>JABFEB020000113.1:16743664-16763588 GCA_019775895.2 Stomatorhinus ivindoensis
AAACTCATCAGGAGGGGCTGCTCTGTCACAGGATTGACCCTGAACAAACTCATCAGGAAGGCCTGCTCTGTCACAAGATTGCCCTCTTGGCAACCTAAACAGAAAAGCAGGACCATCTAGTTACGCTTCGAACATTACCTGGATGCTAAAAAGGAACCTATGTAATGAGGAGAATGCAACATCTGATACAAACATTTTGCAGATAGCATACCATTGCTATTTCGAAAAACAGGAACCTTGCATTAGTTTTCCCTTAACTGATCACACTTTCTGTTTCACATACAGACGTCCCTTTTGTTTTCAGCTCCTGTAACCACAGCAGTGTCCATTGGCTTCCATCATATGGATTTACGGCATGTTTAAACAGCACTAGAACAACCAAAAGAACCAAACATTGCGCTAATTTGTCAATAAACAAAATAAGCTGAAACGGAATGCAAATATGTATTCAGAGAATGGATCTGTGGACGAATGTGGGACAGGTTTAAAACTCAGAACCCGATGTAACAGGAGGTTCATGCAGCATTGAATTAATATTTCCCTCCATCCATTCAGTATAATTAAATCACGGATCATATCAATGCATGAGAATATGATAATGACATAGATCGTGTGGTACAAATTAAAAATGCATGTAAATGCCATCCATCGTCTATACCCACAAGGCCACAAAAACAAGGAATAACCCTCGAGGGGTGCCAACCCATCACTGGGTATGCACGCATGCTCTGGCAACTCTAATTCACTTCAACATGCTTTTAGGTTGCTGGGGGGGGGAACCACAAAACCGGAAGGAAACCCCACAGGGAGAACATGCAAACTCCACACACACAGAACCAGGGGGGAGACCCAAACCCTCACCCCCGAGGTGTGGGGCAGCGGTGCTTTTTGTTTCATAGTTTCATAGACCTCATCACAAATACATAGAAGAAATGTAAAAGTATAAGATCCATATTACACTCATTCTTTTATAATTAAGACCCATACAACATCAATTACATTATTATGTAATCTTCATGAATCCCTCAATTTTCCTGATCTGCTACCATGCAGGGCCACAGCATGCACAGTATCTTTATTTTATGCTATAGGTATTTGTGTAGTTGCATAGTGAAAATGCATCATAACTGTTTTAACAGCTAGATCGCTGAAACAGCTCCTTCCAGTAATTTCCACTGTTTGCATGACTCAGTGTAAATTGAAAGGGGATTTCCAGTGGTTGGTCTTACAGTTAAAGTGTCACGTGAGTTATATGTTTATATTTAAAATAGTGGTTTAATGTTGGGGTAAAACAATTCCCTTAGAGAAAAAAAAAATTTGTTAATGATATTTTTAATTTCAGGGGTAATTTTTTTTTTGACAAGGCAGAGCTGTGCTAATTATACTTCAGTTTTCCATTTTAAAAATCTTACAAATGATTTTACAAATAATGAAAATGCTAGATATTTCCAAATTTCACCATATAAATAAAATAAGAGCAAAAATAATTAATCAATATAAATATGAAGTCACTTTATCCATCTTCCGACTTCTTATCCTGGACAGGATTGCAGGTTATTTTGCTCAAAAAAAATGTAACAACATCCAGATCTTGCTTTCTAGGCCTTGTGGGACGCCTATATATATATCATTCTCCTTCACATTTAATTGCAATAGCCAATGCAATGCACTTGGTTTAGCAGGAATATTGTGTAACGCAAGCATATAAATCTCCTGCATTTCCCAGCAGCAGATTCAAAGCAGCGCGGCCTTCTGGGAGGATGTATAATTCCCTCCCCCCCCCAAGCTGGTGGCTCTGTGGCTCTGTGAATGTGAAACATGCACGTTCCCCTTTTGTACTCTGGGTTTTCTCCAAATGCTCCAGTTTCCCCCCCATAGTCCAAATACATGCAGCTAAGCTAAGTGACATCTCTAAATTTCCTTTAGTGTGGGTGTGTGTGTGTAGCACCCTGTGATGTGTTGACATCCCATCCAAGCTGTAACTCTGCTTTCCCCACATGTTAAATGTCCTAGTTGGAAGATAGATAGGACCCTTGGAGCAACATACTTTTTCCCATCTAACTTTCTGCAGCTTATCAGTATCGGGTCACAGAAGGGAGACCTGGAGCCTGTCCTATTCAACATAGGGCACAAGGCAGCAGTGCACCCTGCATGGGGTGCTAATGCATCAGAGAGTACATGCTCACACACGAGCATGCATTATGGGTAATTGAGAGACATCAGATTACATAATTGCATTTTTTGGGGATGGGGGGGTACCATGTAACACAAATGGAGATAAATTGACATCGGGCTGTCTGTTATTACGCTGGGATGCCAGAAGCTGGTCCACTGACGCTGCTAAAGCAAACTCTTCACACCGTCATCCAGAAAGTCTGCTCCAGCCCGGCAGCCCTGCAGGCAGCAAAGCTGTAGTGAAGGAGAAGCAGAAGGTGCCTCTCAGCCAGCTTATTATTAAATATACATCATAATTTGAACAAAACAAGGGCTTGGTTTTATTCCCCTAAAAGCTGGATGAGCTAGGAGCCTTATTGTACCTTCTCAAACTCAGACACAAAAGAGAGTTTGCTTTTGCAGGCAACAGCTTTTTATTGCAAGCACGTATGCAATAAAGACATGTTCTGGTCTGGATGCACAATGACCCCAGAAAACATTAATGATGCCAGTTGCTCCCTAAATACATTGATATATTAATAAATCAGATATTGCCCATTCAAATATGTTAGAAATAATACATTCTGAGTTCATTCCAAGTTGTATCCAGTGCATACTTTTCAATTGCGGCAGTTGTATTGTGAACTTTGAAGCTGGTGTACGGAATCGAATTGGTGAATCTTACCATCCCTAGTTTGTAAATTATATAAAAATGCTTAGATAGATGGTGCAGTTTAGTTTGTTTAGAAATCAGTAATAAAAAGACATTTAATGTTATCATTCAGGCTAGCAAAGTGTTATGGATTGAGGTTAGTTATGCCTAAGTATTTTTCCTGAATTTTCAGATTCACAGCTATCTTCCATCCCTAACCCTCATGAATGTGAAGATGTATTCCGATTTGCAGTCCAACCTCCTAAGTCTATTCAATCACTGGGAAATACAGGGTCTGAAATGTGAAACTTTGTCCAAAACACACAAAAAATGACACAACCAACAGAGACGAGAGCACAGACAGCAGCTGGGACATCTGGGCAAAAATCCAGCTGGACAGTTCCCAGGTGCCGGCAGATCTGCAGTCCCTTTATGGCCAGCTGTGTTTTGTTAGCTGAAGAAGTTGCTGGGAAGAGGGCTGGTCAGACAATACTACAGTAGCACAAAAGCACACAAAAATTCTGGGTATGGCCTTTGCAGATACACAATACCTCTGTGATTGTTCCCATGAATAACAACAAACCACAAACAGCAGTAATGGTGCCAAGCAGACTTCCAGAGCATAGCTGCCAACTTCATGCAATTTTGTCAACAGTATGGTTATATGCGCTCGACAGTTACCAACGAGGTAACAGGGCACTAGCAGGCACGTATATGCATAGGTAATAAGCTACATGTGGTAACAAATGGGTAACAGGTGTGAGTAATTGTGACACTAGGCTGGGAATCATTAGGAACACGCAAGATGGCCAGCGACATCTACTAGCAAAATGGGAATATGATGGGACTGGCAGAAACTGGCAGATTGTCAGATCCTGACAATCATCATGCATAACAACCACTATATGTAATGCCTATTCATCAAAAGATATTAGGACAAATGTGGTTTTGCTTAATGTAGTGCCCCCTAGCGGTCAAATTACATACAATTTCTTGCACATCCCCAGGTCGTCAGTCTTTTACCAATTTAATGCCGAAACATCAAAGCATTGCTGAGATATGACCACACTTCCTATATGCCAACTCTGCCACCAAATTCTTTTGGCAGTGACGGATGAACACTTTCAAAAATCAAAAATCCATCTGATTACTTTTGTAAGGCTTGGTCTGTAGGTGTCTGCAAAATTTGTGCTAAATTTTATTAAGAATGCACAGCATTTATGGTCTGTCAAAATTTTAAACCTTTCAATAACATCCAGTTGCTGAGATGTGACTTCACTTCCTGTTTGGTGGTTTTGCCATAAAATTCACTGGATGATGAAGATGAAGATGCTACATACCAAACTTGGTGGTGATATATATATATATATATATATATATATATAGTCAATGGTCTAAGAATAGTTTGCATAAGTAGGTTTTTTGAAAAATTCAAAATGGCAGAAAATCCAATATGGCAAACACCAATGAGTGCATTCGAATCAAGATGACTCAAGGAATCATGGGAAAGTATAAGTATAATAATCGTGAAAAATTCTAACGACTACAGTAGGTGTTTCGCACCTTAAGTGCTTGACCCTTAAGGAACTACAACTCAAAAAAATCAAAGGATGATAGAACATGAGGAACTGGAGTATACAGTCTGTGCTGCCACCTAATGTAAGTTTGCAATATACGTATATTCGTGTAGTTGTATTTATATTGGCGCCTGTGATGTGAAATATGGTCAGTTTTTATTTACATCTACGCTTACATTTATTTTTATTTAGCAAACTCCAAACAGATCCAAAGTGACGTACAAGTGGGGCAACTCGTACATTATGTGAAGTGGCTGGGTTCAAACTCTACACATCCTGTAACAGTAATATTTTAGTCCGTGTTATTTTTGTATTATGCTATCTATCTGGGATCTTATTTTTGTGTTCTTGTTAATGTTCAAAGAGCAGCAAAATAGCGTTTCATTGTAATGAATGTATTATGAAATAAAGTTTAATTAATTAATTCATTCATTCATAAATATAACCCAAAATGGTGGCCATACATGACCAGTGTGCTCCCACTGTCGCAAAATATCGAAATAATGTTCCAGTCCTGGAAATAAAACATACACGAGCCAACACACTGAATCTTCAGTAGAAAATTGTACGGTAGCAAGACTGAATACCACCCTTGACCATATGGGGTTTCCAAATCCCTGTACTAAATGTGTAGTACAGTAGAAGGATAAATATATATTTCAAGAAAATGAATATTTAGTGTGCCTGGTGACCAGACTTTAAGCCTCCCTTTAACGGCACGGGTGGCAGCCCTACATGGAAAGTTAGTAATACATACATGTAATTTCTTTTACCATATTATTTTATCTAAAATCGATGTATCTAATTGTGTTATATCGAAATTAAAACTTTTTTCTTATTATCTAGGGTCTTATTTTTGTGTTGAAGTACCTTGATGTGTAGTGAGAATATTAAATACACGCAGCTTTCATTTGTACCCTGTTGTACTTAATGGATTTACCACATTACTGATATGGGTAATGTAATTTAGTCTCCCGAGTTAAGGAGCATGTTCGTTTTAAAAAGCAGCAAACTTGACGATGCGCGTGTACTGCGCCACTAAAAATAACCGCGAGCGCCAGGGGACGCCAACCAGCCACCAGCTGCGGGTTTCGCAGCCAATGACGTCAGGTGTGAACCTGTCCACGCCACGCGGGGCGGAAGGGGCCCCTTCCAGGGATGGCGAATGGGATGGAAGATAAATACAGAGGAAAAACATGGCGGCGGCGGCGAAGGGTTCACTGTCGTGTGCGACGTCGACCGAACCGTACAGCGCGACACTGAAGCGATGAAGTTGTCTGACGATGGCCGTGCGGTAGAATAGTGATTTCCGAGGCTCGCTATAGCGCTGACCTGGTAACATTGCGAACGGGAGCGCGGCCGTTTTCGTCGCTCGAGGAGCCCCAGCTTCAGCCAGGCTGTCTAGCTAGTAGCGCGGTAGTTAGCGAGCTAACGGCGCTCGGCAGCCCAGCCAGTTCGGTACAGTTCGGAGTTAAAGTAGCAACCGAGAGCGAGTACGGACGGTTAATGCTTCGGTGTAACTGTTTCACTTTCGACTGCGCTGGGAACATAGCCGTTTAGCCAGCCCCGCAGCCTACCGCCAAGAGGGGACCCAGTTACCGTCATGTATTTTTTAACCGGTTGGCCTCGGAGGCTGCTTTGCCCCCTAAAAAGTGGGGAGGAACCGTTCCACATACGGCCGAGCTCGCAGAGATTCTACTTCGCCGTGCTGTCGGAAACTCAGCTGAGCATCTGGTTCAGTCGGGTAAGTTGAGCGGGGATTCGAGGGAGACCGGGGGAGAGGCTCGGCTAGCGGGTTAGCTTTCCGACCAGCTGGTCGTCGGCATCTCGGTTAGCTGTGGCTGGACAGCCCAGCCCGCGCCGATCAGAGAAGTGAAGGTTGCGGGGTGTTTTTACAGTTCAGACCCTGAAGCTAACTTAGCGTAACCTGTTGTCATGTAAATGTTTGCTGCTTGTTTTGATTTCGTATCGTAATAGTTCACTTTGCTGCGTATAACTTTTTCCTTTTGCATACGAGTGTGCCCCAGTCTCGCTTTCACATCGTATGCGGTTGAATTGGGGCTGAGTTGTTTTTTTTGTCCGAAAAACACTCTTTATTTATTTGACAGTGATTGATTAATGTATGAGGGAACATCTATATCGCTATTGTTTAGCTGTCACGTATTTAGCATAATCGTACCATACCTTAGGCTTCAGAATAAACTGAGAAAAGCTTTATTTGACCATCGTACTATATATAGCCACCGTTCTCAGGTCACCGTAGCGAAAAGAAAAGGTTAGTATTACTGTACGGTCGATCATTTACACAATGAGCGATACCACCTAATATAAGGACTGCCACTAAACTCTTTTATAAAACAAGTGTTTGTCTCGACTATAAATGTGATGTACTGATGACAGTATTGAAATTTGCTAATTTACCGGATCCATACTGCTCGGATATTTGTAAATATAAAGTGTTGTTCATTTGATTTAATCTGTTATAGCAGTTTTCTTTAATGTGAACCATATTATTAATATTATGGGGATTATCTAGCGGGATTTTCGAGGGGAGCCATCTGCATAAATAGTATTAACTGAAAAGGGTAGGATCAAATTTTGCTAGATGTCCTAATTTACAAATTACCTATCATAAAAAATGTTTTTCCCCCAGGCCGTATTGTCGTTTTTCTGTTAAATGATTTGAGGTCAAGGTATGACGACGAATACAATATTAGCAAAAAGATCATTACAAAGTAAAAAGTGAACTGTACTTTGCCAAACAGCAGGTTATCTATCAAATGTTATGTGTATTCAACTATTGGACATACCATAATACTAATGCTAGTTGTTTAGCCATTTCATTGTACTAATTTGATGGCACACAATTACAGTATCAGGACTTAAACTAGAATTTTGATCTCATGTTTTTACTGTAGAATTTTTTCAGTTATGATTCCTGGGTTTTTACTGCCGTGGTTGACTGCATCCCAATGGCATAGTAATTCCAACCGTAAAGAATACCTGGGTCCAGCGTTGCAGAATACTTATTTTCAAGGGGTCCATTTGTGATGAACGCCTGTATTGTTATTATGTGGTAGTTCTTTGTGGTTGGTTTTTATGTTTTAGCGGTTTTCTTTATGCAAAATATTTAGCAAAAATGTTAAAGAAAATTCAAGTTTCGGTATTTCATATTCTTGCCGGCTGAAGTATGAAACAGAGCCTTGCCTCTGACACTATCAAAAAAGTACCAATTTGTACGTCTGAGGCACTGCTTAGAGCTGCCACTAACCACTATTTTTCTATGGATTAACCTAACGACTATTTTACCGATTAGTTGATTAGTCTAAATGATTAATTTTCCTCCAAAGAATCAAACTGACCGTTTATTTTTATTTTGACAACAACATACTATATGCCCAAAAGTTAATCTGTTTTAATTCAGCGTATCCTTTATGCTAAAATTTGTTTAGCAGAGCCCACCACATGCGACGGTTTTTGTATTTCTTGGAGCAAGATGCACAGCATTGTCTGTGTTTACTTATATCTGGAGTGAATATGGTCTCAGTGAATGATCCAGTGAATATCCTTTCTCCATTTCAGTCCCCTTGCCAGAGTAACAACCTTGAGGTAGTCAGCTACCATTTCTAAATTATGGAGATGAAGGGGCTTATGTTGAATAGTGGAGTTGAAGTCCATGCTCTTCATTCATTACTTTAAATTAATGACGCACATTAGCACACCACCCACATTTCTGACTAATAAATATAGGACTTTTAGAATAGAATATTGTCTGGGTTATATGTATTCTAATAATTGTCTTTTTATTACCTGTTAAAGTCTACTAAATCTATTGGTTGCCATGACACATTTTTTTGCGAACTAGTTAAGCAATACCCCTTACCCTACATGGAAAAAGCAATTGCCTTGTTATACTTCAAATTGGTTACTTGACCCATAGCAGCCCCGAAGTGATCAATATCTACAAAATTCTTGGCTAAAATTTCTCACAGCACAGTATTGGCAAAACATTTGTAAACATGACACTACCACCACCATGGCTAACTGCTGGAGCTGGAATCTGTCCAAAAACAGTTCAGGGACCCTTGAGGATCATGCAGGTGGCCTCCTCGAGCAAATGAGAGGATTTATGTTCTTAGTCAGCTGTGGTCTGGTGCTGGAGTCATGAACAATAAATGCATCTGATGTGAGGCCTAGAGAAGATTGTGCTCTCCAATGCTTTATGATACCCTGGGTGATCTTGTGCTTTGCTCTTTGGATGATTTTGGCAGGGCAGGCATTCCTAGGAAGGTTAGATTTTTACTGCTCAGGACTGGACAAAATCAGGTCTAATTATTGTTCAATTACTTTATCCCTTTTCCTGAATTATATTAAAACATTGGACTAATTACAACGAATCCTTACAATAGTGGCTTTTATTTTTAATGGTTATCATTTTTTCTAATCAAAGACATCCTGTGTAACATTGTTGTGGCAATATGTGGGTTCCTGTATTGATATGGTGCATTTTCTTGTATCATTTTTGTGTAGTTTCACATCTATTTCCAGCTCTGCAACCTATCGTGAAAGCAGGAAGTTTTTTGGCTGTTGCGCGCGTGCGCGCGCACACACACACACACACACACACACACACACACACACATACATACATGAATGTGAGTCAGAGAAAGGTAGTGGAGGCTTTAGGGCGTGTCTGAACAGCGTTGCGGCAGGGGGAATGCAGCCGATGAGCTAGGTGCTTTCTAATACAAAGTCTGCTTGCGCAATCGCTCCGCTTGTAAGTTTCTGGTCTTTTGGTCCCAGTGCAAAGTTTTTTGTACGCGTGTGCCTGTTTACGTGTAATTGATTTCTCTGGAGGTCATTGTGTAAGAGGTCTCCAATTTACAAAACCTTCATCAATTATTGCTTGAATTCTAGGATGAGAGAATAGTAGGTTCCCCCCAGCAGAGTGTTTTTGAGGCATTCTTGACTGGTCTCATTGCTCCCCAACCCCCCTCAAGCACAACATAACTAAAGTTTGACGGAAGGGAACACAATAATCTACCATCCACTTACTAGCCGTTACCCTTGGAAGACCTGATGCTATCTGTAATCTGTATAAAGGTGAAGCATTGTGTTTGTTAAAAAGAATCAGACAACAATCTCCAGGGATTAGAAGGTAAAAGTCTAAACAAAATCTTGTATGCCAAGTAAATTTTTCCCCAGCCCATTCTGGTGAAAGTTTGACATTATAGTAATTATATTTCCTATGGTTGTTATTTGGGATGGCTTGATCCTTTTGGTACCCTGATCCACTTCATTCAATATTATTTCCCAATTTTCAAATCTCTGATATTTTATTAAATGTTTCCATATATATATGATCTCATGTTTTTACTGTAGAATTTTTTCAGTTATGATTCCTGGGTTTTTACTGCCGTGGTTGACTGTGCATCCCAATGGCATAGTAATTCCAACCGTAAAGAATGCACACACACACACACACACACACACACACACACTCACGTGCAAAAGCTGGCGGTGCATTCTTCATCTGAGTAAGCTTCACATTATTCATTTTTTAATGATGTTTCTACAAGTTCCTAATTAGATTTGTTATATTAATGACACTATTGCTGCCTCACCTATTAAGGATGCCATTGCATTGATGGTAGTTGTTGGACTACTTTGTGTTTCCAATCTGAAGAATTTCCACATGACAGACATCTTGATGGCTCGTAGTTTCAGCCCATGTGCCTCAGGTTTATTGTAGTGTGTAATGGAAGCTTATGCCTGCAATCTGTGCAACTGACATAAATATAGGTGGATGTGGGAAGCTAAACAGATTGGGCTCTATTATTCTGATCAATTGAAAAATGCCTGGATTAGCTCTCATTCTGATCATTCATATTGGCTCTGAATGTCATTGGTTTAACAATACGCTTGTTTGTTGTGTACCATTCAGTACATCATTTTTGATTTGGTACACTCGATGAATGGATTGAATCCTAAATACTAGTAGATTGGTTATGGCATGTACTGGAGAGCTTAAAGACCCTCCCATGTCACTAAATCGGTAGTTTGGAAACTTTTTGGCTTCCTATTAAATTACACCAACAGTGGAGAAAGCAGTTAAGACCGAACTGACTGTCAGCTCTGTATCCGAACTTGGCTATCCTACTAATCCAACATGCTAACTCATTTGAGACGATAATATCCGAGTATGTGTATGACCAGAGTAAGACAGAAACAACCTCTGCTACTTTTCCATTGGCATTTGTGATGCTTTTGCCTGGAAATTCAGACCAGGCTGAAAAATAACTATGACTATCACTACATATATACATATATGAGGCCATACTCGGTAGTAAAGAACACTGGATTTACATAAGATTTAGTTTTGTTATTTTGATTTTATATTTTTAACTTCTAAATGTAATTTTATTTTTACAAAATATAAATATCTCTTAGCTTCCTAATTGTTTGTATTTAAAGTTTTAATAATTTTTAAACAAAAAAACAATTTTTTTTTCTCTGCTATACCGAAAACCCAAAACTGAGTTCATGAGTTTTGTATACCATTGCACTTTGAATATTTCCATTTGACATGTTAATGTTTTAAGGATTTCTACCACAAACATGAACTTGCCGGAGCCCTGTGTAGCTTAGTTCTTTCCCTTTTCCACCACAAATGATTCAGCTTAAGAGCTATGTGGTAATTAGCACAAGGAGTTGAATCAGGTGTGTTAAACAATGGGAAACCCAAAAATGTGCAGGGCTCCGGCCCCCCAGGATTGGAGTCTGACACCTGTGCTCTAAAACAGCTTGGACACACTAGCCTGTTGGGCCTGGAGTTGGTTGCCATTGGGTTGTTGCATTAGTCTTCAGCTGGAGGCTTTTTTTTTTTTTTTTTTTCCGCAGTATGAAAGTAGAATAGTCTGCGCAGGGTTGTGAATGGTAGGAGCTCACATCAATAGTGTAGCTGGAAAGTATATCTGAAGTTCAGTATTGTGCTGGATATGAAAGATGGTGCAGGCAAATTGGCATGAAAATATCTCTAAACCATTTATACTTCTTATGTTCACTAAGAGGGTCTGTATTTGTCCTCTGTCAATTGGAGCAGATGCTGTGATCATTCCCAGAATAATAGACGTGTATGTGTGCACTGTTTTCAGACCAAATTCAGGCACCATTTTCAGCCAAGATCATCAGCAGCAGGGACAATTTGGCATTGTGTGCCTGTGGATTTTGGTCGCCTTGTTTCAGGGGGAGAATTCTTCAGCTTGGAAAATTAAACTAATAAGCTATACTTCAAAGACCTCCAAAAATGGCAAAAAAATACACATGTACCACATATGGCTTTTGTAATATGGCCAAAGTCTGACACAAGCAGGGAAGGAAAGGTCATGCCTCTCGACTTTAATGTGTCAAGGGAGGTGCTGGGAGTGATTTGCGCAGCTAAGCAAAAGAAAAAACATTTTCTTCGTCTGAGACTATTTGTTTGTTTGGTAAATGTGTAAAATGATGAACTAAAGTAAATACACTTATGCATAGTATTCCTGTAGGCTACTGCCATCGCACTGTTTGGAAGTAGCTCTGTCAAATTCATGTGTAATTGCATGATTGATATTTTCTGATCTGATCACAATTATTTTGCATAATCACTAGAATCATTCCTATTCATCGGTATGAAAATACATCAATGAAACACTGTCTCATTTCTGTCACTTTCCATGTGCTTTTCTATCATGTAGTGTTTGTCTGCTGCTTGTTTAATGATGTTATCATGTTGCACTTAGAACAGATGGTACTTGTTGCTATTTGTGCCTTGCATGTCTGTGCATGCTCCGCCCTGCACTTCATGGTATGTTTCCTGATGGTGCTTGACTTTTTTCTTTTCACAACATCATGCCACTGTTTATGCTTCAGCAAAGTCAGTTGATTATGCCAGTAGGACAAACAACTAGAGAAATGTGTGTTGTTTATCGGCAACTACAATTTTTGAACTGCTGGCTAATAAACTTCCTGAAAAGTCATTAAAATCTCCTTCCATGACCTTTTTCATAATTTCACAATCAGCATGTGTACTTGTCATGTAGGTCCCAGTGTATTGCATGCTGGGATATATTAAAGATTTTTTTTCAGCACAGCTGAGGGCGGGAGTTCACACAAGAAGCAAAACATTTTTAATAGATTTTTTTTAATTAGTTGTGCACACATAGTATCTACTAAGCAAAAATTCTTAAACTCTGCATTATGTATGGCTTACTTGAGTCATTTTGTATCTCCTGCAGTTGATGCTTACGTGCCAATTAGTGAGGATACATTAAAGGTAGCTTGTATAAAATTCAGTGTAAGTTTCTGAAATTCTGTAAGAACACTGGAAGAACATGCAGGCTAAGCTGGAGCAAAATGGGGGCAGCAGTGCAGGGATGGCTGCGTTTGGAGTGGTGCTGTAACCGGGAGGCATGGACTGATGACAAGTAGCGCCGTCGATGAATCTCGGTTCTGCATTAGCCTCGATGAATGTCATGTGCGTGTATGGTGGCACCGAGGGTAGAGAATCAATCCTACCATTGTTGTGGAGAGACATACCGGTGTTACTCCTGGCATCATGGTGTGGGGAGCCATAGGGTATGACATAAGGTCATATCTGGCAGTCATTCGGGGGATCCTGACGGTACAGCACTATGACAGTGACATCCTGCATCCATGTCTTACCCCTCCTGAGACCACACCTTGGTACAGTCCACATATGGCACATGTCTCTATGGACTTCCTGTGTCATGAGTTCCTCCCATGGTCAGCCAGGTCCCCCAGTGTTTCCCCAGTCAAACGTGTGGGATCAGCTCGGACATCAACTCAGACCCAGTGCCAATCTGCAGGATCTCGAAGGCCAGTTACAACAGCTGTGGGCCGACATGCCGCAGGAAAGGATACAATGGTTGTAAATTCCTTCCGCACCGTATCGCCGCATGCATCCATGTCCGTCGGGTGCCACACCTTACTGGCATGGGACCAGCAATGTGCCAGTACCAACAACTCTGTTGTCAGTTTGATCTGATATCATAATCATTGTGATAGTCACCTGACCTTTCGCCACGTGCAGATTCATTTCATTTCTACCACTCAGTCTGGGTACTTTTTTTTTTGCCATTGAGTGTATTAAGTGCAAGGGAACCCGCTTCCTGGCCACATTTCAATATCCATGGTCCACTGGTGCTTTGATAAGTTGTACAGTTCCCTGTCAAGTCCAGCTGCTTTCAGTTTTAGCAGATAATAGTTTGCTTTGCCCTGACTTGCCACTGCTGGGGTGTGTCCTGGCGGGAAAGTGACGTCCATGCATCTATAGCCCTGTAAGGTAACAAAACCTAAATGTATAAAGCTTCAGTGCAAAATTATCACATTTATTGGAGGTTGCTGTGTTAAAATTTGTTTTCTGCTAATGTCTGTAATAGAAAGGAATCTACAGGTCCTAATTTTCATAATGTGTAATATTTGCTTTTGGCTTCAAAGAAATTTACAAGCACTTTTAAAGCTGCTGCCCCTGGTAATGGGTACCTAGGTGTTTGGCTGTTAGAAAAATGCATGTTTAAGGGAGGACAGTTAACCAAAACATTTTTCCAAAAATGTACATAATCAAAAATATTGTTAAGCACTTTAAGACATCAGTATTTCATTGTGTTCAAAGTGGAAGCTGTTGCATCAGCCGGGTTTTTTGAGGGCAATTTTTTTTAGAGGGAAGTAGTTCTTTGTTAGCACGTGCCCTTGCTGCTGAGGTCTGCAAACCAGCTGTGATCTCATGATTCATTGAGGTGCCTGCATACTTGATATAAACCAGCTATTTAAACTCATGGTTATTGCCTTATTGCTTAAACTATTATTTGATGGAATTTTATGTAGAGTTTATACACACACACACACACACACACACACACCCTGACACACACACCGACACACACACACACACACTCAGTCTGTTGCCGGGGCCGATTTGCAAAGTATGGCCCATACCCCTTGCCCCATTAGCACAATGCACGTGCACAGCATTACACTTTATGGCATATTTTACAATGGTGCCTGATTTGTACCATTTTATTTCATGACCCAACCTGATCCCATTAAAATTTCTTTTCATGACATCAGGTTCATTTACAGACTGCTTGTTAGTGATCTCCACCAGCCCCGAATGGGATATTCAGCCAGATATTCCGATTTTGTATCCTTTGTGTTCCCTGTTTAATAAATGTTCTGCATAGCACCCGCACTAGTGTTTGTATGTTTATGGGTCTCTTTAGGCACCTCAGTCACGATGCAGTGACCATATGTCCCTGATGGCTGCCGCTGTTTGTGCTTCAGCAAAATCAGTAGATTATGCCAATTGGACAAACAACTAGAGAAATGTATGTTTTGTGAATATTGAGTGATATAAATATGGCTGAAACCAACACAAATTAGTTCATATTTAATTTCAGGACTGACGCTGTCGATTTATCAATAATCAAGTAATCTACTGATTTAAATCTGGCAATTCAAATTTGTAATATAATGTAATATAATAGATGTATTGCATTTGGTGCATGGCAGGAACCAACCAATCATTGCAGGGGAACACATACAGTTGGTTTAGGCACTCCAGTTCATTTAAGTTGCATGTTTCTGGAGGGTGGGATGAACATGCAAACTGCACACACACAAAGCAGCGGTGTGTAGCAGCAGTGCTGCCCACTGCACCACTGTGCCACCCTAACAGGCGGCACACATGCAACTGTCACATCGCAAGGACGGCAACAGACTGCTGGATTCAAACCATCAGTACTTTTGTGCTAAAACATTTTTGGTGAGTCATGGGAAACAAAATTTAGCAAGCTTTGCAGTTTTAACAGTGCTTCCTTTTAAAAATATCTATTAACGTCTAAAGTTTGTTTTTGCATGAGCTCTGCACGCGCTCTCTGAGACAGCCATAATCATTTGTGTTCTTGCTATTTGACTCAGACTGTGCTACCCATTCTTGGATATTTAAATACAATATCTGCATTAGCCCCGATGATTAGAAAAGTGAACAGAGGTCACGAAAAGACATTTGTCTTCTGCTGTCTTTTGTTGTATGGAAATATTTTACGATACTAATCAAAAGCAAGTGATTTGTCAGCACTGCTTTGTGTCTGGCACAACTAATGGCAATACCACCAATGGATTTGACAGACTTATTTGGTAGATAAGCAGCTATATTTGGCTAGTCAGTTCTTGCATATCGCAAAAACATCAAATATCACTCAACCTTACAACGCACGATATGTTCACCAAAAAAGGTTATGGTTAACATGTATTGTATTATGTAAAATGATGTGGCTAAGTGACTGGGCTAACTTTTGTTTTAGCCGTGATTTATTTTTGACATAGAGAAAGTGTAAAGCAAATTAAGTTAATTGATTTGAAGTCAGTGATGACAAAGACAGGCTTAGCTACTTCATGAGGCTCCATCACATAATATGAAATGGTATTTGTTTCCTATCATTATGTATCGTAATATTGCACATTGACTTGAGCTCAGGCCTGACCATGCTTTCGTGATGGCTTCCCCCTCCACATTAGGTCTGTACCTACTTTGAACACTTTTAGAACAAGTCTGCCTGTCTGTCTGTCTGTCTTGTTTTCTGTTTCAGTTTTTTTTTTTATTCCTGTCTTCCATTCTTTGTACGGCACTTTGGTCAACATTTGTTGTTTTTAAATGTAAATTTTGTAATTATTTTTTTTTCTTTTTGATATGAAGAACTGCCATATAATATGTTGAGAAAGTTTTAAGTGTGGGTTTTTGTAAGCAAGTTTTATCAATCTTGACTCTAAGGGCTTAAAACAGTGCCACGACTAAAGATGGAAGCCTAAACCATCATGTGTTTTATATAGGAGGTAGTAATGTGAGAAGAAACTTGTGTGTCTGAGCCTTGTTTGTTGGCACTATGGTCTTTCCTCTTACCTCTTTCAGTGGTAACAATAATGGCAGCACATAGCCCTCAACCCCCCGGGGTTACGTGGGCTTGGGAAACCCTTGGGACAGCCTAGGTCAGTGTTTCTCAACCCGGTCCTTGGGGACTCACCGGTGGTCTTTGTTTTTTGCTCTCTCCCAGCCCCCTGCTAGACGGTCCATTTTTTTTGCTGCCATCCAGCTCCCAGTTAGGAGCCAAACTGAAGTGTCTGCGGTTCCTCGCGGACTGGATTGGGAAACACTGGCCTAGGAGACAGTGCCAGCAGTCCTGTCTCTGCCCTTTACTACCCTCAGTCCAGTGTAACTACTGAGCATATTATTATCTGTGAAGAGGAAGCAGTCTGTTCAAAATATACCATCTCAGAAACGAACTACCATCAATTATGTGGTGTCACACTTAAAACATAGTAGCATGGTACTCACTTTTAGCAAGGTACTTTTCCAGAGTGAGGGGCTCTCACTCAGTAGGGTTTCTGCGGTGCTAATGTTCCTAATTAGCTGGTGTGCACATGCCAAAAGGGGATCTGATCTGTTGCATTTTGTATTAGTCATTCTCCACAGTGAAGCAGTCTTCTGTGTAAAGCTGTTCCTTTTGAAGTATCTCATAATTAATGTGTCGTATATCAATCAAATGTCTTCTCTATAATTTATAGCAATCCTTTAAAATAATGTCTGTCATTTTTGGATTCTTATTAAAAGTTGAGAAACATTTAGAACTGTGGGCTTGAGTGAACTACAATTGTGAAATACTGTGTTCACATGTTAACCAGCCAATCATTACCCCAACCCTGTGCCCTGTGGTACCTGGGGCAGGCTGCAGGCCTGTAAGCACTCAGATGGATGAGTGGCTAGTACCAGTTATTGGATTCATCCCTATTCTGTGCTCCCCCCCCCGCCCCCCTTTGTGTTGGGGTCTTGTAATCATCATAAATTGATGGGTCTGGAATGGTGTTTCAAGGCTGTTCTCAGACATCATGTTTGCATAATAATAATCAATACCCTGGCCTCTTGGTCAAATATACCGTAACTTCCCATTGAATATATTATTGGATCTTCTCTCTGCTTAGCAACGTCTCTTTAAATGAATGAAAAATGTCTCCGCTATTTAATTTATTCATGGCCTTTTTGTACAAAATGTGCAAAGACATTCTCAAATCACAGGAAACTTTTTTTTTTGTGGTAAAAAACGTTTGCTGTGTGAAAGCTGCTTCTTTTAGTCAAACGAATGGTTTGTTCCCTGTTTTTATCAGACATGATTCCCGAAAACGCTTTGTGGAAGTGGGTCACATGCTTGGCTTTTCTGGGGACACGCTTATGGAATTGTTCCTTTTTTGACACTGACTTCTCCACACTTTTTCTCCTCCCATCTCTTTTTGTTCTTTTCACTTCTTTCCGTCTGCTACATTCGTCTCTTGTCAGCCGGTTGCATTTTTTAAAACGCGTCATCTATAGTCATCTACAACTTTCTCAACGGTGTGATAATTGTGCTGCCCCAGTGACTAGGAAATGGGAGCCTTTTATTCAGTAGATGTCATGTAGCGTATAAGAAGCATGTTGGCTGTCATTTCCTGTGGTCCATGTCATCTCTGAATGCTACTGAAATGTCTAAGAAATGCACCAGTGAGTCATCAGTATGCCTTGATGGATACGCATTGTCCGCATCTGTCTGTTCTTGCTGTTAGAACATCCTCTTCAGACTTCCATATTCACCATTTGAAGCATTATTGGTAGCCAGAGTTGATTGATTTATACCAGATTGAGTGAAATTTAGTCTTAAAAATAATCAAATGGGGCTTCTCCGGTGAAGTACTTGTCATTTTCTGCATGTCTAATGGGGATATGGGTTTGATTTAGTGGTCAATTTTTGGTAGATGACAATAACAACAATGTATTTCTGTCTATTACTGATGATTAGCTAATCTGTGAGCTGTAGCTGATGTTGATGTTACTTAACATTTTGTGTGTGTGGCAACCACATCATATAATGCAGATTTTTAATGAATGTCAACTGATAGCAATATGTTAGTTAGGGATGGGTCGATCCACATTTTTTCGGTTCCGATTCCGATACACAACTGCCGATACTGATACAGATTCCAATGCAAGAGCTCTTTCTACTTTGTTATATTTTATATATAATATAAAGCTAGTAAATACAGATGGAAGAAATGTATGACAAAATATTTAATTAGGCTACTACCAACATACGTAACGTACTGTTCCACCTCGTTTGTACGTCTTGTTTTAAGTGTTTATGGCACCACCTCTTGTATCACAAGCTGCAGCAAGTTCGTAGGACAGTCCAGGTTAGCAACTCCCAAAGGGTATGCGCATGACGTCACAGCAGGCGGAAGTCACTGTACTCACACCCACTGAGTAGCAAAAAATATCGAGGGGCAGAATTAGCGCTTGATTTGAATGCCGCAAAAAACATGTAAAATGGGAAAGAGCTGTCATGCAATTGATTGTACAAATAGATTTAACATGAAATGGGAGCTATCATTTTAGAGATTGCCAAAAACTAAATAAGTACAGGACATGGATCGGTCACACATGGCCGATACCCGATCCGTCAAATAGACATGGATCAGCGCCGATACTGATCCGAATATTGGATCGGTGCATCTCTAATGTTAATCATTGTATTTTGGGTTTTCTTGGTTCGTAACCCTTTATACATCTGTAGGAGAGACCCAAAGAATGCAAATGAACTGCTTTGTCTGGTAGTTTAGGGGTTTAGGGTCCATCTTCACCACACAAAGCCCAGTGCAACATGTGCCTGCAGAATCAAGCAAATGGCCTTTTTAGTGTACATTGTATTGGTGGATATAGCAAAAAAAGCTGCGAATGGCTTATGAAGTAGACACGACAGCTCATCTAATGGTACTTTTTCATGCCTTTCTGACAAGCCCTGTGATATACAAAGATGCATACCAATGGCATTTACTTGCTAATGCACGCAGGTCTGTTTTTAACCCGTTATCTGCGGTTACGACATTTTCTGATTTTATTTTTCACCTTGACAGCAGTTTTGCTGTCTGACCCCAGTGTGTGTAGATCATATAAATAGTTTTGACTATGTCCTTGTTCTGTATGTACAAGTGGTGATTACAACTCTAGATTTGTTTCCCTCAAGATCACCGTTTGAAGGTGTTCTACCACAATCAGGGCTTATTTTTTTCCCTTTTTTTCATTTCTCCTGATTGGAAATCATAACCTGTGAATGTCATTTCACATTTCATTGTATTTGCGTACATTAAATATTGAGAGAACATAACATGATATATGAAAAGCCATGAGACAAAGTACAGTGAGCAGAAATGATCCGTGGCAGTGAAGTTATCTTTATTAGTACTGTGTCATCACCAATGGCACTGGATCCGGCATAAGCAGGCCGACAGTAGATTATTTCAGTGGAACCCATAAAATAAGGAAACTGATTTTGAGAGAGACCTTGGTGTGTATGTTGATGTTTCCATGTCCCACTCTCACCAGTATGGGGAAGCAATTAAAAAGGCCAGTAGGATGTTGGGTTCCATCACTAAGTGTTTGGGGTTTAAGTCAAGGGAGGTGATT
>JABFEB020000113.1:16797364-16811902 GCA_019775895.2 Stomatorhinus ivindoensis
GACCCGCTCAGACCCGCTCAGACCCGCTGAGACGCCGCCGGCGTGCCTGGTACCGGCCTCCTGCCCTGGCTGGCTTTACCTTATAACTGAGCGTAACGGTGTTCCATGTGGCTCGATTATTTTTGTTAGAGCAACCAGGAGCAGGTGCTTCTGGTGGGGGAAGATCGTCTGTACCTCGCCTGCGGGGATCCCACCCAGGCGCACAGCTCCCCGGACCGGCACCTGCTCCGGGACCACAGCCCCCTGCACTCTCTTCCCCCATCCTCATCATCCGCCTCTCAGGGATTAAGCACTTTACTCGGACACAAGCACTGGCACGTGGTCCAGGTAATGCGTCGCGCGCCTCTCCTGCCGCCTCCCCAGGGAGGAGGAACACCAAACAGGTGCTCATTTTTAATGCTGATCTCTCCATGAAGGAACCTGCGACGGCACCCCTCTTGACCCCGTTACGCTTTTCCACGCCACACTGGGTTTAGCTTTACGTGAAAATGTTTCCAGTTAGCATGTACGTCCCAGGAGATTCTTGGTCAAATTGGCTTTGAATTTATAATATAAAAGCTTGATGTACAGTCAGCACTGCTTGGTTTGTATGCGATAGGGCACTTTAAGTAGAGCAATATGGAGAGCCAGTGTTAGAATGCTATAATAGCCCATAATAATAAGCGGAATTCCTGAACTAACAATCATCTATTTCCTGTAGACTCAGAGCACATATTTGGAGTGCAACTGGCCAATACGGGTATGTATATATGTGTGTGTATGTATATATGTGTGTGTGTGTGTGTGTGTGAGAGAGAGATATCAGTAGTATTTGAATTACCAGGTACAGAAATGATGTGTATTTGCGGGGATGAGTTTTGAGTCTGATTGTGAGCTTGGACGACCTCAACCTGAGGTCTTCCTGCCGGCCGCTGACTCCACGCCATGCTTTCCCATCTCCCTTGCGCAGTTTGCGGCCATCGACACGCCGGGCCAGTGTGTGGCAGTGGCGGGGAGGCGTGGCTTCGCGCACTACACCATGTTCACCCGCAAGTGGAAGCTCTTCGGGAACATCACTCAGGTGCCCGTAACACGCATTTTCATGGCAACTCACAGTTTGTATATGAAGCGATGCGCAGAGCTGGGTGTCAGATCAAATGCGGCGCACAAGGGCCACGTTTGCCCGCTCACTGTATAATGAGCAATATAGATGTTCCTCTACTTACGAACTTTCAGACATACTAACGAAGAGGACTAAGCCCAAATTGTGTTCATCGGGCTCCCGTTTCCTGTCCGCAACATAATT
This sequence comes from Stomatorhinus ivindoensis, assembly GCA_019775895.2. Taxonomy (NCBI): domain Eukaryota; kingdom Metazoa; phylum Chordata; class Actinopteri; order Osteoglossiformes; family Mormyridae; genus Stomatorhinus; species Stomatorhinus ivindoensis. Next base: position 16,798,650 of record JABFEB020000113.1, read on the forward strand.
TTTTTTTCTCCACGCCAGTTCCACCAAGTACGACTTCTGGCCGCTATTCCCGCCGCGCAGCAGCGTAGCGTGCGTACTCCCAGCATCCTAGCTCTAGTACTTGCGTATACTCTTAAAATGATGTCGAATAAAGACTTGCGAACATTTTAAGTTACGAACGGCCGTTTGGAACGTATCTCATTCATAAGTAGAGGAATGTCTGTATTGTTTTAACAGAAGCTCTGTTGTACTTGCTTTTGGTTCAATGACTCCTTTCCTTGCCTTCTACCATTGAAGGAGCAGAACATGACAGTGACTGGAGGCCTGGCTTGGTGGAACGACTTCATTGTCTTGGCCTGTTACAATTTTATCGACCAGCAGGAGGAGGTGAGCTTCCCTCCAGATTCTAATTACCGACCAAGAGATGGGAACTTAATGAGTCACCCACCATAGCGCTGTTATGTGACTCTGCGTAGTGGCTCTGTAGCTAAATGATGTCCGCAGCCTTCCTGCTCCCCGCAGCGAGTCTCTGTTCCATGCAGCCCCAAGTGTTTGTGGCTTTGTTCAGTTACCTTCACGTCGTTCCTCCTCATTCAGTTTGTGGCGGCTGAGGGGACACTTCACAAGTATAGCTTCTGACGATTGTCAGATGAAGGGCTGCTAAAGGTGGTTTTGCAGGGCCCAAGACATTTACTTGTCTGGTTTGTGCTGGAGTTCTTTGTGATCAAGAATGTCAGGTGTTCTCACAATTTAGGAATTTGCGCCTGGGGTCCCCATGTATAGACTACAGTTTTTTGAGCCTGCAGCAGGTCACTCTAACGGAATGATGCCACATCGGTCTCTCCGTCCAGCTGAGGCTGTACCTGCGGTCGTCAAACCTGGACAACACGTTCTCCAGCGTCACCAAACTGCAGTCGGATACGCTGCTGCTGAACGTGTTCCGCGACATGGTCATTTTGTTCCGGGCCGACTGCTCCATCTGCCTCTACAGCATCGAGAGGAAGCAGGGCAGGTGGGAGCAGCCGTACCCGGCACGATATCACTTTACGCTGTAATCGTGGTTATAGTCCGTATGATACTGAATCGTCTTGCAGGGCCGGAGCCCTGTGTAGCTTAGTTCTTTCTCTGTTCCACCACAAATGATTCAGCTCAAGAGCTGTGTTTTAACTGCTGACCCCCCCAGGACTGGAGTTCCTCCACATGGCTCTGTTGCAGCACTGATCTATCATGGTGTTCTGCATGATTGGCTGATTGATGCGCTGATTTATCTGAACGCCGCGTTCCCCGATTCCCAAACCGCATTTTCTCCTCTTCCAGTCCAAACCCATTCGCCAGTATTGAGCTCCTGCAGGAGGTGTCAATGTCCCGCTACATCCCCCATCCTGCCCTGGTGGTGTCGGTCACGCTCACCTCCGTGCGCACGGAGACGGGCATCACACTCAAAGCACCACAGCAGGTACCGTGTGAATAAACTCGCCCGCGCTGAGGCAGTGGAACCCACATGGAAGGGACTTGAACGTCGGAGATGTTTGTATGAACTGGCGATAACAAGCTATAATGTTGACATAGAAGCACCTGCTAAACAGCTAATGGCTCAAGTGGACAGAAATTTGTAGATGGTCATGTGATGGCCACTAGAGGGCGCCTGTTAAGCTGAGCTGCTTGTTATCCCTCAGGCCTGCGTGGCAGAGAGCATCATGCTGAACCTAGCAGGCCAGCTTATCATGCTGCAGCGGGACCGCTCTGGACCGCAGGTACGAGAGAAGGAAACTCTGTCCAGCCAGAAGAAACTGGTGAGAGATTCCACAGAGCATGGGATTGTTTGTCCTCCCACTAAGCTCCTACCGTAGGGAAATGAACACCATATAAGACACCATATATTTTGGTGTAAATACTCATGCAGTAGAAGGAACTTTGGTTTGTTTTATTTAATCCTCCATTTTCCACTTTAATTAATGCAGCTTAATGTCTGTCTCATCCTTAATTCCCCTCAGCTGCCTTTCTGCCCACCCGTGGTTCTGGCACATTGCGTGGAGAACGTGTGGACGACCTGCCGCACCAACCGTAAGAAGCGGCACCTGCTGGAGGCGCTGTGGTTGGCGTGCGGGGAGGCGGGCATGAAGGTGTGGCTGCCTCTCTTTCCGCGGGACCACCGCAAGCCGCACTCCTTCCTGTCACGGCGCATCATGTTGCCCTTCCACATCAACATCTACCCGCTGGCCGTGCTCTTTGAGGACGCCCTGGTGCTGGGTGCCACCAACGAGACGGTGCTATACGACGGGCTGGGGGGCCCCCGCCAGCCTCCCGAGGGGCTCTTCCCCTTCTGCACGGTGGAGCGCACCTCCCAGATCTACCTCCACCACATCCTGCGGCAGCTGTTGGTGCGCAACCTGGGCGAGCAGGCCCTCCTGCTAGCCCAGTCCTGTGCCGCTCTCCCCTACTTCCCACACGTCCTCGAGCTCATGGTGCACGTCGTTCTGGAAGAGGAGGCCACTTCCCGGGAGCCCATCCCTGACCCGCTGCTGCCCACCGTGGCCAAGTTTATCACGGAGTTCCCCCTGTTCCTCCAGACCATCGTGCACTGCGCCCGCAAGACCGAGTACGCACTCTGGAACTATCTGTTTGCTGCCGTGGGCAATCCCAAGGACCTGTTTGAGGAGTGCCTCATGGCTCAGGATCTGGACACGGCTGCTTCCTATCTCATCATTCTGCAGGTGAGCTGTGCTCTGGGAATAATAGCCTACCTTTTTGCCTTTTTCATTTGTACCATTGTTGTTGCACGATAAAGCATTTGGGATGGTATGCACGGCTGTTCTTTACTTTGTTTTGGCTTTTATGAACAGTTTGCGTTTCTCTCTCTCTCTCTCCGAGCCTCTGCAGCAGTAGTAACTCATGTTTGGTTGTAGCTGGCAATAGCGAATTTGATTTATGTCAGACGCGAAACTTTGACAAACTCTTCTCTTGCAATCATCTTTAAATGGTAACAGCTGTGAAACTGGCCTTTGACTATAAGTAAGATTCGTTTTAATTTAGCCGTAAATTTTTCCAAGTGTATTAATGTCATTCCCCTCTGTGGCTCTTCCATAAATTTCAGAACGTCTCACGAATCTTACGTAAATTGTGTATTAGTTTCTTGATGTATAATTTCTTTAAAATGATTTGGTAACTTACCTGCATGTTGCCATTGCATCACTGTAACTCTGTGTTATACTTCACTTTCTGTATCGTCTAAAATGTCCTCCTAGAACATGGAGGTTCCAGCAGTCAGCAGACAACATGCCACACTCCTGTTCAACACTGCCCTGGAACAGGGGAAGTGGGATCTCTGCCGTCACATGATCAGGTTCCTCAAGGCCATTGGCTCAGGAGAGTCTGAAACTCCACCCCCAACACCAACCACTCAGGTACTCAAACTCTGGTTTTAGTTTCATAAGTAAGTATCAGTTTAGTGCAAGATCATCTCATCAATCTTCTGTTCATTGAAATATTGCTGTATTTGCCGGTTACATAATCTGATTTTAAATCATTGTCTTAGAACATTGTCTTAGAACCAGAGCAAGGTTACCACTTTCCCCCTAGAATACGTAAATAACATCACTCACAGGTCATATTGTAGATGTTATATTACATGTAACTGAAATGCTTTTACTCTGAATCTTCACATCCAACTTGACCTAATACTGAGAGAATTGGTTAAATTTTTCATATGGCTATTTATTGTATTATTGTATAGCTGGACATTAAAGCTGACATTTAATTTGCCACTTATCAAGACAGACCTAAGAGGCTGAACCTAACCCCGCATGTGCCGTCAAACAGGAAGCCAGCTCCACCGGAGGCTTTGAATTCTTCCGCCACCGCAGCATCAGCCTGTCCCAGTCGGCGGACGGCGTCACCGGGAAGTTCAGCCTGCAGAAGACTCTCAGCATGCCGGCGGGCCCCTCGACCAAGAGGTACTGGCTTAGCTTTCAGGGCATCACAGCTCTGAAGGGCCCGGGGTGGCAGGTTGCCCTCTGCTAATGGGCCCATTAAACTTACAGCCTCATAGAGGGTTATTACTGTACAGAAATATCTGCCGGTTTATTTGAGAGGCCTCTGAAGAACCCTGGGTCAGCCGGCAGGCAAAATGTGTTATTAAGCAGGGCTTCTGAAAGTCCAGACCAAACTGCAAGTTAATTCGGACCCAGCCGATGATGCACCTTTGAAGCTACGTGGTAATGTAGAGAGGCTCAGCATGGGTTGTAGTACAAAAATACAATGTAGAATAACCAAACACACGCATAACTACACATGATAGAGTATCAATATGATCATCGAGCATTAACAAACCCTATTCTTCTTATATGTCGATGTCTGTATCGAAACTTCTTGTTAATTCTTTAAAGTTTTTTTTTTTTTTTTTTAAGTGTTTTGTTAGCGAAATTTGTTCCGGACCTCTGAGCAAAAATCTGATGTGGACCTTTAATCAAAAACTGAGACGCCCTGGTATAAACCGTAGTGACAGCTTAAGAAGCGGCTCCGGGCTGGGAAAGCTGTCTTGTCAGTCACACACTTGTCTGTGATGCCGTTAGATATAAATCTCGCGTTTAATGTCGCGCGTCTCTCTGTCCGCCTGCGGCAGCGGGGAGCGGTGGAGTAAGGATGGGGAATGCACGGAGAGCACCTACATCGACATGATGCTGTGGCGGCATGCACGCCGCCTGCTGGAGCAGGTCCGTCTCAAGGACCTGGGCTACTTCTCGGCGCAGCTGGGCTTCGAGCTCATCGGCTGGCTCTGCAGGGAGCGTACGCGGGTCGCTCGCGTTGACGACTTCGTCACCGCCCTCAAGAGGCTGCACAAGGATTTTCTGTGGCCATTCCCTGTTATCCCCGCCGGTTCCATCAACTCCCCCTTCAGGAACGGGCATTACCGCACAGGTATGCCAGCCCTGCTGGGGGTTCCTTTTTACGCCCCCATCATGTCTGAATTCCTGCATGGCTTAAGGTCACAACTCTGGCAGAAGTAATAGAAATAGGACTTAATTGGTGAAACTTCACCTCTGTCTGGTAACGATGCTGTTGTGTTTTTCTTAGCATAACATTTTCCCAAACCATTTCAAGGATTTTTCGTTTAATGGCATAATTTTTTTAATTTTGTTAATTTAAATTGCAAATGTGTTGAATCGCCTGGCCTGATATTACACCCATTGCCACCACATTTTAAATCTGAAAGAATCGATTAAATAAAACCGTGCGGTGTAGTACACCCCTTTGTTCCTCTGCTTCCCAGCATTACGTGAAGTACAGACTGGCATCTTGAGAGATATAAGCTGCAATGGCTTTAATGCTTTGTGGGAAACATTTTGCAGTGGCGATCAAAATCAAAGCATAGCTTCTCTGTTGCAGTGGTGCTGCTATACTGCAGTGACCTGACCTCTTATGTCGCGTAAAAGTATAGCCATGGGTTTTAAAATGAAATGTAGCATAACATGGTTTCCTGTTTCAGCGTTCTGGTTTTTATGGACTTATTTAAGAATGTATCAGGAGTCAGCGTATGTTTTTGCCATTGTGATTTTTATTACACAGGTATAAGTTACTTTTGAGTTTCATGCCTATAATTTAACCGCACGCAGTGTGATGGGCTTGTGGTTTGAGTCAGCCTGCTTTGACTCCCCTCTCAGTGTTGAGCACTCAGCTGCTGAAGTCGCAGTCGGCGGACAGCATGCTGAACAGCGAGATGGACTCGGCTCCCCACCAGGTGGCGCTGCGTAGCGACAGCTGGCTGGAAAGCCTGAGGGCAGAGCAGAAAGAGATGGAGATCGCCTCGTCACATGGGCCTCAGACCCAGGAGGCGTTTCTCTCACCTCTCACCAGCAAAGGTCAGTGGCTTCTGTACAGATTCTTAGCAAATAAATGCAAGTTATTGAACAGTGATTGTTGGTGTAGTAACCTAGGAACATGTGTGTCTATTACCTCAGTAAATGCCTTGTGGAATAGAAATATCCAAAGATTTGAAATTGTCTGTAAATCTCATTCAATATGAAGACTGCTACAATATCTGAGTTGGATCCTTTGTCTTTCTCTTGAAATGCCCTTGATCTTGGTTTCTCTGCTGTTTGTTTGAAGTGGTCTGTGGGTTTCATTAGTTTCTATTTTTTTTGCCGCACCTCATCCAGGCGAAGAGTGCAGTATTGGGTCTGCCACAGACCTAACGGAGACCAGCTCCATGGTGGACGGGGACTGGACCATGGTAGACGAGAACCTCTCGGGTGTGAGCCTGTCGCAGTCGGAGCTGGAGCACATTTCCATGGAACTGGCCAACAAGGGGCCACACAAGTCCCAAGTGCAGCTGAGGTGAGGCAGGGACGCAGCTGAGGTGAGGCAGGGACGCAGCTGAGGTGAGGCAGGGACGCAGCTGAGGTGAGGCAGGGACGCAGCTCAGTGCGTCTGCTGGGGAAGCTGCCGCTGCAGTGTTATTAGTAAATTGGCATGGAGATCAGCAGCTAAATGGTTGTGATGTCACATCGCTCCGCGAGGATGGGTTAACCTTCTGTGACCGATGTGCTCACTTTGGCCCTCGGCTCCTGACTTATTCTCTTCTTTCTGGCATCTCAGGTACCTGCTTCACATTTTCATGGAGGCCGGCTGCCTCGAGTGGTGTGTGGTTATAGGGTTCATCCTGAGAGAGGCCAACATCATCAAGCAAGTGTTCGCCCTGCTGGACAGTCCTGAGGTCCCGTCGGACGCTGTCCAGAACGTCTGCGATGGCCTGCTGGCTGTGGATGCCTGGGCTTCCTCAGACTGGTGAGATTCTCCAGAAACGTCAGCCGTCCTTCCGTCTGACTGTTTCCGATCCTCTACAAGCCTCTGAAAGTGTCGCCGCTTCACTGCGTGTATGGTGGTAGCTGGCTGTAAGATATTTTAAGGCCTGTGGGATGTGTAATTCCGCCTGGTGGACACATTGTGCTCCAAAGCATTCACAGGAATGTGTGACGAGAGCCATAGTAACACAAAAAACCAACTTCCCTTTTCCAGTTACTCAGAAGGTTATGATGATACAGAAATGTGATCAGCATCTAACGCTTCTATGTAAAGAACAACCGTCACACGCATGTGACTCACTGCACCCAGTGTGCTTTGTTCTCACATTCTGCCCAGAGGCCAGAGGGAGCTGTGTACGTTTGAGGACTTACTGATGTGCAGTGCATACAGTCCTCTTCTGTAATTGCATGATCTGTGCTTTGAACCGGGAGCTGGGAAGGAGCAATAGGTGGAGCTTCTGTGGGTCCCCAACGATTGGGAAACACTGCTTTAAAATCTAGTACCGCTGCGGCACGCGTGGACGAGCTATAAACACGCTTGGGAAGGCCGTGTTCTGTCATACAGAAGAGGAGGTTTCAGGGGCCTGATGTCTTGCCCTTCAAATCGCTAAGAGGGAGGGAGCCGAAGAGGGATCAGGCTGTGATCGTGTCGTGCTTAATGTACCTCTGGTGGTTTGTTTAGTCAAACTGGTGGTTTGCCTAGAAAGGAAGTGATTATGCATGACGGAGGTTTAGAGACGCTGAGCGACACCCTGCACGTTCTGCGTTCTGCCAGGACCGCTTGGGTGCTACCAGCTAATGCTTGTTATTCCAGTCTTGTGACAGCTGCAGGATCAACTAGCTGACTAGGTATCTGCTCGCCTTCACGCTCAGGCACACAAGGCCGAGGCCCAAAAACACAATACGTGCTACATTTGTAGTAAATAGACAGAAGCATTTTTCAACAAGGAAGAGTAAGTAGAACTCAAATGTAACACTAGGAATTTTAGAAGAGCTAATCTTAGTAGCAGATTGTAAAAACATGACAGCTGTAAACAGCCGTATCGACTGCTGTGCTGTCTGCTCCAAATGGACCCACCTGATGGAAAATCATGAGCAATATTCATATGCTGCACTTACCCTATGACACGCCACTGTCAGGTAAACTATAATATCTCTGGGGGAAAAAATGTGTGAGCAAGCCACTCGCTGACCCCCTCTCTCTCCTCTCTGGTTCATTCTGTCAGCCACTTCCTCCAGCTGTAACAGTAGACTGCCTGCAGTCATGGCTGTAACCCGCCTCCCAGCCCTGCCTTACCTGCTTGCTAATGTGAGGGAAAGCAAACTGGAAAATGAAGCGGATGAAAAGGGGGGGGGGGAAGTAACAAAGGAAACCTTAATACAAGTACTGTGGACAGACCAAATATGCTGATGTATTAATATTTGGGAATGTCCCTACCTATGACGCGTGTCCTGCGTTTTCTCTTCTGCTTAACCGTGACCTGCAGCCTTGGCTACAAGCCCTTCCTCAACCTGATCCGGCCCCAGCTGCAGAAGCTGGTGAGCGCTGCTGCAGACCCTGTCCAGCCAGAGGCCTTCCAGCCGGCCAGCACCTCCAAGCTGATGGAGCCGGCGAGCCCCAGGGCAGAGGACAGCCGTGGGGTAGCCCCCCTGGGCACCAGCCTGCCCGCAGAGGCCCCCGGTGGCTTGGTGCGACCTGCTGAGGATTGCCCTGTGCAGGAGCAGGAGGAGAAGGCTGTGGAGGAGGGGGCGTACGACTGCACCTTGTCCTGACGTGGCTTCTTGGAGAAGCCAGGAGGTGCCACCAGCGAATGATGAGAATCAGGACACGACACCGTGAGCCCAGGGCAATTAATGTCATCCGTCTGCTGCTCAGGTTATGCGTGTCTGCCTTCAAGCTGCATCGTCGTGAGTAGAAGAAGGCAGTCCATTCGCTGACAGTCTGTATAACACACAGCATTAGGGCTCTCGGACGTCTTCAAGCATGTGGTAATGCTTGTGGTTTTTATGGTCATGTTGTCAGTATTATCTTTCAGTGAAATACACCCAGCACACCGATATGAGACCGTTGACACTGATTCAGTTGGGTTGGGCAATAGATAACTATTATGATCTTCATTGTATTCATAAGTGGGCAGTATCCTGGGATGGCAGGAATCATGCTTTAGGAAGGGTAGCCATTCCAGACTCTGCATCTTTACACTGAATCCCCCCTGATGGTTTGTTCCTGGCATTCTGGCCTAGGTGGATATGATGAGCACAATATGCACAGATGGGTTTTTAACGTTGCGTTTTGGTTGTCAAGCGAAGGTGTGTTTAGTTTAGTTTAGGTTATTCCCAAAGAGAAGTGCAGGTTTAAAGGTATGGGGGTTATTCTCGACACCTGCCTTGCATCTCTGGTTTGACTGCTTTCTCAGAAACTGTCCAGGTAATTTGAGTCTTTGGAGGATGATCATGAGTGGTTATTTACACTTTTATTGGGATTTAACTCCCATGAATCTTTTATATAATGTACATATACATGGTGTACTGTACTTTTGTGAATACTGATGTACAGAAACATTTAGGTAATTCTATGTCGTATACAGGACTTTTTTAATATATCTGGATTTTTTGACTCGCTCTGAATGTGGTACATAAATCCACAGCAAACGATTCTCATTTGAGATGTGGCCTGGTTTGCTGTAGGGCTTGGGATTCACACTCCCATCTCCTATATTCTAAAGTGATTTTGAAGACCTAGCAATATGGAGTTAGTAGCCACATAAAAAGAATATAATGGTAAATTAAGGACAGTTTACACACAATCAGCCTATTAAATTCAGTAATATTGTCATCATTTACTTTGCTTTGTAATGGCTGTTCAATTGGTATTCAGTAATACTCAAGTAAAAAAAACTGAACAAATGCCAAAAATGTGGAAAACGCAGTCATGTGTTTGTGTTTTAAAAATACACTCTACAATTAGGCAGTAGTTATAGTAAATTGATCGTCTTCATTTATAAAATTTGCTGTGATGTATTTCCACAGTTTAAATCCCTTGGAAGCAACGCTTTACTTTCAGTGAAGGCGATTCTCTTGTCAGCGTTTCGAGTTTTGAACTCTGACGTCATCTTTCAAATCACTGCATAAAATAAAACGTTAGTGTCTTTCCCCATAGCCCTAAAAAGCGGTCATTTTATCATTCATCACGGCTTAGACACCCAGCCTGACCTTCATTTTCACATGTAAAGGAAGACTGGGGGTTGTGACAGGAAATGAGCATTTAGCAGTGTGCTGAGTGCTTCCATTGTTCTACCTCCACATTCATGTTGCATGGTTCGAGATTCACGCCAAGCAGAAACCGACGGTGAACTGTTAGGACAAACCTCCCAGTCAAAAAGCTACAAGTTCAGGCAGATGAGCAGCGACTGCAGGCTTGTTAAGGAGAGACTGTTTTAACACACCCCCCCCCCCCCGCCCCATCTTCTTCCTTTGCATTTTACTTAAGTGGTTGACTGATAAAGTGCTGCCGAGAATGAAAAGACTTCCTTGGAGAAGACCAGTTACCTCCCAGTCAAATGTGTATGCCTGGGAAGCACAGCCTGATGGATGCTGGTGGTGCTTTGGAAGGAGAGTTAGCGTGTGGGGAGGCTGGTGTCACCTCAGCAAGGCATTACTGAGCTCCAGCTAGCCTGTGTTGCATCTTTACAGATTCTCTTGCACATCAATGGGACGTTTGTGTGTCTGTCGAGCCAAACCCCTGTTTAGGACTGGGAACTAAGGAAAATCGGTATTAATTTCAACAATGCTTGCTATTCTTGCTAACTTCAGCTTTGTTATTGTTAGAATTTCTGTATTAATTTCGTCCTTGTATTTGTGTTTATGCCTGAAAGTTTTAAACATTCAATGTTTTATTTAATTTGTAAGCCCAGGAGGCAGTAATTCACATCATCATTCACCAAGGGTTTACCAATGGAAAGAAAGCCTTCTGTTGCCATGGCAGCATGACCTTTCATTGCAGAGTAAGCCAGCTAACCTTATGCTGTTTGCTTCATATTAGAAGCGCATGCTTTAGACTTTGGCAGAGTTAATCTACAATAACTTTCCCATTCTCTAATAATAGTTTTACCTTAAACAGTATTAAAGTGATACACAGGCTTTGTAAACTTATGATATAAATCCTTGCAAAAATATTAGGTATATTAATCAGCTTTATTTAAAACATTTTTTCCCTTTTCTGCTACCTTGACAAGGACCAAAACTTTAGTATTGATGTTTGGATTTTTAAAATATATTTTATTATTACGATGTTTTTTTTTTACTTTCCTCTCCACAAGCTTAATACTCCACTGGGTGTTAAAAAATAACTTTACTTTTTTTATATATAGTTTTTGCTATTTTAAGTGCATGTGTGGGGCTGATATTAAGCTTTCTGTGCATGACGTTGAATACATTTAGCATGGATTGGATGGTTCTGACAATCGCTATATCTTCCTCACCTCATGCTGCCTATGTGTGTATGTCCATATACACACATGCACAGCTAAAGCTTGTATGTTTCCATGGTGATGACACTCTGAGGCAGTTGAACTGTGTAATGAGTTTACGTATGAAATTACTTTGCGAACCAAAGATGATCTGGCGCCTTCTGTAAATGTTCCTGTGAGATCATCGTCTGTGCGTGAATGTGAAGGGCCGTGGATTTCCTGCTTCTTAGCGGGGTGGGTAGCGTTACCTGCGGTCAGGTGACCAGAACCTCGAAAACGGACTATGTCCCATCCTCTGCATAGTCATTGTTCCATCCGAGGTCAAATGATGCAGAAAACTAAGGAATACTTGGAGAGATATGAGAGGTGTTTGGGAAAGAGGCTCTGCTTTTGTACATTTGAATATGGAGCAAACTAATTTATCTTTCTGTGTACAGTTTATCGCTGGGCTGGGAGGTCTTGGGCCGTAAAGCCAATGACAATGCAGTGTAAAAATATGGATTCTTGTACAATAATTTTTTCTACTTCCTGTTTTTCTATTTTCCTGTATATAAGGAGCAATAAATTATTTTTAAAGCATTTGTGGTATGATTTTATTTACATTATAACTTAAGGCTGTCGTCTGGAATAATGGCAGGAAATGTAGTACATATTAATGTTATTTTACACTTCTACGATTTTCTTTGTGTCTGGGCATTTCAGCTTATTGAATGCAGGTGAGTGTGTGTGTTTGTCTGTGTCTGTCTGTGTGTGTGTCTGTGTGTGTGTGTGGCCTGTGATGGACTGGCATCCTGTCCAGGGTGACTCCCAGCCCTCTGCCTTCTGTTGGACTGGCATCCTGTCCAGGGTGAACCCCAGCCCTGTAGTCATTTACCCATTTTCCACTTAACCCCTTGAGGCCAACTGAATTCATTAGTAATTAGATTACTAATTAGAGGACTGATTGGCTGAAGAGTCCTCACACCTGGGCTTCAGCAGCTAACCTAAAGGTTACCCCAAATCCCTGCACACACACTGGCCCATCGTGGATTAAGACTGGCTGCCCCTGACCTGTGTCTTTGAGGGACGTTTTAGCATTAAGTAAGCAGCAGCATTCCTGTCTCTAGGACTGTGTGGGATTGGTACCAGCCCAGTTCTGTTTGCTCTGTCTTTACATGCTCTATCCTGCATTTCTGGGCATGAAATGTAAGCAAATATTTCAGTACTCTGCTTTTATAATTCCAAATCACATTTTATTTAATCAGGATATTGTGATACAATGAGAGCAGAAAGGTGCAACTGCATGACTGACAGACAAACTGACATTTAGTGGGAGATGATTTTGCCCTGATTTACCAATTATTTCCAGTATTGCTCTCATTCTAAATTGCAATAGTAGGTACATTAAGAAACTAATGAGATTTTACACAAACTATTTTCAAGCTATTATACATGCAAGTTTGTTTAAATCTTAAAACTTGTGTTACTAACCTTTGGTACCAGTTTACCATCTGTACATGCAGTGGTGTTTGTTAGAGAGGCTTCACCACACTGTAGCACACCTGTCAATCTGAAGATTTAGCTTTTATGACATCTTAAGATGGGCTCTCAAGGAAAGTTTAACATTGTTAACGAAGGCATGTGACAATAAGACTTTCACCTTGGGGGACAAAATATTTCCAAGTAATTTCACAGTGTTAACTTAATCCAGCATAGTCATCCACACTCAGAATCCGCTACGATCAGTGAACCAGTGTGTATTGACCTTTGAGTTTGGAGTTCAACAAATCAAATGTAATTTTTCAATAAAATCATTTTTAATTAAAATACAATTCAACTTTATTATTACCCAAACTGAAATGAGTTTGATAAAGTGATTAGTACCATTATCATTAACATTCTTGATGACTAGTTCCTTTGTTGCCAGACATTACTCATTAAAAAGATGAAATAATTTAAAACTGCAAGCCAATTAATGTTGAGTGAGTTTTATTAAACACCGATGAGTTCTCCATTACTTCTTCCT
>JABFEB020000113.1:16812002-16829676 GCA_019775895.2 Stomatorhinus ivindoensis
GTCACAGAGGGACTGGGTCACAGAGGGACTGGGTCACAGAGGGACTGGGTCACAGAGGGACTGGCACATCTTAGCCAATGGCAATTTATACAATGTGGGAACAAATAGTAATCTTCAAGAGGTTTATTTTTGTTTTAAGTAACCAAATACATATCAGTCCCCAATGAATGTAATTAGGCTCCTACACTATATGCCGAAAGTATGTGGACATTGGTTTGTCACCAACATCGTTCCAAAACCAAGGATTTTAATATGAAGTTGCTAGTCTCTGCTCTTGTGGGACAGCTTCCCATAAGGCGGAACATTGCTGGGGGGATTTGCTGCCATTTAAGTTGCGTATTGATGGGATACCTGGTTCCTTTCTGTGAGCTTGAGTGGGTTTGAAATGAAATTTGCTCCCAGATATTTTGATCTTCACAATTCACTTCACTTGTAATTGACCAGTACAGAAACTGACTTGTTGGACAGATAGCATCATATAATGTGACTTCATTAGGCAATTCCTCTAATTAAAGGGGCATCCACATACTTCGGGCCATACAGTGTATCTGAACACTGCCCATCTTGCACTGGCTGGTTACCTCAAACTCCAAAATCTGACTGATCATTTGCATAGTTAGGATAAATACTTATAAGTTTTATTAAATACAGGACAGCAACTGTGTTAGGACTAATATTGTTTTAGGTGCCTATGAATTGTGACAAACCGTTTACCTACACTGGAAAGGACCAAAAACACAGGCAAACAGGGACCTCGGCATCTGACAAAATTATATACACAGAACCTAAAAAGGTGACATACTAAAAAACTGGTTCCTGAGGAACACTTAAAGAGCAAAACACAAACTACGCTTTCACAACCTTTCCACCCTCAAGTTTACCATCTAAGTCAAGTTAAGCAGGAAGGAGGGAGTGCTTTATAAACAAAACATATGAATACCTTCTTTGTGAACTATTGCTGCTTGGTTTGGCTTTCAGGTGGTCCTCGGTTCATGGTGCTGAGGCGGAGAAGGGCACACAAGACGGAAACAGTGGCCCCGAGCATTTCCAGCTCTGGACTTTTTCCAGAGGTCAGACTGAATCTGAACTGTTTGACTCCCTAGATGCTGTCTAGGAAACCCAGCATTAGCAGCCCCAGCCTCAGAGTCAGTTGGGAGGCCGCTGCTTAGCTGAAAGACTCCCCATTTCACATGATATGACGTGGCATCCAGCACATTTCCCTTATAATGCTTTGCATTAATGAGGCCTCAGTCAGTTCACAATCAATTGATTGTGAACTAAGAACATTCTTCACTTCTAGTGGTAAAAAGTATAATCGCTGCTCTACGACCAACTTTGCCATTGCCAGAATAAAAACCCTTAAGCTTATAACAGATTCTTATTCTTAAGAATTTCAATAAAAACAATCATTATCGGTCCTGGGTGATGCTCAAAACTGCATCCTCACATCAAGCAAAAAAAAAAAAAAGCAGCGATAAATTAAGACCTTAATTTCTTTAAGAATTGCTATAGGCTTGAAAAACGAGACCCCGCCGCTAAAGAGGTAAGCCTTTGCCATTTTAAAATGAACAGCAGCTACATCTTCTACTGCATGCTGACACAGATGAAGAGAGGTAGACATGCAAGAGAAACCATGCTATATCTGACCATCAAGAGGACTCTGGGCTAAATGATAAACCAAACGGGTGATTGCTATCTGTTAGTCTTATAAATAAGATTAGTTTGCCTTGGTGTTGAAGACTCAACATTATTACAAATGAATAGATAGACTGAGGGAGGAGGGGGCTCCCTTTAACTGAGCAGCAGTGGAAGATGTGCAGGGAGGGGAGTGGTGCATGTCACAGGAGTTCAGAATCTGTACATGTCGTATGTGCTGACCCAAGACGAGGCGAAGACCCAGGCAGGGAACCTCCCAAGCAGATCCCTCAGCCCCGGCGTCTTGTGGTCTTCCCCAAAAATGTAGTGCGATGCAATTGCCAGCAAGATCATTTCTTCTGACTCAGACGGGTGTTCAGGGGGGGTTCTCTGGTGAAAGTCGTAGTTACATATTTTGCGGGCTTGAAAAAACGCATGAGCTGAAATTCTGCGTTAACATCAGTGCAAATACAGCTACTGTAAATATAGCCAATGTCAAGAAGTCTACCTAAGCGATTAAAATACTTGCTTTCTGCATACAGAAATCATCATCCAATGGTGAAAGTGCATGCACATATAACTTTGATAGGAGAGAGGATTAAAAAAAGATCTACCTGTATTTCAAGCCAGAAGTTCCAAGCTGGGGCATCGAGACCGTGGGAGTAGAAGATGAAATACTCTCCGTTAAGATCAAACTGTGGGGTGCCATTGCCGAAAGACCAGCTGGATAAGAGTGTGTTGGCGTGAGGTTTGAGGTAGAGGGACATGTGGCTGGGTCCTGTAGTCAAAAAGACAGTCACCACTGTGTTCATGTGTCACCTCCCCTGGCAGACAAACGCTTTAATTACCTGCCCTTAAGAAGGGGACAGGCAGACTACACGCATGAACAGCACGAGTAGTTTGGTTCTCGATTACATGACAAAGTTGTGTACCTTTAACTTCAAAAGACAATTTTGTTGTTCCCCATTCTGTCTCTTGCTTGGAGACCAATTTGAATTCTACAGGTGATTTTGGTGACACGTCGGGAGCTGGGAGATACCAATTTTTCCTAGAGACATAGAAAGAAGAGACAAAGGCACATCAACAAATACACTAAATGAAGTGTCTCTCAGAAAATCATCTCACTACTCATTCAGTTACATAGGCAGTGTGCATGATCGTTCCAAATCTGTTGGGGGAAAATAAAAACCAAGACTCAGACAGCCAACACGGGCAATAGGGTGGCTTACTTGACTAAGAATTTTACAGGCAGGAACCACGGGTATCCGCAAAAGGGCAGTTGCTCCTGGCATTTTATGCGCACCGTGTCGTTGATCTCTGGTACATGTGGCGTGATGTAGCGCATGCCAGTGTAGTCAAAGCTGTTAATCCAAAGGCCAGAGTCCTTCCCCTCCACCTCTCCGTTGAGTCCATGAAAAGTACGCGTGGTGTGCTGAAGGACAGCAGTTTAGTCCGAAGGTCACATTCACGCAAAACACTGAAAGCTACATTCTCAATGGCCTTTCATCTGAAGAAGATTTGTAGGAATTTTGTTGTTATTGACAGATTTGCATGCACGCCTAGCTAACTCCTATGCTGAGTATCGCTTCCGTTGTTGAGTTTGTTTTGTTTTGTTATTCCTACCTGGACAAAGACCCTTTTGGGTCGTGGACTAGCCGGATTCGCCGTGTATGGGAAGAACACGCCGCAAGAAACCAGTATGAGCATGACAATAAAGATGGTTCCTAGACAGGCCAAAATCCACTTGGTGCTCTTGGCCAAGTAAATGAAATGAAGCTGCGAAGACAAGAGCAACAAAAACATTCTAGAAAGGTCTACTAGAAACGGTTACCGGTGGCTGCGTGAGATCATGTTGAAGAACAACACAGAGGCGGCCTCAGTCATCATGCTAATGCGAGGTTGCGACACAACACTCACCAAATACTCAGTCATCATGCTAATGCGAGGTCGCGCCACAACACTCACCAAATACTCAGTCATCATGCTAATGCGAGGTCGCACCACAACACTCACCAAATACTCAGTCATCATGCTAATGCGAGGTCGCGCCACAAACACTCACCAAATACTCAGTCATCATGCTAATGCGAGGTCGCGCCACAACGCTCACCAAATACTCAGTCATCATGCTAATGCGAGGTCACGCCACAAACACTCACCAAATACTCAGTCATCATGCTAATGCGAGGTCGCGCCACAACACTCACCAAATACGAGAACAGGAAAATGGAGCCGAGGGTGATAAGGGAAGCCAGAACTACATCGGGGGGTATTTCAGTGCCACTACGTCCCAGAATCGGGGTGAAGATCTCAAACACTACCCAGATGAGGAACACGCTGTGCAAATATGGCAGTGCCAGGCCCAGCAGGTACAGCACGGAGTACTTCAGTGATGCTCCTTGAATAGAACATTTCAGCAGGATGCAGTGTCAGGTGAATTTCTGATAACCGTTATGAGATCACCGGACTCCACAAGGGGTCATTATATCAATAAAAGTACGACAGTGGTGGGAACGAGGTCTTCCCAGTTTCAAAGTATACTTTCTTTTAGTACCTGACTGGTCCCTGAAGATTTGATTTATTTGCAAAAAAAATTTTTTCAGCAATCTGACTGAGTGGAAAAACTGCAGAGCTCAGGACATGGGCTGGGCACCTTGGCTATATAACCACCCTTTTCCATAAAAAAGCAAGCATGAAGACTGGAAGAATGGCTAACACAATGGTGACTGACATATCGATGCAGCCCATGGAACAGATGAGTGATGAAAACGGGAGAGCGAAGCGGGCCGCCGGAATATCTCACCTCTCCGCCTGAACTCTGCAGTCAGCATCATTTTCACGGCCAGCGGGAAGGCCACCATGAGCAGTGGCACGTAGGCCGAACAGAGGCCCTGCTGGCTGAGGGACACCAGGGCACAGCACCACAGCAGCAGGTTAACGTCAAAGAAGAGCTCTCCGAGCTCCAGGCGCCGAACGCTCTGCAGGGCACAGCGCATGCATGTCACATTACTACAGGGGTAGCGCTCTACATACCACTCTGTCCCAACCTGCTCCTCTGCAACCCACAGACAGTCCAGATTTTTGCTTTGCTTAGGAGCAAAAAGTGGACTAACTGGCAGGGAGCAAAAATGTGGACCGACTGTGGATCCCCAAGGACCGGGTTGGGAAAAACTATATGATTGTACTAAATAGCTGAAAACTTTTACTAATCATACTCAAAATGTACTACTGGTAACCATCAAGTCATCCACATCCTTAAGGACACTTCCTCCTGCCCTGTTCAAACCACTGCTAGTATTTGGGGAATAAGAAGCTTTGTAGCTAAGTAATGGAACTTGTGTCCAAACCCTTTCATATACTTTATCATTCCAGGGCAGGGCAATTCCATGGGCAACATAGGCGGCTGCCTAGGGCGCCGACCTGTCAGCCAATTTTACTTTGCCTCCAACAGCGAGCGCAGCGATGATTCCTGCCTAGGGCACCACATGGGCCGTACCGTATCATTCATATATATAAAATCGGTAGGTAGAAAGATGAGAAAGAATGAAAGAAAGAAAAAGAGTGGCTTTCCCCTTATGGAACACACCTCTTCGGACTACTTAGATATTTTATGATCACTGACTAAAGGATTTATTAAAAAAAATATATATATATATAAAGAAAAACATGTTCAAAATGGCCACAAATCACAAAATATCCACTGTTAATTGTGCACCATATAAACAAACGACCACAAAATCAAGCTCTGAATTACATTCAAAGAACGAATGGAAAACTTCTGTTTCGCTGGTCGTTCAAAGGCCTGGTTTCTGTAGCAACATCCTTTGACCTATAATCAGGCTGTAATTTGTTTAGTCCTGCTGTAAATACAAGGAATGGAGTTAATAACCAACTTGATAAGGAGTGGAGATACGCAAAGCCACAGGCCTGCCAAGGTGAGCAAGCATATCCAGGCCACCAAAAGGCGGGCTGTGGAACCGGGCCTGCCACTTGAACCTGTGTGAAGAATGACGCGGCAAGGGCAATTGGACCTCCTAGTGGCACCAGAAGGAATTGATTAAAATCCTGGTAAAATCCTTGTTTTTGTTGCGACTTATAGTATGGGGGTGTTCCTTCAAGCAGCATTTCTTGCTTAACTGGATTTAAGGTATTCTGAGCTAAATGCGAGTGAACGGCGATAAAGTTAATTTAGCCCAGACCACCTTAAATCCGATAAGTTAGATGGCTAAGCATGAAATCCTTTTTTGTGGAACAGCCCCCAGATATATAGATGCCAGCTCAGAAATTAAAAAGTTCTCAGATGTTGTGGCAGCTGGAAGAACCACTAACTGTACCCCACATAAGCCGCTCCTGTACAGGCGTAAACCCGAATTTGTGAGCACTTCCGTAAAGAGACACCTTGGTCGTCCGATTCATGGAGACAAAGAAATCTGCAGATAATTTTTTAACTACAACTCTGTGATCAACGTCTGACACTAAAAGACTTCAGTCTAAAAATTACAAAAAGAAAAGAAAAATCATATTAATGGAAATGTTTTGCAAACCAATACCAATTATAAATTGCTTGCTGCTGTTAATGAGAAAAATGTGGAACTAAATGAGTGATAAAAACCACAAAAAAAAAAAAAAACATTTCTAGAGGCAAAAAATATGCTGGAAACATCTCAAATTCCTAAGCCTGCAGTCAGCACAAGTGGCTCCTATAAAATAACTACTAAATCATGTCTCTGAATATGTTACAGTTGAAAGAGCGTCAGGTTTTATGCCAAATATAATGAAGTACTGACCCCATAATATAAGTTCTTAGCCAGAGTGTGGACGAGAATGAGCTTTCCGATGGCGGCGGAGCCGTAGAGAATAATCGACATGTAGAAATGGTTGTACCAGAACATGGACTGGCCCAACAGGGTCACCAGCAGTGCCACAATGACCACGGACAGGATGGTGACAAGCCAGCTAATGATGGTCACTCCAGTGGCGTATGCCAGTTCACGGACGTATCGGCCACCTGTCGGGAACAAAGAAAGAGTCTCTCAGCCAGAACGATCGCATTTGACCTTCAAAAGTAGTAACGTTGCTTATGATGGGATGAAGACGCGCTGACCGAGGATATACTTACCGCCATTGCTGGGCAGTGAACAGCGCTTTCCCAAATAGAAGAAGGCCGCCACTGCCGTCATGTAGTTGATTATGGTGCCGACACGGGCCGGGTAGGCCACCATGAACACACCCAGGATGTCAAAAAACACCATGTTGCCATGGCGATACTCTGACGAGTCTGCCAGCTTGTCAGACATGGCCAGATGTTTCAGTACGGCGAGGATGTTATCACCTTGGGGGGTGAAGCAAGAGGATATTAAACCACATTCATTTAAATAGATATACTAATAAAGTTACTTATTGCCAGATGAGTGGAAGGGAGTGGACACATCCCTCTGTAAGTTAATCCTTGCAGCACACAAAGCCAACTGACATTTATGTTGCTTGACCCACTGTAAATAACTTCCATCTATTGCAATGAGTATATGTATGCAAGCAGACCAACCAGCTGCTGGCAGTGAGCGGTCTGAGAGACGTGCTGTCAGGGAGCATTAAAGGAAACGTACCAGCGCGCTGTATGGAGTCGGTCAGAATCCTGTCTGGGGTATCGTACTTAGTATGGTAAATGTAACCGTTCTCGATGAAGGCCAGGTCGATACCTGCAGAGGGACATCAGGTCCAATGAAATGTATCCAGGCAGGTGAAACAGAGAGACATGCTGACAGCGAGCATGAGCCTAAAGAACGATACGCGCTGATCTGCTGAAACGATAAATGATAAATATCATTTCCGGTATATCACTCAAAATTCCTCCTTGATTTTAAAAAGGAGTGGTTAATGGTTTCTTTCACAAACCTTATTTACCAAATACATACTTATATTTCAATATTATACTTTATATTTATAAAAAGACAAGATAACTTCTAGGAAATAAACCAAATTCAAGGGACTTCATTGAAGGTGGTTAAAAAGTGAGTGAGCGAAATGATCACCTGGAATATTCCCAAAGTCTCGGTAAATCCGAAAATCTGTGTCCGACGGGATGATGCCGCTCTGGAAGACCTCCTGGCCGACCACAGAAGCGAAGGGGTGCTTGGCCGCGCGGACGTAAGCCTGCACTAGCCAGGGGTTTTCGGGACCTGATAGCCAGGAGGGCGCAATTCAGTACCGCTCATGGACACACGGCACACGCCAGTACAGCATGCAGACGCTCATTTGCTGCCTCCGTTTCAGACGGTTCCTCTCCCCGGAGATCACCCACGGCCGGTACCTGTCTGGAAGACCACCTCCTTCCCGCCGACCCCTGCCGCCTCCAGGTTGATGAAGGCCCTGATCTGCGACGCCCAGGGGTGCTGTGTGATGAAGCCATGACTGGCCTAGAGGCAGCAAGGCAATGGATACGACGACAAACCTGAGCCCTTTATTCCTCCGCGCACAGTGCAGAACCGACAAATGTGACAGACTGCTTTATTTATTCAGCAGATGGTTTTAACCAACGCAGCTGAGAAAGAGAGTCAGCCAGTGTCTGGGGGAATTGGGGGTTAGAGACTCTATGCAGGGGCCCATTCGTGGGCTCACTCAGTCGACCATGAGATTTGAACAGATGATGTTCTGATGATGAGCACAGAGTACAAACCCGCAGACCCACACTGCTCTCCCCTTCGACATGCACTAGATGATAATGAATTTCAGTGCTCAGCACCAGGACGTCCTTATTTTGCCGAGTTCAAAGAGTCCCTGGGTAGGCAAGGGAGGGGCTTGCGTCCCACTTCTTTAACCAATCACAGTCTTCATCATATGACATCACCGCATTAATTAAAACCTGTCCGCAGAGTCTGCTGTCTTTCCCTGAAATGAGATTTCACTGTGGCTCTCTGCGGGATATGAAGAATGACTGACCAAAATAAAAAAAAAATTTAGCTATACACTCAAAGATTTTTTTTTATAAATTTAGCGAAAGAACACACAGATGGTGCATACACACACACATCTCCAGCAGCATTAGTTTACTGCACAGGAATTCATTCAGATGTGATGCACTGTTCATCTTCATCATTATCTTTAGTCTGCTGACCTACGAATAGATTATCTACCTGTGAAAGGAAGGTAAATGCCAACCGAGGGGACGCACTGCAGTGACATGAGTAACAATAAATATTATCGGTCAGTTTCATAATCCTGAGCTCATTTCCCGCAGTGTCCGTCTGATCTTTCCATACAAGCCCTGCGTCAAGCAGCATTTCCCCCGAAACCTCACAGGCACAGGCGAGGCAGTAATCATAAGAAAGGCCTTTTCATGCGACTGCCGCCCCATCCCACTCAGGTACAGCATCTCGAGTGAGGGAAGGCGAGATCGGGAGCTGGACAGACGAATCGGAGCGCCGTCTACAGTTTTGCAGACGCTTAACCGATTCGTTGTGGCTAAGAAAGAACTGAGCTGAAAAGCAAAGCTCTCGATCTATTGGTCCGTATTCGTCCCTACCTTCACCTATGGTCATGAGCTATGGGTAATGGCTGAAAGAACGAGATCGTGAGTTGAGGCGGCCGAAATGAGGTTTCTCCGCAGGGTGTCTGGGCTCTCCTTTAGGGACAGGGTGAGAAGTTCGGATATCCGGGAGAGTCACAGAGTAGAACCACTGTTTCTCCACGGCGAAAGGAGCCAGTTGAGGTGGTTTGGACACCTGGTGCGGATGCCTCCTGGGCGGCTACCCGGAGAGGTTTTCCATGCATGTCCTACAGGGAGGAGACCCCGGAGCAGACCCAGGACACGCTGGAGGGGTTATATCTCTCCGCTTGCCTGGGAACACCTCGGCATCCTCCGCGAGGAGCTGGTAGAGGTAGCAGGGGAGAGGGAGGTCTGGGTATCTCTCCACAAGCTGCTATCCCCGCGACCCAAACCCCGGTCAAGCGGCAGATAATGGATGATTCTACCATTGGGCCCTTGAGCAAGGTCCTTAACCCCCGTCGCCCCAGAGACTGATTGACCCTCTTTCTCAATTGCACTGTGCAGTGGTTCAAACCGACTGCGGAGTAAAAGTTTGAAATAACAATGAGCATAAGCAATTATACAAGATCTACAGCAAGCCTCAGATATACAGGTATATACAGCAGACCGAGTGCTGCCGCCCCCTCTGGTGATGTACCTGAAGTACGTTCTCCTCCGCTCCATTAAACAGGAACACCACCCCATGCTGGAGGGGGGTGGACAGGTTGGCAAGGCAGCGCAGCACCTCCAACATGACGGCACAGCTGACAGCATCGTCGCTCGCACCTGCAGGTGGGGGACAGACGGCCGCGAGGCGTCAGAGCGGTCGGGGCGCCGCCCAACAGATAACAGCGGGGAGATGTGCTCAGCATCACCAGCAGCTAGATTTGCCAAGTGTGCGCCATAAAAATGGGAAAATACTAAAACTCCCGGAGTGTTCATCATACATTAGTGATGTATTCATATGCATGATGTGAGGGAGGAATTTCTTCCATTTTTTTGCAACACTACATAACAGAAAGGCCACAACTGGCTATAAAGGCCTCAATGCACAGATTATATAAGCAGCTGCCTTCTGATCCGGCCGCAGCTCGGAGCTGAGAAGGCAGACCACAGGATATATATCTGTGTGTCACCGTCGCCTGGGTTGTGGGCATGGTGGCAAACAGCGTAAACTGCCTCAGTGAAACACAGAGGTGTGACTTTCCAGAGGGACTGGTTTTACAGCTCTTCTCTGGCACGGCCTGTAGAATTGCAGCAAATACCAATGAAGAACAGATAACAGAGATGGGACTTCCGTGGTCTCTCCCAGCTATTACCGGGATCATCCCCGCCTGTCCGCCAGTTTCTTCAATAAGACACCTTCCCTGCCAGAATGCTGATGTCACGCGTCATGGCCAATGGAGAAAATGCACACTGCCGCAGCTCTCAAAGATCGTATCACGAAAACAAAGCCGGCTGCTCATACTACGCAGTCTAACTGTCACGGGAGCTGTTATACGTTACAACCGACCTCGATACTTATCCTGCTGGGCCTCTGCGGTCCTGGACCTGTGAGAGCTGAGAGGCTCAGAAGGAGCACCTGCCCTCAGGCAGTCGGACTGCTCAACACTAATAGTCAGGAGTAATTAAACTTCCCTACTCATGCACCAAGTACTTCACTGGAGCTGTGTTGCACATATCTGGTGCATAACTTTACTCTTCCTACTGCCTTCAGTGTTCTAACTGCGGAGTTAACCACCTTGCATTTCACTGTGGGTTACAGTCAGACTGTATGCCTTGCATGTGACAAATTAAAACTACTGAATCCTTCACCTGTGACTTAATAGCTCCCCCACATATCAGTTGTATTGCCCCTGAACAAAAGATGAATCCCAAAACACAAAGAGACAGGGAAACACTGGTAACACCGAAGAGCTAGTTGAGACATGCAGCCCCTCTGCCTCCTATAGATGACTATTCGGTTCTAAATATTTTGAACAACAGAATTATGGGAGAAGCTGTTCAATTGGAGCACACAGCAGCACACCTAATTCCAAACATGGCGTCAAAACTGATGGTTAGAAAAGGCTGAAATGGGAAGAAGAAAAACTGGATTAGAGCAAAGTGCTACTGCAAGAGTAAACGGGGAGATTAAATCACACAAATCACTAATGCAGTTTGCCAGTGGGGTAAGCACATAATTTTTGTTAAAAAAAGAAAAAAAAAGACGTGAAATATTCCCACAAAAAAGTCACTAATTAAAGTATTATAATGAATTATTATAATGACCAGAAAAGGTTTAATATTGCCTGCTTTATGTATTTTCATAATAAACTTTTGTGTTAAATATATGTAAGTGCGTCACTAAACACTGTTGCGGATTTAACGTTACACCTCTGGGTGGTAACAGGCAGTTTAAGGTTAACTCTGCCCAAAGCAACAACAGTCTTGCAGAAGAGCTCTGTGCTTAGCAGCGAGAAATCAGCAGTAAGCGTGACACTGAGAGGGCATGTGAAGGGCGAGTCATGTGACCCTGGCTTCCCCGCTGACTGCCGCAGGCTGGGCCCTGCCCAAGCAGCACCGGCTGGGGGGGTTGAGACTCGGTGGAAGCTTAACAGAATGTCCTTTGTTTCAGGCAAACAGATTCAGCCTCAGGGACATCGGCCAAAAAATGGACACTCTGTCTTCGCAGTTCTGCTGGCCAGTGAGCTTTTCAGCCATGTCTTTTCCGCCAGCTTATAAATGCTTTCCCACCCTATTCCGCATTTAAAACAGGAACCTTGACAAAGCCTTATCTAAGAGACCATATTTTTCTCCATCCATGTCACGAACAACTCAAGTCCCCTTTACCTCCCTGTTAAGACAGTTCCTGATGCTCAGATCTATAAACCAGCCCAGAAACCCAAACCCTGAAGCTCTAGACGCGATGATTCACATTTACTGAGAAACCGAGTCTGATTTGTATTTCATCATTTTTATTACTCAGTTTGTTCCCTCAATTTATTTTGGTGAGAGAGCAAACGCTTACAGCCATTTAGGATGGTTGAGTCTCTAATCCATATTCATCCTTCCTGTTAACGCACTTTCATTTCCGTTTGGAATGTGTGGACAGCACAAATTCGCAGAAGCAGATGAATGTCTGGATACTTAAAACAACACAATCGCTTAATGCCAAATTCCCTCCAAAGTGGGACACCAGTCCTGTCATTGATTCAGATTACAGATTATTATGCTGCGGAACATTTTCTGAAAAGCATGTTTTAAATAGCATTAAATACCCAGCAGATAATAGACACAGATTTCACCTGGATCAATTAAATGAATCTGCTCACTCAAAAGAAACATAACAATTGAACCTTAAACTAAAAATAAGACGGGAACTTTGTGGGAAAAAATTGTCAAACTGATACAACAATGAGACTAAAGACTAGGCACTGCTGTACCTCTTACATCACCCGACGATTTGGTTAACTTGGCATAACCATGATTTTATCTTATCAGTGACCTCACACACACTCATTTCCTCAGCCCCAGTTTAAAAGCCCAGGGCTAGGATTAAACGTATAGCTATGGAAAGACCTTTACAATTGTTAAAAGGCCATCAAATTCAATGTATAGCCATCATCATAATACACAGATTTTTACAAAACACTGGCCACATTTACTCACTATAAATAAGCTTTAGTGATCATCAATAGCACTGTAGCATTATTACACCAGCAAAGTCCCACCAGTCAAAAGAGAGTTTTTATATTATGGAAAAAGCTGCATTAAACCACAACCCAGTGGCACCAGGACAGCTGACAGTCAGACCCACAAAACTCTATTGAGGTGTTGGTAAATTATAAGGCAATTTAAACACCTTGTTTATACCACCCATTGAATCTTGAACGTCTTATTTAAGAACTCTGGCTTGACTTATAAATACAGCCAGTCGTCGGGTTAAGAACATCCCAGTTACGGAATGGCCTACAGGTCAGGTTGGGGGGCATGCACTAAAATCCCCCCCAGTCCAACCAGTCCAGTCCCACCCTCCAGAAATGGCCATCAGCCAGGTGTTACATAGGCATTCCCTTGGCCTGATCCAGCCGCTCGGGTCTTCAGCAATGAGGATCCTGCGAGCCGGATCACCCTCAAGGAAACGCGCGACATGGCCGTAGCGCCGTGACTGACCCTCCCTCACTATGCAGGTAATGTGCTTCATTTGTGAGTTCCTGGTCTCATTTTTATATATATATATATATATATATGTGTGTGTGTGTGTGTGTGTAAAACCTGGGACCTGCCTGCATGTGAGATTATTCCTTAAAGCTTTGTTTTGTGTATTAATGAACACAAACTAAAAGAATCCCTGAAGGAATGGAGGTGCCCATACCTGGACTGTTGGCCACAGTGTCAAAGTGACAATTGGCCAGCATGAAATGTTTGGCCCCACTTTTAGGTTCCAGTTTGACGGCGATGTTGGTGATCTTGTCGTAGTAACTGGTGAAGCCGCCCAGAAAATCGATGCTGAAGGAGCCAGTGGGACGCTGGACATCCACCGTGATAGAGTGGTGACCCGACGCGCTCTCTGCCCGGATGCGCTCCATCTGACCCAGAAGGTAGTTCACTGTCTGCACCTCATTCTCCAGGCTGCCCACGGTCCTCGGACCCAAACTGGTGATGTGGTCCAGGTGCTCCCTGGTGAACAACACAAGGAGACCTCAACCACAGCAGTGATGTACTGGTGTGAGCATCGTGGAACAAAGTCAACTATCCCATTCAAACACATAGAAAATGAAATTAGCTTTAATAACTGTAAATTCTATTAGAAATGGCTTGGCATAGCAGTCATTTTATTTATGCAAAGACAAAGAGATTGTTGTATAAAAAGCATAAAACAAACTTAACTATGCAATCCTGTAACATGGATAAGGAAACTGAGTATGGTACTTAGATAAATCCTTCTTATACATCTCCACCTACCAGCAATTTACAAACACTACAGTAGTACAACAAGCAAAAAAAATGTCTCCAAAATATCCCTTTGCTTACGTTTTGGTTGGAAGCTTTAATATGAAAATATACTGCGCTTCTGTTTGAGAGTGGCTTTCCCCTCATACAATCATGTGTAGCATATGCTAAAATACTACTACGAGCGTTAAAGAAACTGGTGAACAGTTTAAGTTTCTAAAGGTCGTGTGACCTTAAATAGAAAATACTCCTCATCACAAAGGAAGTCATGGGTCTGTTTGGTATCTCACGGCAAATGTTTCTTCTTTTCATTCTCGTTTTGACAGCGAGAAGGCTTTACAGTTACAATACTCATCAACTTTGCTATTGCCACAAATTAATTCGATATTTCATTAACAAATTATTAAACGCTAGTTCTCCAGATAAAAAAAAATCTTCCGACTTAGAGACACATTCATTTATCATCCGCGTATTCTGCAGGACTGTCACTGCTGTAATTTATATATAAACTGTACAGCACTCAAAGAACAGGAAAAGTTACGACTTAGATTTGATACACTTTCAGGTCGTCAGACAATGAATAAAATATATATCTCACGTGGTAACAAATGAAAAGTCTTAATTTCTCTTAAATCAGTCCAGTACTTAAATCACGAATAACACACTGAAGAGGCCACTAGAGTCAGCATTAAAAGTCAATACGGGGTGCTGTAACGCCCCGTGAGATGGATCTGCCGCCTAGGCATTTCCTGATGGGTATTTGCATCCATATTCAAACTTCAAGTCTGGATAGTCGAGATAAAGGTACAGCCAGGTTTCTGTTATCGCTTTACCGTAACAGCAGCCTGGACAACTCGCGATCGGACTAACCTACCCCCGGCTGAACACTCACCTTGCCCTGGTCGCACTGAACCCACCGGTAGATTTTCCTATGACGAGCTGCTGCACGGATAAATGAACCAGTCCCCATACCAAAGCAATGAATGTAGCAATTAAGACAACCAGAATTCCCTCACTCAGCAGGTACAAGCCGAAATCGGGTTTTCTTTTCGCGTCATCGCACCCGTTATTCCCACTTTGCTCCAGAAAACCCTTATTTCCTGGCGACACATTTTGTTGTGTGCCCCCAGCTTTTATCCTCCTTACTGTGCTGTCATTCTCCATCTTTAATACTGGAAATGCATTAACCTGCTTCGCTTGGGCAAAATCGAAACGGGTAGTACGGAGGGACAAACTTCATTAACGTCACACAAACAATGTACAGTGCGATGATGACTATAGCGTTTCTGTGAATCACTGGATTTATGAGTGATTTATGATTTACTCACATTTTAGAGCATCTTTACCATGAACACGAATTATCATCACCTGTATTACTGTAATGTCTTTGTCACTGGGCATATGAATTCACAGCGTGTTATTTTAACACAGAATGACAGTTGCATTACATGAACAAATTTATGATATTCGATAGGCCTAAAAAATACTTAGCCTAAACTAAAAGTACTTAATAAACTAAAAATTTACTACAAATTAACCAACAATCGATTACTGTGCGACACCCCCTATAACTGGAAAACATAAAGGTTCATTTAAATCAAACTTAAATCTAAAAAAATCTTTTCCCGTTAAAATTTTCAAGATAAGTACGGAAGTATTTTTAAAATACTTATTAACTGCACAAATTGATCTCCGTGGTTTTACCATAACGGGCCAACTGCAGCGTCGCAAAGACTTACACTAAGTATAAAATTTTATACTTATAGTATTAGGTATAAAAACTGGTACAGGATGGTATGTCTACATTAATAGGTTTTTTATACTTGTCCACTGTACTATTGTACAGTTATAATAGCAATAACATTTATTTTAATCAAATGAAAAAAATACTTTGCCTATAAACGATCTCTTGAAAAAAAATGAATACAGCTCTTTGGTGGCGTTGTGAGATTCCACCGCCTGCAGACTGTTTCTGGTATTGCAAGACAAAAATCAGTATTTTAGGTGAGCTGCTCAAAGTTCCCCATCTTACTTTCTCGTACAGAATTCACTGTTAGGAGTAATGGAAAATGAAATAATGTCTGGGTTATGCAAACATCGCACAATAAACATATCTGCCATCAATCAACAAAAGATAATGCTGAAATTTTAAGGTTAATTAAGGAATAAATGTTGTTAAATTAAGATTTACACATAGGAGATAAACTGAGTAAAATCATAACTTATAGAAGTAAATAAATCAGCGTTGTTTTTCAGCTAATAAAATCATAGGAAGATATACAATTATAAAACAATAATTAAGGTGGTAAGACATAAATAAATATATCAAACGGCTTTAGATATCAAAAGAAAAAAAAATGTGTGATAAGAAATATAATAATTACAACTGCGATGTGGTCTTCTTTGCGGTCTTACGCAGAACGACGCCAGTCAGCAGACCTTTTTCACGAGGTAATATTTTTCTCGAGGGCTGTTCAGAGGTCCTGGGTTTTCACACTAATTAGTCCGTCTGAATGGATTTAAAGCGTGAGACTGGAACCCGTGACGGTCATGAGGGTCATTCTGTGGTCGGGTACCCTCACACAGAAGTGGAGGTTTAAGAGGCAAGTTAGAAATTGCATTGGTTTTCATTTGAACACAGCCACTTTTTGGGTCCCTAGAAGCTATCCTTGTTCTCGTTATCCACTTTTGGTAAGATTTTCCTTCCTTCTTAATAAACAGCAGTCTTATTTATCAAGCAGATGACGGTTGATAAGTTTATTGGGTTAAGATTGGGTTACAATTTGCACTTGTAAAAGAGTTCGCTTCATTTCGTTGGGTTTTTAGCAATTTCTGAATTAAATTTAAGCGTCAGTTTATTTTAATTAAGCAAGTTGCGGATGTATCGAAGCCTTCCGTAAATAAAGAACAATATTCAATATCAGTTAAATATGCCGTTCTGTGATAAAGATCTATATATTATACGTTTTCGAGTAGTTTATACGATACCAATTTGAATGCGATGCGTTATTCATCCAGGTAAACCAGTTCAGCTGAGAAAACCTATTTAATTAGTGCAATGTATTGGAATAGCATATTGCCGTTTCCATTAGGGAAATGTGTATGAAATGCGTTGTAAACCTTTCCCCGACCTGTTTTCCTTTCATTAGGTGTCATTGACATTGTTGAGACATTGCCATGCCACGCAGAGATTTTGATGTCCATTTTGAAAGTAAAGGCGGAGGATTCTATGTCCGAGCAGAGGAGTAAGCTTTTTGTAACGTATTACATTTATGTTCGATGTCAGACTTTCTTTGACAGTATTGTCAGTCGTAGGGCACGTCTTTGTTATTAACATTATTCAATTTTTAGGTAGTTTTTATTTGCCAATTTTGAATCTTCTATATGTTTTGTATGTAAGCATTTTACAATATTTCTAATACATGTCTCGGTTATGCATATGCAACATGTTTTACTCATTCATCTGAGGGACTTAAACGCCTGAGCAAAATGTGCGTTACAGGCAGTGTTGTGCCTGAACGAGTTCATTGAACGATCGTTCATGAACTCGTTCATATTCTGGGTGAACGTGAACTGAAC
>JABFEB020000113.1:16839820-16850615 GCA_019775895.2 Stomatorhinus ivindoensis
AAGCGAAAACCCCCCCCCCCCCCCCCCGAGCGGGCAAATCAAACCCCTGGCTTCTTGCTGCAAGGAATCTGAGAAATAAAGAGCTTGTTTTTCATGATGAGTCAGGCTGCGCTATGAGGAACAACAGTAATAAGTAATTTAGTAAAACAGGATGTCCAGGTGGCTGAGTGAGGTGCACTTATCTCAAACCTCACTGGCTGTGTGTCTGAACCCCCCCGTTTGTATGGAATTTACATTTCATGTGGGTTTCCTCCCACAGACCACAGACGTGCAACCAGGTAAAAAGATTGCCCGTTGTGCATCATTTGGCCGTACCATCCTCATAGACAGTCTTGGGATGCCTTGCCTAAATCTTTGATAATGTTGTAAATTTACTGGTTTCATAACAAAAGTGCATTAACTTTTTTTTTTTTTTTTACATATCTTCCGCACTGAATTTCTTTTTAAGTGTCATAATTTTTTTTCATTTAGTTCTGTTCTTGCCACTTCACTTTTAATTGCAATTGTAGTCATTGGCTCACACAGGGACACTAAACACAAATGTTTGGTGTTTTATGTTATTGCAAAGACATTACAAATTTAAAAAAGCACTCGGTGAGACTGTCAATTTCAATTTAAACATTTTAACTCACAGCATCTCTTTTAGAACGACAATTTCGGTTTCAACTTACAACTACATTAAAAGAATGTTTTACTTTGAAAGTACTGGTTGTTTCTAATGTAATATGTATTTTTGTAAACTAACGAATTAAGTAATGATTTTTGTTATAAAACCAATAAATCTGCAGTATTTTTACTGAATTGGGCAAACACCACAAAATTTCCTGCGGGCACTGCTTGTGCCCGGTGACGGCCTGGCATCCCACCCATGCCACACCCCCGCCTTACCCCCCCTGCATCCCAGTCATGGAAAAGATGAAGGGACACACAGGATACGCTGCACTGGAGAATAATATTTCACTCTCTCCCATTCGAATTTGATTAATTAAAATACAGATAAGGGGAGAATGGTTTGTTACGTGTCACACAGCATTCTTCACCATGAACACACATCCTACCTGTCCTGAGCTTCTTCCGCTTTCCCTTCTTCTTCTGAGCCGCTGCGGTTTTCTGGATCCCCATCTTGGTCGCCTTGGCCGGACCGAGTCGGGTCCCAGCAGACTTGCCCCCCCACTCGAGCGCAGCCTGTTCCTTCATTTTCTTTTTCTTCCTTTTTTTTTTCTTCGTTCGCGTCCGGCTAGAATCCCCCTCGGCGCAGCCCTCCGGACGGGGGGACTGAGAAGGAGCCGGTTCGTGCAGCGGGATTATCGAGCAGCTCTGGCGATATCCGGATTGCGGGTCTTCGTCGGTGCCACATGCTGGACACTGGTTCTGGATATCAGTTGGAAACTTGTTTCCTTCCATGCGGTCCATGCCTGGGTTAAGCGGGATCTCCCCTGGACACGCCTGTGGGACCTGATCCACATCCGGCACCGGCACGCCCGGTTCACAGGACATTGGCGCGATTAACGACAAACGCTCCTCCTTCATCGCGGCTTTACATCCTACGTCTATTGACTGGACTTCAATACCCTTAATATCGCAAGAGTCAAAATGTCCTCTACAAGGAGAGAGTATGTCTGTGTCTCCCTTCTCAGCAGATTCTGCTTTAATCTGAAGGTCCAGTCTATACTGCGACTGGTGATCCATCAGACCCCATGAATTCACTGCAGGCACGCTGTCCTTTTCTTTTATTTCTGAGTTGGAACAGGTGGGTTCATTCTTCACGTCCCTCTTCTCATTTCCTACTGGCACCGTCGGTCCCTCAGGCATGGTATCTTCCACCTTTTCCATTCTTCTAACCCGAATGGCTGGAGGGGGGAACTTGGGAGGGCTGCTAGGACTTTGGCAATAGATGCGCAGATCCGCCCCGCAGAAATGTGGGAAATGAATATAGGCGTTCTCCCGCCCGTCGTACCCAAGGATGGACTCCCGGCATTCGTGGATGGGCTGGCTGAGCACCGCGTCCTGCACCTCCTTCTGGTTTTCATACACGAAGTCACACAAGCCCTTAAGCAGCCACACACGCTGGTTGAATGGCAGCTGATGGAAAGGCTTCTCCTCCAGCGGGCTGGTCTCGCCTAGCGTCTGGAAAAACTGCGAGGAGAGGCCAAGCTGCTGGGCACAAGCCACCGCGTCCTCCGACTGCCCCACGAGCTGGTACCAGCCGGAGACCTTGTGCCGGAGAGCCGCCTCCCAGCGGCGGTAGGTAAAGGGAGGTCGCCGGTGCAGGGTGGCCCGCCGCTGTGGGTGACACAGCAGCGACGTCATGACCTTGGCCAGGAAGGCGCTGCACCGCGGCATGAGCAGGCAGCGCTCCAGCTCGAAGAAGACGATCTCGGGGAGGTTGAGCACACTCTGTGCCAGACACAGGAAGTGGCCGACGGCGGGCAGCTCCCACAGCGTCTCCACAGGCCACGGGGCGGCCTTGGCCAGCAGGCTCCGCTCCCAAGCATCCAGCTCTTTGGCGCTGGCCTCCTCCGCCTCTTTTTTTTCCTGCTCCCTCAGCCTAAAGTTCAAGAATAAGCCAATATTAGCAAAAGATTTTCCTTCTTAAAATAACAAATCACTTTTCCACAGGGTGACTTTTTTAACAATGTGGCTGGGCAGTGTTGCTGGACAGTGTTGCTGGGCAGTGTTGCTCGGACGTTTTCCCATTGATATCGGGCAACAAATTTCTATTTGAAAAGCTAGAATTGACAGTGGGCAACATTTTGCGATCCAGATGAGTTGCCCTTTGTCTCACCTTACTGCCAACTGCCCGGCAACATTGCTCAAAAAGTTGCCATGTGCATCATCACCTTAAGGTTCAAGAATATAAGCCGATATTTATACAAGATTTTCCTTTTTGGAATAAATGCTTTTCAGAAGTTTGCTGACCAGCATGAAGTGCAGCATTCTATGTGGAAATTCATTGTACTGAAAATACAGTGAAAATTCACAGTCCTGGAAATTTAGTGAAAATCCAAATAGTGGTTTCTGATGCATTTACAATTATGCATTTACTAGTGACGTGTAAGTGTGGGGAGGCTGGGACCAGAGAGCAGGGTCAGCTACCCCTGGAGGTAGCTGGGGTTAATCGCCTTGCTCAAGGGCCCACTGGTAATGTGATTACTCTGCTGACCACGAGTTTTAAACCCACAACCTTCTGTAACTTACACAGCAGCCCAGGATAGATGTACACGGTCAGAAAACCTTTGAGGGTACAATTATTTGTCAGTGGGGCTGTACCCTCAAGGTAAATTTACCTTTTAAGATAGAGAAATTGACTCATTTTGGTGCCACTGGGGGTACATTAATGTTGTTTGTACCTTGGGGAACAGGGTTGGACCCACAGGGGTCCAGAACCCATCCTGGAAGCTACAGACAAGGCAGGGAACAACCCAGGATGCAGAGCCAACCCACAGCAACCTACTCTATAATTTCCAATTATAATTGGTAAACTGATAGAGTAACTGCAAAATACCCATTCACTTCAATTTAGGGGTTCACCCTTAAAACTAATACAGACAAAAGTTGTGAATCTAAAAGATAAATAAGTTTTGAGTTATCAGTATTATTATTGGCATGATTCAGCGATGGTTAGCAACACACTAAGGTACATCAGCCTGAACCAACCGCTTCTCTTCCTTTGCTCTCTGCTGCTCCTCCAGTCTCAGCGCCTGCACCATGAGAGACTCGTTGGCCCCCACGGCAACGGGCGTAAGGTTACGGGGAGTGGAGCGGCGTCGCGTAGAGGTAACGCCAGGCCCTTTCTCCTCCTCCGTGCCAAAACGACCCTTCGAGGTTACGGCCAGAGTTGTCTTCTCTCGGAGAGTCCTGGGATGGAAAGGACAAATGTCTAATTGGGAAACAGACAACGCTTTTCCAAAATGGCTGTGAATTCATTGAAATGTGTAAGACCATGGAACGGAGAACATGCTTACATTCCAAAGGTTCTTAAGGTGATGATACACTTTTTGAGCAATGTTGCCGGGCAACAACCAAACAAAGGGCGACTTACAAACAGGTAAGACAAAGGGCAACTTATCTGGATCTGGATGATTGCAAAATGTTGCCCAATGCTGATTACAGTTTTTCCAAGTAGAAATTTGTTGCCCAATATCAATGGAAAAGTGCCCAAGCAACACTGCCTGGGAACATTTGCTCATAGTTGCCCCGTGTATCATTACCTTTAGGCTTCTAAAAAAGATTCATAATATTTTATGTACATGGACAACAGTGGAGTGCCCAGGGAGCTGCATGTCTCTGCCCTGGTCATCAAAATAAAAATAATAGGATCCAAAAGTTTTAAGAAGGCCACCAATCCATATACAAGGCATGGGCGGTGCAGAATTAAAAAAGATCTAATTAAGTAGAGTTTGCATTGAGGGAAAATGTTCCTTTCTAGGAAACCTGATATACATGGATTTCTAGGAAGTCCAAAATTCTGATTATTGTTGTCTGAAATATGACAGTCAGTGCACTTCAAACAGCAATAAAGTAAAGTTTGTCTCAAATTAGACAAATACTGTTTTGAAAAAAGGATATGGAAAAATAAATGTGTTAAACTGACCACCAATGATTTATTTAAGAATCAATTAAATTCAACCGATATCCAGCAGACAATACAGGAGCTGCCTCAAACCATTCTGTGTCAAAAATTCACTGAAGATCTTAAGAGGAGTTAATCTAGTGTTTAAGCATCTACTTTGGAATTTGTAGCATCTGTACCATTTTGCTATATAGAGCTAAATTTTACACAATTTACCTAATACCAATGTAAATAATAAGATAAAAATATAAAATGCCAGCCACATGACTTTCACATCATATTTTTTTAATGAAGTGTGATATTGAATCTGGTTATTGTCTGGATAGTGAAAGGTACTTAGATATCCATGCTGATATTAGCTTCCTAAAGTAAGTGTGAATTATGCTTGCTAATGTTAAAAGCTGCTTAAAATTGCAAAACATCTTATATCGATTCACAGGTTTTTGAATTTCAAGACTTTCGAACCGAATCCATACAATGAGACATACTGGTGGGGACTGATCAACGGTGCTCACCTGGAGAGCAAAGTCAGCTTCTGCTCCAGCATAATTTCTAATTTCTGCGCCTGTTTGGAGATCCAGTGGTCGACACCGTGGTACCTGTAACAATTCTCCAACATCAGCCTGAAGTCTGCTACAAACTCGGTGATGCTCTCGTATTCCCTGTTCAGGAACTTCTCCTCGATCCTGCGAAACCACATGGGCTGTTTGGTGTGATCTCCGTCTCCTGTTCCCTCCACGCTGCACAGCGGCTGCATGAACGGAGCCGTGACTCCCTTGTGTTTCTCCAGCAGAAAGCCGTGAAATATCCTATGCGCCTGCTGCAGCTCGTAGCTCAGATCGTCATCTTCGTTTAACGTGCTTGAACTGTCCTCTGACATTTCAGCTACGAGATCCTCCGCTCCCAGGGTGTTATCCTCATTGTAATCCGCAGTGTTATTTTCCCGGATTGAGGCTGGCGTCTCCCCATCAGTGCTTCTGTACTCGCTATTCTGCACAAACGCCGATCTCGGTGGTACCGCGGAGTCTGGCTCCAAAGACACATGGTCGGGACTGTGCAAAATTAAATGTCTTTGTCTGTCCGATTTGCTAATTATTTCTTTATGCTCCATAACTTCACTTAATGATACCTTGGACAGATTAATATTTGCATCAGACTGCACCTTCATTTTGCCCCCTACAGATTTTGCCAATACCCCAAATCAAGTATTTCCTGTGCTTATTATACGGTCTTCCAGTTGAGGAGAGCATAAGGACCGCATCCTCCCTCAGATTACAGGTGCCGATAAAATCATCTGTGGCAGCCCCTGAGATTTACATTTTTGTCACGCTATTGACTTATCTCGGTCTCCGATATCAATACCACAAATAAATACATTCATGTTGCATTGCACGACTTTTAATATTTTTTTCAAAGGCAAAAAAGGTTTGTCATTAACTCCACGCCACGATCCGGACTTGCATTAAAACTTAGTTAACTACTGAATCGGGGGAACTTGTCAAACGAGCCGAGTCTATAGGCTCCAGGTCAGGGCCTGCATCAACCTGCCACGGAAAATTTCCCGTCACTTACATCCAAAACATGCACGAAGAGCCCATTTGGGCCCGGCTTCATACATCCAGGAACCAGCGGTTCCGATTTACTTCCTAAAGCGGCAAAATCTGCTCTCTGCTCTTCGCCTTTCCGATCGGCTCATTGTTTTCATCCCCGGGCCTATTCTGCTTTATTCCTCCATGTCATAAAGAAAGAAAAACAAACAAGATCAGCGGACCACGTATTTTTTCCGCCTTGCGTAAAAAAGTTCTTACTTCCCCGCTAGCCTAGCAACAACACAGATACCGGTTCAACAGCTATAAGTCATTAGTAAACGCAAATCCTCTATTTTAGCGAGCTAGCTGTCTAGTTACGCTCAACCAAGTTTGCTAACAACACTGAGCTAGCAGGCAAGCCTGTATTTACTAAGCCGGCTGACAAAACAATAGATGTAACTTCCGATCATTTAAAATGTATAAAGCAGACCGAATACCATGTAGCAAAGGCTTATTCTCTTTGCGGGTATAATTTCCTTGAACGTTACTTTCAACTCCAGGCGCCGGACCTCTGCGTTCATGCGCCCTGACGTCACGCCGCGTCATGCGTCCCTCATAGTTATCAGTCTGCTGGCAGTTTACAGGACCAGTTTCCTTACACATTCACGTGGAGCCAGATTTACGTTTTTTATAATGTACTGTAATTATGTTAGATGTCAAATGACAATTTGTGGCGACATCCTAAGTGCATCAAAATAAGCACTCAGTGTTGTGCATAAAAATAACGGTATAAATTGTACTTACCACAAATAAAAACGAAATTAAGATTGCATGGAGTAAAGTTTTCAGGTAGTTTGAATAGACATATATATGCGTGTATTGGATGATCTAGATTATTGAAGGCCAAAGACGTTGCGTTTATAGGGAAATACCAGAATCACAGCGATATATTTCTACTAACCATTTTATAATACAACGCTAGATGACGCCATAGGGTTGTTTTTATGTTGAGTACAGAGTTACAAATGTATTTCATAACAATAAACATATGAATTAAAGTATATATATATATATATATATATATATATATATATATATGAATGAATACAGAATATTTAAAATAACATATGTACCTCTACAATGATAGGAGCTTCATGGAAGCATTAGTAGGGTTAGGGTTAGGGTTATTGTTAGGTTTGCAGCACATACGTCCATACAGCACACATGAAAATAACATTATACCTAAAACGATGAAAGACCACAATGGGCAGTAAAATCACAAGGATGTTTATAGACACAACAAAGTAAGAAAGGAAAGATGTGGTGGTGAGAAAATGGGATTGTGGCTTCATCCATGTAGCTGCAGGTAATGAGTATCTTCGCCATATCCAAAAGAAAGCCAGGTAGAACTGGATACAGCCTGATTCTGCCTGTCATGATATATAATGCACAGGAGACGAATTGCCCAAACAAAATTACATCAAGCCAAGACATGTGCAAGTAGGTGTATGGCTTTACCTGGTCATCAGCTTTCATACTCTTTCAGTGCTCTGTCAGCTTTGTTACCCTTTCAGTTGCTGGGTGTATCATTGTTCAGTCATGAATAATGTATGTTACAGAAGCATGTTTTCTATCCAGTGACTAGCTCAGTGTCTTTGGCCAGGTTAGTAAACTATTTGCTTTGCAGTAAAAAAATTGAGCTTTAATTCAAATACAATTCTTTAACCGATATTAATGTTTACTGTCCTTGTGTTACTGTAGATTGATTTGTTAATTTTGCACAGAAATGAAAATTAAACTGTCATTGCTTTGAAGCTCTGGCATGTAACAATCATAACAGTTTTGAATACATGGGTGAGAATATTGATAATAAAAGCATTGATAAAACAATGATACAAAGAGAAACATTATTAAAATAATGCAATGTGAATTATAATTTAACTGTAATGTTAGAGTACAGTGGGAAAGACTGGCAGGCTTTTTGAGACATTATATCTCGTCTGACTTCTGTAGAAGCTCTAAATATCAAGCACGGCAATTTGTTGATAACTTCCAGTGAGGGATGTTTCACTCTTCCAGCTGGTCGAAGATCTCAGAGCCGTGGTATCAGATGCATAGCCTTACCAAGCCTTGTCAAAATAAGAAACAGTATCCAGTTTAAAGCAGGTAAGCACTCCAACAACTTGTATTAGATTAAGTCTTTCTTTTCATTTGTTGATCACATTATATAACTGAATGACACTTTTCACGGATATTCAAATAAGGATAAAACCAAACAAAACACGCTGAAATTATTACTTTTGCTGTTGAAAAGAAATTATTTTTGGCCTTCCTATTACCTTTGTTTGTTATATGCAACTTTTTCTTTCATGCAGAATAGTATGTCATTTCTGATCACAAGCAGTTTAGAGTCGCCGAACGCGAAGGTCGCACACCTGATGAGTTTCACGTCGCAGCAGATGACTCCAGCTGACGCTTAAGACTCGCATAAAAATGACCGCTGTGTCTTTAAAGGGAAATTTATGCCGGATTTTATTTCGCGAGATTTGCTTGGCGCCGTGACCCCATGTGAGACACCACCTGCAATAAACACCCTCTTCTGCAGAGCGGCTTTGCGATGGAGCCCTGAGCACTTTCGTTTTTGTTTCCCTTTTCCCCCCGTATCCCCAGAGTTGTTGAAAAGGTTTTTTTTTTAAAAACTTGACACATAATCAGTGGATATCTTACACTATAACGATGTGGATCCAAATTCGGACCATAGACGGCAAAGAAACGCGGACCATTGAGGATCTTTCCAGATTAACTAAAATTGAGTGTCTGAGGCTAAAGATTAAAGACATTTTCAACGTAAACCCGGAACATCAGCGGCTGTTTTACAGGGGAAAACAGGTAAGCGGGTTTTTTTTGTGGGAACCGTGATTTTGATCGTTCCGTTTAGTGCTTTTTTGCTGCAGAATCGTGCATCTCTGCCAACGTGCAACTGAGACTGATACAGCTAGCTGTCTGCTAGGGTTCGGGAAACCGCTTTTAACATAACCTAGTGTTTCTGATTTAAAGTTGGGGGACGTACTGTACTGTATAACTTGTCGTGAATGCGTTTCTATCTACTGATTAATAAACACCTTAGGTACATGAAGCAAGGTAAGGTTCG
The DNA here is from genome assembly GCA_019775895.2 of Stomatorhinus ivindoensis. Taxonomy (NCBI): domain Eukaryota; kingdom Metazoa; phylum Chordata; class Actinopteri; order Osteoglossiformes; family Mormyridae; genus Stomatorhinus; species Stomatorhinus ivindoensis. The sequence continues at coordinate 16,849,074 of JABFEB020000113.1, forward strand.
GGTAATTTGTGTGAATGAACTGGATGTTGGGAACACTTCAATTACAAGGAACGTTATTCCGAGGCATTTTATCACTTGAAAGATTTGAGTAGTTATTCGCCGATCTGTCAGTTATAGCAGTTATAACACTCGGGCATGCTATATATCGAGAACGGTTGAACATTTTTAGTAGCTAGCCAACTGTATTCTTACTATTTTCCTGGAATGTGTGAAATTCACATTGACTTATGGCCTCATATTTTTTTGCACGTTGAGTTTTAATGCTGTTTAATTGTTATGTTCTTCGGTTAAATAAATACCAAGCGGTCCACATTTGCTATATACAGTTTAATTTGTTTCTATGAGGCCCAATCAACTGATTTGCCACAAGACACCACGAAGACTGTTCATGTCACACGCGTTGACTGTTGTAGCAAAAACATCTCAGCTTGATCTGCAAAGTTAGTTACGCTGATGGAGTCTGGACGTCTGCTTTTGAATGTCTTACGTAAGTTGCTTAGTCAGTTAAGTGCCTGTTTACAGGACCTCTTGGGCGATTTGTACACGTGCTTTGCCCATCTGAAGCAGAAAGTGCGGTGTTTACAAACCAGCTTTCCATTGTCTGGCGCAGTCAACCTCATAATAAGAAAACGCTCCTTAGTATTACTATGTGTGCATTTTTTGGAAGTGGGCTAAAGTATGTTTTGTGTGATTTTTGTCAATCACTAATGCATATAATTCTTTTGATTTATGTCGGTCAGATGAGTGTCGTAATGTAGGTGGTGCTCAAATCCAATAGCCACAGGCCAAGCTGAGGAAGGGTTTTCTGCTGTTGGACCTCCGGGGGCTGTCACTGAAAGTACTTAAGCAACGATCAAATAAGTAAACAGAGATTAATTGTAGCTTTAAGTTGCAACTAAATTCAAAACTGAGGAGTTCGAGTAGCTAACAAGCTGCATCAAATAATCAGACGGACACTGGCCTGATGTTGGTTCCGGAGATTTTTATTTTTTTTTCCTGTTTGAAATTTGAAAAGTTCAGTGACGCGACGTACGTCAGGCTCTGTTAACCCTCAACAGTGAGTTCTGCTTATTGTGGAGGTCCATTGATATTAAAAGCTGATAGAAATTATTGCTATTTTTTAAATCATCGAATGAACGGTCACTATGTGATTTACACACTGGTTATGGAGAGTATTTTGAAATTTGAGAGACAGTTTTGACTGTTATGTAACCCCCTCCTTCCACCCCCCCACCCCCCAAAGAATTGCTTAATTGTGTATTGGTATGTGTATAGATTTTGGGAATCTTGTCATTAGTTAAAATTTGTAACTGTAATTAACATGATGTTTTGATAACAACAGATTGTTTAAGGCTGCCAGATTTAAAGACACAATGGTGGCTGAGTCAGCACGTTAGGCTGCGAGTCGGTTAACGTTAATTGTCAGTGAAAGTGAAATCTCACATTTAAGGACTGATGTCCTCACTGGACAGAGTCTGGCGAGGCGGATATTTTTCTCTAGCAGAGTGGTGGGTAATAACAGTTCCTTTGCATGGGGGGGGG
>JABFEB020000113.1:16850715-16867111 GCA_019775895.2 Stomatorhinus ivindoensis
AACAGTTCCTTTGCATGGGGGGGGGGGATGGGGGTTGGAGGGGAGGGAGCTGAATATGTCTGCTGTAGCATGTGATTGTTTTCCACCTAAATGCTGGGCCGCCTTGACCCACCCTGCATGAAGAGGCAGCTACGGACACTCTGTAAACCAGCCGACCGCCGGCCTGAGTGTACGGAATGGTGAAACGCTGTAGAAAGGCCGTGTTGTAAGAAGATGCTGTTTATTTTTATGACTAAAAACTGTGACTCGTTACCGGGGGAAAACGCAGGAGGGAAAATGCTCAGCCACAAGCTCAGGATTGACCCCGTCAGACGCAGAAGGCAGAAGAAGGTGACTGTTCATATATACAAAGCGCCGAGATCCTGAGTCAGAATCCTCGGCATGGAAAAAAAGGCGCCATTTTGAAAGGGATTTTATTCCCGACAACACATCCTCATTCTAAGAGGGTGGCAAACAGCTCATTCTTTACATTACTTTGCATGTGGAAATCCCCCACCCTAACCCCCCCTCCCCCTTAAAGCAGAAAGGGAGGAGGATTTACCCGACAGAATCTTAAAAGGCCATTGGAAAAACAAGCTTCCCGTTAAGCGGAGCTATGGAAGAGGAGGGTGTGTGGTTCAAATGAGCAGTATCGTGACCAGCCTTTATCTCCACGTGTTTTTAATGGTGAATGTGTTGGTTTGGGCAGATAGATTTGCAGGCCACTTCAAATATATTGCAAGCATATTTTAAAATAAGCTACTCCTCATGATTTTTAATAGCATTACAAAAACAATATCTTTGTCATTTACTAATTTAATACAAATTCAGCCTGATTTGACCTTAGGTGAAGGAAGGGAAGAATTGGAATGAAAATGCCTTTTAATTTAGTAACCCTAGAGAAATAAATTTTAATGCACGGTGGGGGCTCAGAGGACTAAATTACATGCATGTGGGGGGAATTTTGGATTGAAAGCAGCCCCCGTGATATCTATGCAGCCTGCATACATGGAGCGATCTGCAATTATACATGCTCCAGTTTAGTTCTATTTTGGAAACCTTTCTGAACCGTGTGGTGATTAATAGAAACCCTAGCCTTCCCTTGTCATCTCCCTCGAACCCTGAAGTTTTGTAGGTTCAGTCGTTCTGACCGCAAAAACACAGTCATCCACAGTTGTACCTATATTGTTCCATCCGGGGCACTTTTATTCATTAAAATCCTCATGGGCTGTGAATATGTTGGCTTGTGTGGGGAAAGACTGGCAGTATAGACTTTGTTTTAGTATGAATTGCTGTCGTGGGATTTTAATATGAACTTGCCGTGCGGTATAATATGGGATTTTAATACTCAGAATTTTGATTTAAATAAACCCCCTAAAACATTCTTGAGCCATGTGAGAACTGCTGACCTAATATCTTTCCATTTCTTAGAAGTTTTCCTTTTCCAAAGAAATCTGTGGTTCACTTTCCTGAAATACATTCAGTATTTAACAAGAGCATTTCCGGTTAAATACCTTGATGGGAAGCTCAAGGGTGCTACAGCACCTCCTGGGGCATGAACCGCTACGCTACCTATGATTGTATCGCACTTGAGTCCGTTCATGTCATAGCGTAGCGCTCTTGCTTGGTCATTCATCATTGAGGTTTAGTGTAATTTAGTACGTCCCCAGACCTCTAAAAAAAAAGCCTATTACTATTAATGCCTATTACTCTGACTCAGGGTTTAAATAAGATATTACAGTAAGAGGTGTCACATTTGAGTAAACTTTTTCTCACATTGACATTTTCTTTGCAGTATATTTTCATATAATGTTTGTACAGCAACAGTGAATGTTATTCTGTGTTTTAGCGCTGAGATCCATCCCGCAAGAAAATGTTCCTAAACATTTCCTTAAATAGTACATCATTAACTATAAGAAACATTTTCGTAACCTGAAATAAAATACACAAATAAGCTACAACTAAATGAAAACTATAAGTATTGTTTCTGAAACAAACTGAAATAAACGAATGTCAAACTCTTTCCATTACCGATTTTAAATATTATTTTGTGTTGATTTCTTTGTCTCAAATGACCAGTAATGATACCTGGAACATGGTTTGCATAATTTTTAAATTGCGAAATTTAACAGTTGATCGTCTGTCCCTCGAAGACTTTACATGGCTCTGATGTGCAATGTGTACATATGTAGAATTATAAATTTCAGAAACTTTAAATAACTCAACTTTCAGCTTGTCCCAAGAAATGAAATTACTTAAACTGAAACTTAATAATTATTCAAAATTAAACCTAATCACACCCACCTTAAAACTAAGGCTGAATTGGATTTCAAATAAAAATTGAAAATATAAAATTTAAAACAAAATTAAGAAATCAAGCTATAATAACACTGCCTTGTAGAAATAATACAGATAATTATCATGATATAATTAACGGATTCAAAAATTATGGTGATAAAATATTTTGCCATATTGCTCAGCCATAATCTCCAGTATATACATTAAAAACTTAAAAAATATAACTCATCAGTTATTTTGACATGTACTGTAGTAGTATTACTTATTTATGTTCCCAGAAAAATAATCAAACATGGGTTTGATTAGAGTCATCCAAAATGCAAAATTTGGTCAATTCCTTTGTTAATTGTTAAACAGGAGTTATAATGCTGATGTACTGATGTATAATAATAATGTACACCACCCAAAAAATAAAATCACAGCATGTTTTAAGGGTTTAACAGCAACATTTACAAAAAAAGAAACAAAATACCTCAAGCTGTCGTTTAGCCATGTAAGCATCTGTTTTTGTTTCCTAGTAACTCATTTGGTATATTCTTTTGTTCTTTTTTTCCACTGGGCTATTAACTGCATGAATTGAACAGTTCAAATTAGCTAAAGCTGAAACATCTCAGTGCTCTTTTCTCTTGTTTAAAAGAGAAAAGTCCCCCCCCCCCCATCAAGCACTGAAATATGTTTCTAAATTTTCATTAAAGGCCTTTCAGAATGTTTTCTTCCCCTGATCGTTAAACTGTAAATTGTCACCTTATTTGCCATCTTTACAACACAGAATATTGTGCCTGTGGCAATTTCATTCCCATTCTTTTTAAGTAAGCAGACAAATTTGTACAAACCTCTCAATTCCAGTTCAATTCCAATTACAAAGTATAGAATGATGTGCGCCAGACGTACCATTATTCATCCTTCACTAATACATATTCAGTGCAAGTGTTCATCCTGGAGAATGTAGGCTCCTAACCCTAACCCTAACCCTATACAGTTGTTTTGTGTGCGGCCGATCCTTTCTTTGGAATTGATTGTCGTGTGTGTGTGTGTGTGTGTGTGTGGAGATTTGCAGAGTTTAAGTGTTTTTGGAACAGTACATCTGCAGTGTTTTTTTATATGTACATTTATATTTCCATGAAAGATGTAATTACATAATTACAATACATTTAATAAGACACATTTGGTTTATTATGTTTTGTAAATGTAACTTATGATGTCTTAATAAACTGTGAGGTTTACATGGGTAACTGACCCGCTAACTTACTTGTGGCTCTGATACTGTCCGTCTACAATTAAAACAATAACTAATTAGTTTTGTTTGCTTATCCCTCACTAAATGTACTGCATAGCCTACAGTTACTCATTCGGTCATACTGAAACAATTACTGTAATTAGTTTGTTTTTTTTGTTAGTCATTGGCTGTGCATGATGGTATAGGATGCTTGGCCTGTAACTATATCCTGTTGAATTATAGAGCTTACCATCCACAGCGCTATTGAACAAAGTCATTGTAATATTCTACGATTTAAAATAATATATGTGATTCTGACAGACATGATTAATAAAGAAATTCTAACAGACATGATTAATAGTTAACAGGCATGATTAATAAAGAGATTATGCAGAAGACTTCTCTCTAATGTGATTATTGTAACTGCAAGTATCTCCTGGGAGTCTTTAAAGAAAAATATATTGATATTGTCCAGTCTTGTCTGTGACCGTGGTGCACAGACTGAAGTGTTTGATTTTATTTGTTATGTTGTCATTAATAATCGCCTGTAATTAAGAATCGCCTGTAATTTTAATGTGGAGAGACTAATACTCTGATCTTAATGATTTGAGAAATCTAATCAGTCTCTCTCTCAGGGGAATCCTGTTTCTCAGGTAGCGTTTAACTTCTGCTCTTCCAAAATAGCATTTTGCCTTTGGCAGCATGCTGTTTTTGATGGTATTTTCCCTTTCTTTCCATTTATTTCTCCCCGGTGCTATTCCTATACAATCAGCGTGTAAGACTTTTCAGGCCAGTCTCCTTAACGGTGCATTTAACGATAATAATAATATGTTTTATTTTAAAGGTGCCTTTCGGAGCACGCAAGGGCACCGTACAGAATTATACAATGGAGAACAATCAGAATTAAAAAAAAAAAGAAAAGTATTTTTTGAAACTCCCATGTTCTCCATTGTTAAGTGCGTTTTAAAATACACCATCTTGTGAAGGTGAGTTGCGGGGTCACCTGTATTCAGGTGATTTGAATCATGGCCCAGTAGTGGGCATTGTCCAGTGCTATGGTAGCGTACATGTATATGCCAGCCAATGGCCTTCATCTTGTCCCAAGTCTCCCCCGCGGTCCTGGTACAGTCTGTGGGCTCGCCACAACTGAATACGTAGTTATGAGATGGATGCGTTGTAAAAATTTTTAATAATTGCTTACTCTAAATATAAAATGTTTTTCATAATGTGGTAAAATTGTTTGTTGACTGGGAGTTTGTGATTTTAGGGAGATTATGTTTGTAAAAGTACGTTTTTTAAGCATCAGAATCTCAAGAAAATGAATTTGGGCCAATATAAGCTACTTAAATTTATTTACAGCGAAACCCTCTAAAGATTAAGTGATGTGTAATTACCGGTTAACGGAATCCTCAGAATTAGTAAACCATGTAAAACTGAAATTAAATCAAATAGTTCCAGTGCTTTAGCAATATATATTTTCTTTTGCTCGTTAGGCGTGTCCAGTTTGCTCTTGACGATGAGTAGTACGGTACCTACCACATCAAAATATTTACATTTTGGAGTCTTGTATAATTTCTTTAAAAATATCCCAGAAGAGAACCATAAAGGAAGATGAGAAGGTTAACCTCAAATACAGGTTGCTTAAAAAAGATATTAACACTAAATTGCCTAAATGGGGTACTTCACTGAATTGTTTTTCATGTAAATTGATCAGGCTGGCCACTCAAGAAAGTTGCTTAAAAAAAAGCTGAGCTCTGAAACCAGAGCCTTCTGCTCTGTCCAACTGGCTGAGCTTAAGACAGGAATAGGAAAACTATCCAGGAGATAAGTCCGGGTTGGGCCTTTCAGTGCAGCTAAAACCCTCACTGTCCTTTCAGAGGTAACCTAAGGACTAACCAAATTCTTATAGGCATGTAAATATGTGGATGTAATGTAAAGGAGGATTATACTCAGGTGACATTGTCTTGGCAAGGTAGTCAAACGGTTTAAATATTTAATATCCATCAGATTCTGACATTTGTGAAGAATATGACACTCATCACGTATTACATTAAATGTTTTGGGCTACGGTTATTCGCTTGAGTAAGGCTAATGTAATTGGGGATTTAGTTTTCTTGAGTAACCATTCACTTAATGTGTAATTTTGTTTAAAGTTTGAGATCTGTTCGATTGGTACTTAAGTCTTTTTTAATATTGCATACTTTGTGCATTCTTTCGGTAATTGCGAATACATTTTGGACATGATCGGTGCAATATGGTGTTGTTTAGCAGAATAAAAAATATGAATGATTACAAACTCTGCATGTCTTGTTTTTTTTCTCAACCATAATTTTCACTGATCATGAAACTAATTTGTTCATCAACTTCTGGCGATTAATGGATGGTCTTATTTTGCCGAATGAAATACGAAGTTTGGCAAAGCAATTGTCACGTCCTTGTGAGACTGTTCGTCATTGGCTTAACTGAAGCTTGTCACTTTCATTTCTTATTCAAAATAATAGCAAAAATAAGCATAATATTTTAGTGTTTTGGGGTTGATGGAAATGATGAGTATTAGTAAATATCATTTAGTAGATGGGCAAATTACCGTGGGTTTCTGTTTTCTGCGTCAGGGAGTTGCTTCAGTATGAATGTGACCCATTTTCCGCCCTTGCTTCCCCTTTGCTCTGTTGAGATGCAGGAGGTGGGGGAAGGGAACAAGCAGAGTCTCCTAAAGCCCTGCTTGACATTTCTCGGTGCATCCTGCCATTTTCCACCATAGTCAAGGGATCTTGCTTTCGAGTTTGATATTTATAGTTGTCGTAGACTTTTCTGCATGGTTGATGTTGGTCTGCAGGTATAACAGCATTTCATTGTGGAATTATTTTACTCGATAATCATACATATGATTATATATGGTGTAATGGTATCCATCCATCCATTTTCTGTAACTGCTTGTCCAATTCAGGGTCAATGGGGGATCCAAAGCCTGGATTGCGGAGGCTCTGGGTCCAAGGCAGGGAAAAACTCATGGTGCCAACCCATCTCAGGGCACACACACCGTTCACATATACAGGCAATTTGGTAGATACAATTAACCTCAGCATGTTTTTTGGACTGGGGGGGATTGGAATACTTGAAGGAACCCCCATGATGACATGGGGACAACATGCAAGCTCCGCACACGTGGAACTCAGGTGGAGACTCGAACCCTGGTCCCAGAGGGTTGAGGCGCTAGACGTAACCACAGCACCACCGTGCTGCCCAAATATGGTGTTCACTGTATTTTTCCAAAGCAGTGCTGTTTTAGTGTTTTAAAATAAAATGTTGGTGATAAAATTTGCCAAGCGTCCCCCCATGGTAAAGTTTCCCGGGGAAGAGGGGGGCGGCTGAAGTGTATAGCTGCATTAATGTTGCTCTGTCGTCACAATTGTGTCCTGTCTTCTCTCCTCCATGGCACCATCTGAAATGTATAACCTGCCCCTCAAAGCAGCGATGCAGATTGTTTTCTCGCTGTGCGATGGGCAGGTCAGTACCTCAGTACTCGATAACTCAATACTTAAACATTACTCAGCTGGTATTGATTACCATGTTAAAGCAACAAATATTTGTTTTCCTTGATCACAATATTCTCTCAGCCTTGAAGTTGTTTGCCTCCACACTTTGTGAACCTAAACAGCTCATTCTTATTCACAACATCTGCCCCCTGTGTAATGCAAGAATCCCTTAATTTAATTTCTAGAAGTTTTTTACTTACAACAAGCAGAATAAAGTCTTTTGAAAGTGTGGTTTTATGTTTGTTTGTAATTTTTATTTTACTTGTAGAATTTTTGTGTTAAATCTAATATTGCCCCAACAGTATAATCAAATAAAATTTTTATATATGCATAAACTTTTACCTATTAATAATAATCATTTTAAAAAATACTATCATTGATACGATCATGATTTAAAATCATTATCCTAAACATATTAAGCATTATTAATACTAGTTTTTATGAAATACTTGCACTAATATTGAATACGTGGTGCCCATCCCTCAGTATTTGTGCTAGCAGGTTACTTAAGCTGACAGTCTCTTCCATTAGTGAATATCTTTTTTGTTTTCATTTGAAAGTGGACTTTTTACCACTGAAGTATCCTGCTCAATAGGCCAAATATAAAAAGGAAGAATAAAGAAATTACTAAAATGACCTCTCTTGACATTGCGTATGTACTTTCAGCTAAAAAAATGCAGGCACTCGCTGGCCAGTTTATAAAGACCCACCTAGTCGCTATCCTTCAGAACTGTTTCAAGGGCAGATGACTTGTGCATTCCAAGGCGCCATTCTGGACACCGTTATTGTCCTGAGCTTTTATTTTTGCATTCGTGGTCTGCCTGTTAGCTTTGAGTTTCTGTTTTCGGCTTACTGGATGTTTTTGTTTATTGCACCATTCTCTGTAAACTCTAGACACCGTAATGTGTGAAAGGTGGTTGTTTCTGTGATGCTGGAACCACCACATTTGGCAGCGGTATTCAAAATCACTTGGATTGTGCATCTTAGCCATTCGAATGCCCAACCAAATGGTAACTGAACCTCATGACCCTGCCTGTATGTATTCAGTTGCAGCCACATGATTGGCTGTTTAGAGGAGCAGGTGTATCTAATAAATTGGCCACTTGGTGTATCTGGATAGTCAAACAAACACAAACAAACAAACACAAACAAACAAACAAACAAAAACACTGGCAATGTGCATTTTGGGTTTCATGATCTACAATGTTCAATTCTATTGTTCTTGATAATGCCTGAAAGTCAGAAAAAATGTCTTGAACGTATTTAAGCATTTAATAAAATTTGTACAATCCTAAACATACTGTACTATGCTCAAATTGAGTTCAAGTTGATAACATACTGCTTTTAGCTGGGTTATCCAATGCAAACAGAGGTGACTTACCAGTAGTGGACTCCTTGAACCTAGCATACAATCATCAATCTTTATTTTCACTAGGGAGTTGCATTTTAATTATAAACTTCTTTTCCAACTGAGCTACGCGTAGCAGCAGAAAACAGAGGAGGAAAAATTACTTAAGATGAACTGCAGCATCCAAAGCAATAAATCAGAAGACAAGGCATATAAAAAAAGACATTTGCAAAGAAAATTCTGGAGCTGGGACTCCACAAACCAAATATATTTTCTGCAGCTTTCATTTAACTCGAGCTCAGCTTCATGTGACTTCAGCGGGAATCTTTAAGCTGTAACTCTCCCATAAAGCCACGTGTCTAAAGACAGGTGCTTTATAATTTTCCTGTATTTCTAATTCGTAATACTTAAATAATGTTACCTTTTACATTTAAAATCTTTATATCCCTGTTGACCTCAACCAATATGCATGTAATATTTTTGGTTGGTGAGGAAACCCCATCTGTTTTACTGTATAAAACCAGTGTTTTTTATATATAAAATGTGGTGGCATGCATTTTATGTGAAATGTGATCGTTCTCAGTAAGCGGTTTTGTTTTCGGTCGTTAACCCTTTTCCAAGCAATATGGGGATAATTTAAGCACTGTGGACATACTAGCAAATAAGATTTACAATTATTTAACATTCGAGTTAAATAATTCATCTCCTTTCATTTTAATTTATCATGTTTACTATTTGATATTTTAACAAAAATGGAGCATAAATGAAGAGGTGAGTGTAGGCTTGCACACTGGTGTTAACGTCAACATTGCATGTTGTGTGCATGCAGTTGTGACCTGGATCATCAGTGAATTGCGCTGTCATAGGAAACTAACTTGCCGAGCTTTATCTAGTATACGTTTAAAGTATGAAGTTTACCGCGACCACTTTTACATGAGCTTTGCTTGCGCTCTCCAAGACAATGATAATTATTCTCTTCATTACTGTTTGACTCAATCAGAAACTGTGTGGCGTGTTTGTGAGAAATTAAACAAAAATGAGCACAGAGGAGAAAAGGGAACAAGAGCTGGTCATAAAAGGCATTTTTCTGTCACTGTATGGAAATATTTTGGATTCCACAGAAATGATCTTTAGTAAAAGCAAGTGATTTGTCTGCCCTGCTTTGTGTGTATTGGCAGTCACAGCAGCGCCACTAACTTTATTTATCAGACTAATAGTAGATAGTAGTAATTTTAGTTGCCTATGGTTTATTTAGAATAAATTTTTTGCATTTTTTGTTTGATAAATATTGCAATATTTCTTGCAAAAATTTCAAATCGCAATGTGGATTTTTTTCTAATTTTGTTCAGAATTTTTAAAAGAAATTTTCCCTTCAGTAGTGAAGAACAATCAGACCATCTACATGTACTCCTTATTCCATATGGCAGTGTGACCGAAGCCTGTCTCTAAGCTGGGGGTTACCAGTCCATCTTTGGCCACACGCCAACTCGCCTTACTGTGTGTTTGTAGAGTTTGAATGGGAAAGTGCAAACACGTATAGCTCTGAGCAGCAACTGAACCCCCGGACCGGGCTGTGTGAGCCCATCCTGCCGTCCATCATCCAGCCCCTGATCAGGGTCCTGGGGGGGGGGGGGGGGCGACCTCATCACAGCGCCGGGGCTATGAGCACACCCCGGAACTGAATGCCAGTCTGGTGTGGGACACACTATGGACAGTTGAGAGGCCTGACTGCATGTCTGAACTGTCAGGCCACACCAGTGTATCAGGCAAAAGAGGCGGAACATGCAAACGCCGTACACACGGTGAAAGCAGGCTGTGCGTCAACGATTGAGTTTGGTCTGCTTTTGATTGCGCTTCATAGCTTTCAAATATGATTTGGTAAAAAGTGAGGACATCTACACACAAACCTGCATCTAACAAGCTGTCTAGGGTAAGCATTTTAGCTAGAACTATGTAATTTTATAAACAATTTGACTGGTATTTAGACAGCTCAATGTTTGAGTAGATCTAAAATAAAAAATATGGGTGACTTGCACATATGTACAAGTTTTATCATGTCAGTTTAGGCAGAAGACATTTATAGGTGTCAAATTGGCTAATAATCTGGCATTTTTTTAACCATTATTCTCAGGACATTAGTCCTAATTATGCAGTAATGCAGTAATTATGCAGTAATGTGAACGATCCGCTTCTACTTATTACCTTCTTGACTGCGTGTGGGTGTTTTGTGCAAATTTTAATAGGAATATGTTTTTTGCACTCAAGTTGTTTTCCATTACAAGACATCTGGAGTATTCCAGACTCTGGAATCGTATACAATGAGGGCTCTATCTGTTTCTGGCACCATGATAAACTCCCATATTTTTTCCTTGGAAAATTTGGATGCTAAATTATACATTATTACGGAAGGAAATAAAGATGATATACAAGCATTCTATTAATGTGATGGGTCTCTTCTGTTGCTTTGTAGCATGAAACAATACCATATTTCTGTTGAATTGCTTCAAATGACGTGCTTTTAGTATTCGGACATGCATAATTTGGTCATATTGTTTGTTTCCTCTGGGAGAATTATTTTTGCACTGACAGCCCATGGCATTCTTCGAGGGCAGTTGTATGTACTGAATTCGTTTAAGTTCCACGAGGCTTCAGGCGTAGAGATGGTTTGCGTGAATGTCCAGGCCGCTGGCGGCATTAAACTGTCTGCGAGCGCTCGTCTAATGGCCGCTGTGTTCTCCGTGCCGTCTCTCTTTCCAAGATGGAAGATGGCCAGACGCTGTTTGACTACAACGTGGGCCTGAACGACATCGTGCAGCTGCTCATCCGCTCTCATGCCGACCCCCCAGACAGCCCTACCCCGAAGGACTACGAAGTCACGGCATGCAGCTCGGCATCGCCGGCTGCCGTAACCCCCGCCAGCAACGGGGCCAAATCATCCAGCCAGTCGCTCGACAATCAGCCATCGACCTCGAACCGCTCTTCCCTTATCCACCCAGGCATTGGAGCATTCAAGGTTAGTGCTGGTCTCTCTTTCCTGCCTCTTCTTTCTGTTGCTGTGCGAATTGAATACAGATCTAACCTTGAGCATTTTGTACTTAACTCACAGGCAGAAAAGAGCGTTTCAGTTTGGTTTTGCGGCAGAGATATGGTTTCTATGGCAACGTCTTTGCATATTATAATGTATCCCAGATATCCCAGAATGCTCGGGAATAGCTGCAAAATGATGCTTTAACTGAACAAGAAGTGCACAGAAGAAAAAGTTCCACATCATTGCAAATTATGGACAGGGCATTAATTATGCTGTTTTGTTTTTCTTTGTCTGTTGAGAAAGCTGCTTGTTTATTCTGCTGGGACGTGAAGGATTCTCTCGTTTATCTTCTGCAGCCTCTGCTGAAGTTCAGAAGTGCATCTCTGTGATTAATCTCCCAGGCCTTTGATATTTGCCCTGTTATGAGTTTTCTGAAGTTTGACTGTAAAAAAGATGATATTTGGACTTATCGGCCCACTGTGAAAAGTAATTGTATTTGTTTAGTAAGGTGACCGCTTTCAGACCTCTTTTTTTTCCTCCTTCTTTTTTGGTCCAGTTGCAGAAATCTGTCGAAATGCTTGCGGTCGTTTGATTGGATGGTCTTTCTTTGGCCCCCTCACACCCTTTGCTTTGTATGCGGTCTCCATGACAACCTGCTGACGCAGCACTCGTAGCATTTCAGGCGGGTAACGAGTGCATTGTGGGTGCTGGCGTCTGGAGACCGTCCTGGGAAGTGTGACGGTATCGTGTCATATCCTCCGTGCCCTGAGGGTCCTGCTCGTGGGAGGCCTGTTCTGCACTCTCCGAGTCAGAGGCACAGATGCGGAATGATGAGAGTAGGCCCGTGCTGTCGCCTGTCTGTGTCTTGGGCAAATGTCGATTCTTTTGAGGTATATTTAATCTGTAGAAAGTCTCTTGGATATATAGACCCCTTGTAGGGTTGTTATTGTGAGATAGCAATGCTGTCTTGATAATCGAGGTATCGTGTGCCTGTCGATTTCTGTGCACATTACTGGGAAGTCTTAAATTCAATCCACAGCTAAACTGCTAATTTACATAAAACCACTTAATGATATTTTAAAGATTTAATGTGGGGGGAAATGCCTGTAACACGTTACCGTAATTTCTAATATTTCGCCGGCTTCAACTGTACTTAACCTTTTTATTTTCCCTCTCCAGCAGTTTCACTGGAACTTTTTAAATGACGCTTAAAATTTCCTTATTTGCTTTGGGTTCAGCTGAAATATGAAACGATTAACTTTTATTGAGGCTTGTTTGAAGATTTTTCAAAAGGGGGAGCGAGCAACACAAAAAAGGTGCAAGACTTCCAATTTATTAACGTCTGTTGATCACAAGTGAGCTGTTTGATGTGTCCGCTCTTTGGTGATTACTCACTTTTTTAGAGAAAAATCTTTCTCTGAACTGAATCCCATGTAATATAAAACTGTATAGTTATCCTTTTGTTTGCAGTCATTCTGAACAAGTTCTCCGCCCTGTGCTTTAGGGTTATGACGTCTGTTTGGTTCCCTAAGCACCACGTACCATGAATCGGCAAAGCTCTGGATGTGTGATGTCACCTGGTCCTTTCCAGATCCCCTACAGTTCTGTTTTCTGGCTTTTCTAGATCATTCTGCAAAGGGGATATAAGCCCAAAGGGGCAGTTTCCTGCCCCCTTACCCTCCATTTATCGCCCGCCCTCTCTGTGGGGGTATCTGAGATGGATGGCTCACTCACTGTGGCCCCCTCTGACTGGGACGCGACCCACCTGCCCTGTTTCATCATGATCCTTCTGATGGAGGCAGAAAATATGACAAGTGCCTTTTAAACTGTATTTATACACATAAAACACTTGAATATTTACTGTTAACAAGGCTGCTTGAAGGCTTTTATAGCAGTGTGTCATTTTGTCATATGCATTAAGATATATATATATATATATATATATTTTCATGTGCAATTATAATTATTCATTCCCCCCCCCAACGTGTAAAATTATGTTTAATAAGTTTTAATAGAGTTTTCCTTAGTGAAGTCTCATTGAAGATTGGTAGAACTGTTTTGTTAGTCACGGTTGTGTTTTAGCCTTGTCATAATCCTGGTGGGGGATTTTGACACTGAAAACCAGTGTAGTTCAGGTGAAATTAGTTTAATCCTGTTTTTAGCCATTTGCAGCTGGGTATTTTACTAGAGTAATTCAGGGTAAGTGTTTAAATCATGACCCATTAGTGGGGTATCTACCAGCAGCCTTGTGTGTTTGTGCCTTTAGCAACACTGTGATTATAGATATGCTATTATGTGTATACAATTATATACAAAATTAGGTTCCTAGATTGCAATGATTAGTATGTAAGTGAATAATTTTCTTGGTGTGTGATTCATTTATATGCTACTTGACAATTTTCCCCCCTTGGAAGTTTGATTTCTGTAAGATTTTTGTAAGATACATGCTGGTCTCATGCTCGCCTCAGTTCACAGGTGTAATAAATTATATGCTATGTAAGTAATTCTTTTGTAGAACTTTAATCCTAAGTCTTCGCTGTTAAGTATCATTTGTTAAATAATTTAATGTTGCATGTCTTGTAATAAAGCTTCGAAATGGTCATCGGTTTATCTTGTGTGCAACAAATAGAATAGTCTTAACTAAAAGACCATTCTGCTGATTAAAGACCATTTAAAGAGATTATAGGAAAGACCTTTTCTAGTATTTACTAGTTTAAGAAAACCAATCTAGGATTAATCGTCTTGCTGATGCAAAACAATGGAACCATTATTTAAGCTACAGTTACGGCGTGTTTTAGCACGTAGGCCTATACATACAATGTTTTCGGTGTCTTTGACATGGTTTTCACATGTAGCTACATGTATTAATAACAATGAAAATATATATTGGAGACGCCACTTTAACTAGTACTTAGCTCACTACAATTGCCATCTTCATTCTACAGGAGATTCAACTGGGCTTCCTGAAAGTTCTACATCCCAGAAATGTAGGAAGTCGCACTACTTGGCGACTTCATCAGAAAAAATCGAATCTTAAAAGCGGATAGAAATATAAGCGCCCCCAAATTGAAGTACCAGCCGCAAACGGTATTAAAATGTGAATAAATTTGTATGACAATGGTACACAAACAGCATCCTGGAAAGGACAAATGAAGTAGACCTCCCAAGAAGGCTCAACATAAACATGCTTACATAGTCTATATGCAGAGAGAAATTCACAGACCTCATGAAAGACCAAAACCATCGCATTCTTTTAGAATCAACCCCGAAAGAAAAGGACCGATAAAAATGAATCTGATAGCATGTTTGCACAGTAGTTCCCTGTAAGCATTTGAAGACATACAATTTTTCAGTCGTTTGTTAATATCATTATTTTATGGAAGCCTGGTCACAGTATTGCTGTAGCTTCCTTAGACATGGTGAATTAATTGAGTGAGGCTTGGTTTTGAGCGTATCATGGGTGTGACATTAGATAGTAATTGTGCGAAAACGTACTTTCGAACAAGCACCAGCACAACGTACGTGATTTCGCTGATTAAATATTCCGATTCACAATACTTTTGTTATCCCATAGGAAATTGCATTAAATTGAACTATGGGTCATCCTGGGGAGATTTAACAATGTAACGCTTGTCTGAGCTACCCTGCTACTTCACTGAATAGACAATTTCACTATATAAGAGCTACTCGGTTTTGAATGTAGCAACACTACGCCCTGATTACTGGAATATGCAAACTAATAGCGTTGCTATTTGTAGTGATGCTGCTGCCCAACAGGGAAAAATAATTTACTTATTAAATCCTGGTTGTTGCATTTTCTTCCCCATCCAAATACATCTGAAAGACAAATTTTCTAAAACCTTGCTGAAAAATGATAGTTTTCTGTATTAGAATTACTGATCTTTTAAAATACCAATTTCATTAAATGCTGTGCTCTGCTTGTTTTGCTGTTCAGCATGTATTAATACTGAAGCCAAAAATATATGCTGAACCTTAAATTGATCGTAATATTTCCTGTGCATTTCTGGATTTTTTTTGTTCACTATGAAGGTGGTAACTTCTTCAGACTAACCAATATGACTTGCATACCTGTCTGATGGTATCAGGCACATTGATTCCAGATTTGTATGCAGCTGTTCACTCTTTACATTTTCGGGTTTAATGGAAATGTGAGTTCAAAATGGATACTAATTTAAGTTCTTGAATGCCACATCTTACAAAACAATTTTACAAAGAGATCTTTCTCACACCATTAAATGTTCAAGACTGAAATAGCATAGGAAGCATAATTCTCGAATTCTGTGGCTGCCCATTACGATAAAAATCAAAGATAAAAAATGTTAATGCTCTTCAGAAATGCTCCGCGTATCAATAATATGGCATTAGATTAGCTACCAAAAAATGAAAGGATGTGCGTAGCTAACCGCAGTTACTCCAGAGACCAACTGATCCTGTTCTCTCAAAAGTGTGTCGCTTTAGGTAAAAACATCTGATAAATAAAATGTAAATGCACTTTGCCGGCACATTGAAAAGGTGACACTGTAATGGTACAGTAATCATTTTATATATTTGTCAGTTGCTTGAAGTGATTCATGTAGTAGCTCTAAGCCAGGGGTGGGGAGCCTGTTCCATGGAGGGCCGGTGTGGGAGCATTGAGAGCCCATCCCAAAATCCCGCGCTCATGCTGGCCCTCCGTGGATCAGGTTCCCCACTCCTGCTCAAAGCAAAGCCCGCACCTCTGTATGAGCGTGACAGAAAGGCCAGTAGAAGCTCTGCTAGGGTTCTCCTGAAATTACATTGTGTGATCAAGCCCAAAATTTTTTTCACTCGACTGAAGTAGCCGATTACCAGTGATGTGATATTTTGTTCAAAGGAAGTTCATTTTCTGTAAATAATTCCAAAATTATTCACAGGAACTGGTTGGGGGGGGGGGGGGGGGGGGGGGGGGGGGGGGGGGGGGGGGGGGGGGGGGGGGGGGGGGGGGGGGGGGG
>JABFEB020000113.1:16888930-16915332 GCA_019775895.2 Stomatorhinus ivindoensis
TTTCTTCCCCCCCCCCCCCCCGTCCAACGGCACGGCCCACCCTCCTCCCGTGTCTCTCCCTCATTCCTGCACTATCAGGTTAGCGAGGCTGGAGTGCACCGACCCCATGTGGGGGGTATCCACGGCCGCAGTAACGACGGCTCCTACTCGCTGGTGCTGGCCGGGGGCTTTGAGGACGAAGTGGTGGGTGTCGGCGACGGGGGCGGTCGGAGCGGGTCTCCGGGAGCGGCCGAGCGGCGCCGCTCGCATCTCTCCGCGGCTGTGCCGGGCGCTCTGATCAGCTATGCTGTTTGTTCTGCCTGCTCGTTACTGGGAAAGCTGAGGCAGAGTTCCCACCCCCCCTCCCATACCTTTGTTCACCCCGCCGTCTCTCTTTGCTGCAGTCTCTGTATTCGAGTTTGTACCTGGATCTGAGACCCACTGTTCAGCTCTGCTAAGCTACTGTTGTAAAGCAGCACAAGTCGCCCTCTTGAGGACAAAGAGAGCATAGCATACTCCTGACAAGTTAAACACTGTTTTTTATTTTTATTGATGGAAAATCAAAGAATCTATTCTGTTAGATACAATGATGGTCACATGGCCTTAAACCCATATGGTGATAATGTCCACAATTATCTTACTCGCATTTGGTTTCTAGAGATCCTTTCGTCTATCAGTAATATGTTTATAACTTGATTACATCATTTACAAATTAAGTTAAAATTAAATTGGGGTCGAAGTCAGATTTTATGGTTGCATAAAAAGTAGATATTCATTTATTCAAAGGTCCATGTCACCTTTTCAATGCACCACAATGGAATCTTAAAATTTTGGTGTTCTCCCAAACCGACTGATTGTCACTGCTTGTCGTCCCTTAAACATGAAGGAAATTGCTGACTAATGGTATGAAGCAGTGTTTCCCAGCCCACCCTCAAGGGGCCCCACAGACGGGGCCGGCGCTGGGAGGGAGGGAGCAAAAATGTGGACCGTCGGTGGGGGCCCCAAGAACCGTGGGGGGGAAATCACTGTTATAGGGTGTTATAGCTCTTAATAGTTTTTATCTCCACTCTGGTCCCAGTCCACAGCTTCTCTTGTGTTTAAATTAGCTTGAAGACAAAAAATCTGTGAACTCATGGGGAGCTCCTGTAAGCGCCTGTAGCTCCTGTAAGAGGCGCCGCTTCGTGTCAGATGTTACGCGTAGTGTATTCCTCTCCTGCGTCAGTAATTTATAACCACATCCTGTCGAGCACCATGTATACTGAACAGCGTAAACTAGCTTAGAAAATAAAGGCCGTGTATCGGATCAGCAAACGTCAAGCACACATTTCTAAGGCGCGTTGGTGTCAGATTAACTAGTACTTCCTGCGTTTTTCTCCTTCAGGACAGAGGTGATGAGTTCACTTACACAGGCAGTGGGGGTCGTGACCTTTCGGGGAACAAGCGCATTGGCGAGCATTCCTTTGACCAGACCCTGACTCATATGAACAGGTACTTTCTGAGAATGTTTAAATGTAGCTCAGCAACAGAAAAAAACCCATAATAGATTATTAATTGTTAAGAATGTAAAGCAGCCCTTTTTACCTACAGTATGAAAATAAATAATCATGTGGGATTTATCTGTCAGTTCCAATAGTTTTTCTTTTTGTTTTGTCCTTTGTCAGCCAAAATGGCTGTCCTGAATTTATGCTCTACCTGCCAGGCATGTTGAATCTCGAGGGCATCCATAAATCCCCGCGTCCTCCACTCCTATTATGGTGTTTATCTGTCCGCCGTCCCACCAGCCTCAAATCCTACTGGGATGTTCGTGACACCGTGCGACTCCTTGTTTCGGTCAATCCGGGGAGTTTCCTCTTCTCACAGGGCCCTGGCGCTGAATTGCGACGCGCCGCTGAATGATAAAGACGGGGCGGAGTCCCGGAACTGGCGGGCGGGGAAACCAGTGCGGGTGGTGCGCAGCTCTAAGGGCCGCCGCATCAGCAAGTACGCGCCGGAGGAGGGCAACCGATACGACGGCATCTACAAGGTGTGCTGAGCTCGGGGTCTCTCTGATTCTCTCAGTCAAGGTAGATGGTCCGTGCCACACACAACCAAGTCATCCATCCGTCTGTCTGTCCATCCATCCATCCATTTTCTGCCCCTTATCTGGGGCCGGGGGGGCAGCAGTCTAAGCAGAGCTGCCCAGACCTCCCTCTCACCAGCCGCCTCCTCCAGCTCCACTGTGGCCTGGGTCTGTCCCGGGGCCTCCTCCTGGTCGGATACAGCTGAAACACCTCCGCAGGAGGCGTCCTACATAGATGCCCGAACCACCTCAAGTGGCTCCTTTAGATGCAGAGAAGCAGCAGCTCTACTCGGCATCTCTCCTACCAGCAGGGGGAGCCGTTGGCTTTCGGTGCAGCATAGATCAGGTGGTAGTTGAAGGCAGGGGCCTTGACGGACCGATCGTCAGCCAAACAAACGAGTAAATTAAGTGAAATTAAACAAAACCAGAGAAGCAAATGGTGGTTAAAAATGGTCCCTTTATATTTATTTGTGTCTAATGTCTAATGGTGGTTAAAAATATCAACATGAGCACTGTTGGGATAGAATGGCAGTGAAAGTTCATACATGTTTGTATTCAACTGTAGCCTGTACTGAATAATTAATTGTCACTATAATAAATGTCAGCTTTTAATAGTGTATTTCCAGTGATCATAAAATTAAACTTTTCATTAAAGTACCTTATATGACAGCAAGAGCGAAAAATAAAACTCTTGTGATAAACAGATTAGTTCCATTTCTGGGTGCTGATTAGCTTAAATATATTTTCTGTGCAAGTGAATGGTTCTGTTCCGTTGCTAATGTTGGGACATAAAGTGGCAGTAGGTTAATAAAAAGGGACATCATGGTTTGTGATGTGTGCCTGTTGGCAGCCTTCAGCTGTGATATTATTCATGAATCTGTTGTGCTTTATAGCTGGATGTTGAATGATCTTTTTGAAGCTTAAATTAAATATTATTAAATATTAAAAACTCAGAATCTATTAGGTAATATGTGTTGCAGTGAATATCAGATGAAGAATGCTTAAAAATTATGTAAAGGTTATGTGTAGGGATTTTGATTTTTCCTACAGTTTTCCCTACATTTGTACCATGCTATTCTCAGATTATTTGCTTAGGGAATAAGTGTACAGTACTCACATTTTTCGTGCTTTGTTGGTTCCACACCCCACCGCGACATTCTTAAACCTCATTACACTTTGAATACACATCTATTCCCAGCCAGTCATTTAGTTTAAACTTTGAACAGTCAGCATGCTGACACAAACACCGCTCAATCCACAATTTAAATTGTGCATTTTGGTTAGTTTTAAAGATTTTCATGTATTACATATATATTTTTGAACCGCGATTGTTCAAAACCACACTAGGTCAAAAATTGCTTAAGATGCAGACCGACTGTAATTCTTTCCAAAGAGACTTACTTAGTCATTTAGTTTGGTGTTTTTACTGTTTATGCATTTAAGGAAAGCTTCTGTGCATGGGAAAAAAACTGGGGAGATTTATGTGTACGTAGGAAGACATGTTAAGATCTGCAGTGTTGGGGTTACAGGGAAGTGTGCAGGTTTCTCTGGTGATGTAATCAGTCTGAATAAACAGCACCTGGATGGTAGTTCGGATGCCTGCATTTCTATCATTCAAAACTAAATTTACAGAGAAGGAGGTTATATAACGTGTATCATGTAGAATGGTATGTGGAATTTGGAGGGAAAAAAGCTCTCTGTGACCTTGGTGAGTCCGCTCCCCAAAACGTTGAATTGAAAGACAATTTCACAGAAAAGACCACAGACTGATTTTTTCGTCTCTCTGATTCCTCGATGTACGAGTGTCTGTCTGTGAATAGTGAATAGCACATTTTTCTGTTTCTCATTAATGAAGGGCTTCTTCCTTGTTTTCTCGGTCTTCAGTCCTCCTTCTAGGAGCCTGATATGAACTGGCCTAGCAGTGCACTTCACACCTGCACTTAATGTTTCCCATTCCTTTAGAAGGTCACTTCATGAGAAACTGTCGGATAAGTTAACAGTCATCTCTGGCATTAGAAAGTCACTTCCACCCTTAACCTGACTGGTTTCTGGTCATTCCCAGCGTCTCCTGCTTCACCTCATTCTTGTGTACTGCTATCTTAGAAATTTTGAACCTGGAAGCATCATGCTGTTCAGCGTAACCCTCTGCCAGCAGAACCACAATTAAACTGGGATTTAGAAATGCAAATTTGTTTAAAAATATAGAGTGGTCTCTTAATTTTTTCTGAGGCTGTATACGTCTTGCTTTTATGAGCAGTCTGACAAATCTCATTTTGATCTTCTGCATGCAAATTGAGCCATTGCTGTTTAACATATAACAAGATGCCTTTTCTCTAATTACCATTAACTGCATCGGAATAAACCTTAAAAGCCAGTTAACTGTCCTACTGGAGACAGCCATTGTAAATTTTTGCATATGAAAATCAAATGGAGTGACAGTAAGGTGTGTATGCTCGTAAAAATGCCTGATGTGGATCTAACTCATGCTGTTATATTGTGTGTATATTATGATATATATTTTTATGTGCTGTAGTAGTTAGAATGGAGGAGACACGTGATGTAATGTGGTCTTAAAAGCGTAGCATTGTCTTTCAGTCTTTGTAGTGCTCTTTCTAGGTTGAAGAGAGTGACCGTTTAAAATATTCAGTCTTAGGAGCTGCGGTGTGATAGCATGTAGCAGGTAGCCGCAGGTCCTTCGTGGGCTGGGGGGCGGAATTCGCTCGAGTGACTTTGATGGTTTGGGGAAAGGAAGCACAGAGGGGCCATATTTCATGGGAAATTAAATGGATCACATACTGCTTTAGATTTCTCTCCCCTCTCAGATGTGAATTACGCATGACGGTGTGTTCCTGTATCTTTATTATGTTCCAGGATGTCTAGGGAAGTCAGGGTTAAAATTCTGAGAATATGAGCCATAATTGGTTCCCTGTCCCTGCACCCAAAAAACAAAATAAAAGTCTTTAAGAAAAGTTAAATAATAGGTCTTAAAATACATATTAGGTATTTAATAAAAATTGAACCTGGAAAATTTATTTAGGATATTTGTATTGTTGATTATACTCAATGTAACTCTTAGCGGCGCACATCACACATATTTAATGTATTGGGACACACGTCTTAATCCCTGAATTCAGGTGTTTCATTGAGACTCGTTGCCACAGGTGTAAAAAAATCATGCACGTATACATGCAGTCAGGTTCACAAACATTTATGAAAGAATAGATCGTCCTGAAGAGCTCAGTGAATTCAAGCGTAGTGCTGTCATAGGATGCCACCTTTGAAATAAGTCAGGTCATGAAATTTCTGTTAGATATTTCAACTGTAAGTGGTATCATTGTAAAGTGGAAGCCTTTAGGGACAACAGAAGCTGAATGCTGAGGCGCATAATGCATAAAAGCCACCAACTCTGTTAACTTGATAACTGCAGAGTTCTAAACTTCCTCTGGCATTAACTCCAGCACAAAAACTGCACACCGAGAGCTTCGTGGAACGGGCTTCCGTGGCCGAGCGGCTGCATGCAGGCCTCGCGTCACCAAGCGCAGTGCCGAGTGTTGGATGGAGTGGAAATGCTGCAGTGTTGGTGTGCCGCAGGTGGTGAAGTATTGGCCTGAGATTGGGAAGTGTGGCTTCCTGGTGTGGAGATACCTGCTGCGGCGAGATGACCTGGAACCGGCGCCGTGGACACCCGAGGGGGCCGAGCGCATCAAGAAGCTGGGACTCGTGGTGCAGGTGAATCCCTCAGTCGCTCTCTGTAGCTGGATAGCCTGAATAGTTATGCTTGCCTGCTAAATTCACTTCATTTATCTATGGCAGTGTTTCCCGATCCGGTCCTTTATGCATTTTTGCATTTTTTATGCCTCGTGTTGTATGTTTAACATAAATACTTTAAGTTTTTTCATGACGAAATAACTTATATTTGTCCGGACGCCAACTTTTTGGTACTATACAGACCTTTGCTTATGCCGAAAATCTGGTAAGCAGATTAGTAATATGGCTAAAATATTCATGAGATGTGTATTGCGATGTATACAGTTGGTAATCTGTATACATTCAGCATATCCTTATGCTTATTAAATTTGGTTAACGGAGCGCCACGTGCTACTGTTTTGGTAAATCATGGAAGCAGTGAGTACTGAGATGGTGGTGAAGAAAGGGACCAATCAGCAGCCGCAAAGAAGGAACGTTAATCATAAATTCCATTCCTTTCTGAATTCCATTCAGAAAATTCACACACTGATGATGAAAGTGTTCTTGGGTCAGGATCCTTAAGTGCAGTGTGAGCGCAGACCAGGAGGGGCAGGAGGAGGGACGAGGGGAAGTGAAAACAATCAAGGCAACTGCACCGTGCGAGTGTTTTCCCAGTGAATATAAACCGTATGGAAATTCATTCCGTGTTTAAAAGAAAAAAGGAAATCTTAGGAATGCTGTTACCTCATAGTACCCACCTGGTTACCTGGAAGCGATGGCTAACAAGACCAAGAAAGAGGCTGCCGTTCGGGGCGGCGGACGAGGGAAGAGGTACTCGGGGAGAGGACGGCCGAGATCGGGCCCGGAGAAGAAGGCGAGACTTCAAAAGGGCGATGGGGCTCCAGATAAAGTCAGAGGATCACAGAGTAATGGGGGCCAGAAGGTGTCCAGGGAAAAAGGTACCACTTCTGGCTGATACTGGCTTTTCATGGGAGAGTGGCTTCGTTCTGCATGGACGACAAGATACCATATATGTAATAAGCTATTGCACTGATTACATGTGCAGCTTGAGAAGTGCTTAATGTAGTTTTCAATAGACTTTTTATTATTGTCTCAGTCTATAAGCCTTGGCAAACAAGGAGGCTTTATCTCAGATCTTTAATGCACCATCTTCTTCTGAGGTTGGTAGTATGGAACTCCTACCCCTTATAGCAGGGAACAGTAGCGGATAGCAGTTACATATCAGATCTGAGGGACAGCTTTGGCCTCGTTATGCTACCTCTCATTAATGAAATAATTTTGTTAAGTAGTGCAGGGTGATACTTAGGAATGCAGCTAGATGTTGGCCGATGTGAGGTTAACATTTTACGAATCGAACATTGTAACACAGTGTTTCTCGACCCAGTCCTTGGGGAACCCTAGACAGTAGGAAATTATTGATTGGGAGCTGGGAGGGATCAGAGACGTGGAGTGTCTGCGGGTCCCCGAGGACCGAGTTGGGAAACACTGTAGTGACATTGAGTTGCGGCCGGATCACCTCGGTACTGAAGTTGTTACCCTCGACAGAGGTGCCTGCAGATGAGCCCGCGGTGAAGCGGCTGAAGGGGGTGGAACCATTTCATCTCTCCGAGCAGCAGCGAGCTCTCATTCAAGAGGATGAACTGAACAGGAAGCGTTGGGAGGAGGCCATGAACTACCTATTGGAGGGGCCTGTAATGTTCTCATTTAGAATTCACCTGTGCTTTTGTCATGGAGGAACTATGTAGACCCAGGGAGTTTACACACATGCTGGTAGAAGAGGGAAAATTAGCAGTGGACATCTATTAAAATGATAACGAAGCAGTCGGTTTCTGGGTGAAAGTGATCTGAGTATTATATCAGGTATTAATTTTTTAAAAATGAGACACAAAACTGAATCAAAACACAAGGGAATGGTTTGAATTGACTTTAAGTGCTTCCATAGTCCAGAAATTGATGCTGCATGCAGTTTCCATGGTGATGGCCGCATGTTGTCTGCCTGTTTCAGAACTTCCTGAAGAAGGTGGAGCAGCTCTTCATGTGCGTCTGCTGCCAGGAGCTGGCCTTCCAGCCCGTCACCACTGTGTGTCTCCACAACGTCTGCAAGGTAGGCAGAGCGAGAGCAGCATTTCCACACATTTTACACCTGCGGTATTACATGTGGCGTAAACGCAGACAGCACAGTCATACATTCCTCAATAAACACATACGTTCAGTTAAACAGCAGTTCAGGTTCATACATCACACCACGGCTTATAGAGATTGGATGTGGTAAACTTTGCATCCTGTTCCTGACAGTTTTGGTTTTGATAGCTCATTTATTTAATGACATTGAATTCTCTAGTGAACCTGTTCAGAAAGACCTGCTTGTCGTCTTCTTTTCTTTGAAAACCACCTGATACTACTTTGGTATGATTTGTTTTTACGTCAGAACGATTTTCAAGATATTCCCATATTAGAAAGGCAAAAATAGTGAATAGTTAGACTTTCATGTGGCAGAAATGATATCACCTGTGTGTCTGGAGTTTGCTTCTTTAAAGCAGTGTTTCTAGACCTGGCCCTCCCAGCTCCCCCTGCCAGACAGTCCACATTTTTGCTCCCTCCCTGCCAGACAGTCCACTTGTTTGCTCCCTCAGGGAGTTGAGAAGGAGCAAAAACGTGGGCTGTCTGGGGATCCCCGAGGACCAGGTTGAGAAAGACTATGGTAGAGTTCTCACTTTTTCTCAACACTGTACCAAACTGCATCTTCTCTAGAAGCTCAGGAGTATCAAGCACTGAGTGGCACCTGTAACTGGCCGTAACGCTGTCCTTGTTCTCGCCCAGACCTGCTTGCAGAGATCATTCCGTGCAGAGGTGTACACCTGTCCAGCTTGCCGCCACGACCTGGGCAAAGACTATGTGGTGATCCTCAATAAAACACTACAGGTGCTGCTAGACCAGTTCTTCCCGGGGTACAGCAAGGGACGATGAGCCAGCACTCTTGCACATGTACGCACTCAGACACACGCACTCAGACCATTGCCACACACGTACACAAGAACACAGAGCCACAGCTAATCTGCACCAACAGAAAAACCCTGCCCAACCTATGGCTGACTACCCTTCAACCTGGATTCCATTTCACCTCCCTTTCTTGAGGACACCACTCCTCCTTGCTTTTCCCAGGACAATGCAGGTGTCACTTCCTATAAAGCCAGTTTATTACCCTTCCCTTCCTGACTGTAAATACCGGACTTGCTCACCCCACACTGTGCGGCTGTAACCTTGACGAGACGTAGACCAACACTGAAACAACCGAAGAAACCCATGATGTAAGTCTGCAGGAGGCCGGTCTACTTAAGGTCACCCCCCCCATGTCTCCTCGTCCACGAACCCGGTCCAAAACCCTTCTGTTCTTCCCGTTTTGTTCCCCTTTTTTGTGACGTTGACATAAATGGTAAAGAATTTTTTAACACGAAAATGATAATGTTTTAACGATTATATTGCTTATAAAGCGAACTGTGATGTGCGTTACCTGTCTTTCAGCTCTTCTTTTTATTTCTTTGTTTTTTTTAATGACCTGTGCCTGTTCTCTCCGCCAGCCGATGCCCCACCTTTCTGTGAACCGTCCCGTCCCTCAGTCTTGTACTCTCCAGTTCTATACAGTACTAACAGTTGTAGTTCCGTGGACGCTTTACGCTTGCATTCATGTTGAGTGTTATACGTTTTATTGCACTTATGGAAAAGGAAAAAAAATGTAATCTAATTTCCAAAATAATTGAAGTATGCCACTTTAATACAATTTTAGTTGCTTATATTTTAATCATTAGTTTGTTGTACGTGAGAAGCTTTACCTGCAGCGATTTAAGTCTGAAGTACATTGCTTCATGTCGTGATCTGAAATTTTGTACATGGTATAATACTTGATATGTACTTATTAAATATTTTGATTCCAAAAAACATGTATTTGCCTGTCTTATTCGTGCAAAACAGGGATGGTAAACGTAGTACTTGCGGCAAAAACCTTATGTTGCATTGAATGGATCACATGACTTAATTCATCCTCCCATTTTCCAACCACAGGGTCACGGTTGATCAGGTAGCGGCGAAAACTTGCTTATGCTGTGTTTGAGGGTGTTGGGATGCGTGTTAAAGAGCCATCTGGTGGGTATTTGGTGAATTGCATTGAATTTTTTTAAGCATCGGTTAGTAAAGACGCCAGTATGTATATACTTCATATGAAAGCATGGCCAAGACCCAACAGGACCGGCCTCAGCCAGTGGCCAGAAGGCGACCCCTGACTGATCCCTACAGTTTCAAACAAGAAATGAAGAGACGCTGGATATGTGATATTTCCGTCTTTGGCTGCCATCGTGTTCCATGAAGTTAAATGGATAGATGTAGATTTTTTCTAGGCTAAAATGTGTGAACATTTTAAATACATTTGCTTGTACAAGATGTCTGAAATTTCTTCAGCTTTTGTTTTTGTAAATAATTTCACTTTCTGTTGTGTTTGTAGTCTATTCCTAAATAAGCTTAATGTAACATACCAGGATTACTTGTCTATGGTAAGTACATGAGAAACATAAAATGAAATGATTTATATTATGGAAGTATGATGTTTTAACAGCTTTTCGGTGATTTGCAGGGTCTTACCACAGCAGTTCTGGCCATACTGGGGGTTAAACTTTGGAGTCCAGGAAGGTCCAGTTAGCTCTGATCTTCTAGCAAACCACCCCCCAGAGGGAAAAAAAAAAAAACTTTGAGACAGAGTAGCCGTGTGGTATTTGTCAGTTTTCGTTGTATCTATTTTTGAGTGTAGATCAGGGCTAAATTGGAATTATATTCCCACAAATGACCACACGCTTCATAGTTCATAAGGACTTATATTAGTGTGCATTTCTCAATCTTAAAGGGAAGGAATTCAGAAACGGCAGTGAAAATACCAAGATGCCACAGCACACTGCATCATTCAGCTTTGTCGAAAGTAGGCTGAACAGGTTTACAGTACATAGTTCTACCCACCTTAGATTTCAAAGCCTCACTGCTTAGAAAACCCACGTGGCAGGTACTGTTAGGAGAAACCCTATAGAATCCGTGATCCACAGAGCAAGTATCTTGCACATTTCATGAATGTCTGAATGTTTGTGTGCATGCCTGCTTTGTGCCCGAAGCTGGCTGGGATTAGATCCAGCTCCCCATGAACCCCAGCAGGGGCTGAGAGATGGATGGACAGATGAAGGGTATCCCAAGGTAGGAACCCTCAAGAAGAATTCTGCCCACACTTGAGAAGAGAACCGACTGCAGGTACCAGCTTGTACTTCAAAATAAAACCCAGAAACCATTAGATCTCACATTAAAACGTCTTCATAACCAAAGCATGCATACAATTACAAACATGTTCAATTTCTGTTAGCAAGAGTCCTTTAAGGTACTTTTCCAAATCTCTAACAAAGCAAGTACTAAAACAGTTGTTTTTTTTAATCATTTTTATTATCACAGACACACAATAAGGTACCACTATGCAGGTGAATGTCAATCAGAACTATGTGGGGGTTGAGCATGTAACTTCGGAGGAATGCTTGACCAAAATTCAATCAGTACAAAGTCCCCAAAAAAAAAACTGCAGTACTAAGACAGTGCGCACATAAGAGGAAAAAGCAGACAGCCAGGTTAGTATAACCACTCCATAACTAAGACTAATCACACAAGCTGCAGTCATTCTTCACTTTATTTCTCAATTTTAATCTCTTTGGAGCACTTTTGCAGTGTAAATCTAAGTGTTTAGGCTCCATATTTACAGGAACACAAACCATTATGGATTTTCACATGTAATTTTCTGTGCATTCAGTGTCATTAAGTAATGCAGTTTCATCCTTTCAATTATATCCAATTACGGACAGGATGGCCGAGTGTATAACATACTCTTGCACATCCACCAAAATTACACATTCCTTCAGCTCTTCAAAGCTCATGAAAATTTTAACATATTTCAAGACCACTGGCTTCTCTTAAACACTGAAGATACTAAAACTAAATGAGCAAAAAAACAGCAAATGATGTGTATAAAAAGCCACAGATTCTCATTCACGGGAGCCTAAGTCTACGCACTTTCTTGGAACACAAAAAGCGTGGGTGTTTGTAAGCACTTGAGTCACAAGGGGACAGCTTAGGGTCTATGGGTCACCGGTGGTGGCGTTCTGAATTAGTCTTCATCAGAGGAATCCCTGTCAAAGTTGTAGGCCATGAAGAACACATCAGGTCGAGGTGGGACAGGGGCGTGGCCTGGTTTCACAATCTCAAAGCCCAGAAAACTGAATGTGCGCAGCAATTTAGCTGGGAGAGAGAGAACGGCATTTTATTATGAACACAGTACATATATATGCAAAATAAACTCCACCACATGCGTAAAGCACACCTTTCCAAAACACATCAGAACGATTTTTTTTAATTACATTTACACGCAGCCATGATTTTATTGGCGCAACTTGAATGAAGGGGGTAAAAAAAATATTACACGGCCGTCTCGTGCATACCTCTGTCATCTCTGTTCTTGTAAAAGCAGACGAATACTGTGACAACGTTCAGATGTTCTTCAGCATACTCCAGAAGAGCTGCAAAACTATTGGAAGACATGCAAATAAAAACAAAAATATAAAAAATGCATCTCTCTCTTAACTGGCCGCTAACCACATATTGCCTTGTTGCTATGTCAGTCTGGAACTGCCCCCATACCTCCTGAGAATCTCACCTTTCTTTGCTGCCCTCAGGAAGGGTATCCCGGGGAATCTCCACATAAAGGTTGTCGTCGCTGACAACTGCGTCCCATTGGATCATCCGGGATGCTGTGGGGCAGCTCTTGAAGTGAAGAATCCTGGGACGTCCATTTCCTGCTGGCTCCTCTGTCACCGTGAGCTTCTTGTCCTGGCAAAAGAAGCCAAGGTATTGCACATGCAGCACGGTTTATGAAAAAGTGGGTTCTCAACGGCGTTGATGGATATTTTAAGCAGAGCACAGGGCTACTCACTGAGTGCAGCGGCCGAGCTGAAGGGGTGTGATCCCATTGACCATCCCCTCGCCCACCTGGGACCTTCAGGGGTGGGAGAGGGGCATCAGGAGCACCACAGAGGCCCCGGGCTGTGGGTACTGCTACAGCGCAGAGGCAGCCTGTGCACACGGCAGCCAGAAAGCACATTTACATGCAGAACAGGCATAGACATACCCCAGACAAGTGTATACAGATTCTGAGCATAAAGGTTTCATTTTCTTGCCATCTATAATATATGGATTACTCTCCTAAAAGGAAGGGATCGACAGACACTACATGAATTGTACAACTTCACTGTTCCAAATAGGCCATGCCCCAATGAAGTCAGTAATTTTAAGTAAACAAATTTAAAGGGAATGCAGTTTACTAAATTGTGTTAAACATTTACGGAATTTGC
Source organism: Stomatorhinus ivindoensis (assembly GCA_019775895.2). NCBI lineage: Eukaryota > Metazoa > Chordata > Actinopteri > Osteoglossiformes > Mormyridae > Stomatorhinus > Stomatorhinus ivindoensis. Next base: position 16,902,098 of record JABFEB020000113.1, read on the forward strand.
AATTTTGGAGTCGGGATTATAATGGAGATTTGGTGAAATGTTGTTTTGTTTACTTCAGTTCAGATGAGACATTTTGATTCTCCCACAAATGTGTTTATAAATAAAAACGATAAATTAAAATTAACTGGGGGAAAAAAAAAATCCACGGCATGTATTTGAGATTTTAATTAAAAAATAAATCCCTCTTCTTTATCGTGTAATATTACACAAGTGCAAATAATTAGATTACAATAATCCAAGATAAAATAGAAAAATTCACATCAAAACAAAAAGTTCCCAATAATACCGTTACATTGTTACACCCCAGAAACGAGTGACGTCAGAAATAGGAAATCGGCCTAACCATTGTGATGCAGCAGTTTAAGGATCTACGACGAACAAGGCCTTAGAAAAAGAAACCACAATATATTTAGGTATATAAAGCAATAGCTAGGCCAGAAATCATTTAAAAAGTATTCTTTAATTAGTATGCTTTAAAAATATACATATGTATGCTACAGACAATACAGATAATTTTTATTAGCCTTGTTGTGTTTTGATGTCGTTTTGGGCCTTTAATTTTTCCCCGTCATACACGTCACGCAGCTTTACACAAAGTCGCAGAATAATTTTTAAAAATGAGCCAGAATCGGCAACGTTGTGATTAGCAACATGTGTATTACAAAACAGCTCGATTTTGCTTGATTATCCACGTTAGACGACAATTATTTACAGCAGACGCTTAGCTACATAAGCTAGCAGCTAAACCAGGAAAAGGGACACGGCGAGCTGTGACGTACGCCATAATTACCTACCGCTAACCTACGGGGCGAATAAGGTTCGTATACGGAAAATGCAATCGACTATAAAACTGAATAACTTCAAATAACGCTCATCGAAAAAAGCGTAAATATGCCCTGTTTCACTTATGACATTTATGCGCTTCCAACAAGTGTATAAAAATGCAGTCTCCCTCCCCCACATTTTTAGCAGTCACTTACTTGCCACTCAAGTCACAAATACTACTACTAAAAGCAGCCATTGTAGTATAACACTGGTGTTTTCCTTCTTTTTCGCGAGCAAAGCAGTGACTATTCAGGATCCGCTGGAGGTTGGATTTTACCATCCGGCCTCGGAGAGGTACACGACGAGCTGACTTCTCACGGCGATCGTCCGATGAAGAATGAGGCTTACGAGGTTGGCGATCGGTCACAAAACTGAGAGCGGCGCTTACGTAGCGGACGGGGGGGGGCGTGCGGCACTGGCTGCTGCAAAGGGGGAGGGAGGAAGACGGGGCGAGTGGAAAAGTACTGAGATCCTGTGCGATCGCACTGCCCTCACGATTGTTTGGTTACATTATAACCGTCGCATTGTCTGGCTTAATGTGCAGCTACTGAAAAATAAAACAGCAGCCAGAACAGTGAACGAAGGCCACACCTCGTATTCCAGTTCGTATAAATATTCGTTTTACATCAATAGAACACTGCTTTTACACAACTTGTTTTTTGTTACCGAATGACACATATAACACTGGTTAAAAAGCAGGTACCATGGGAATGAAACCAAACTGTTTTCGCCTACTTTAAAAAACGATTTGATTGTTTTTGGGTTACTAAGTCAATCTCGCTAAACATTTCGAAAATGTTAATGGATGATTCACCAATATATTTTAAAATTTAGCAGATATGTGAAAATATCTACAGAGAATAAGTAATGTACTTAAACGTACCCAGTACGAGTCTCTAGTAACTATGAATAAAGCTGTAACCACATTTGGTAATAAGTGGTAACTATGATTTCTCAGTTGGCAGCCATACCACCTGCTGCTCTGGCTAGGAAATTCATCTGAAGATAAGCCAGTTTGGGCCTGACCAGTACTTGGATGGGAGACAAGCTGGGTTGCTGCTGGGAGAGATGTTGGTGTGGCCAGCGGTCAGTCCATCATGTGATCTGTGTTGTAAAAATGATGAAGGTCATCTTTTGAAAGAATAGGGGTGGTACCCAGATCTCCTGGCTAAAATTGCCCACTGTGTCCCTTTCAGATTTGCCCCCACCCAAATCATCCCCTATATCTAACTGGTGAATTCTCTCCTGCCCGTTCACCACCTTAGCTACTGTGTGGTGAGTGTACTGGTGCAGAATGGCTGCCGTCACATCATCCAGGTGGGGGCCGCACAGTGGTGGTGGTTGAAGTGGTTCCCTACTGGTTCTTTAAAAGAGCTATATAAATGTAACATTCAATTATAATTTATTATGATGCATCATATATTTCCAAGGAAAATTTATCATTTAAATAATAAGTATTAGTTAACTGTCTTTTACTAATTCCTACTCTAAAACATACAAATGTAAATATAAACATGAAACACAAGCATAAGCATCAGGAGAAGTGGCAGGAAAATGACATATTTATGATCTGTACATTTTCATTTATGTTACTTTGATATATACATAGAAGTAGCTGTTAATGATTTTCTGGCTGCGCTCTGACACAATGGTCAGCAGTATAATTTCAAATTTTATTAGCATTTGGCCCTACATCCACCATGCAGCCACTCTGACCAGGGTAAAGATTTGGAAGATGCATAGTAGGATGGATTTTATTGTGATTGATTGATTGATTGATTGATTGATTGATTGGTTGGTTGGTTGTTTCGCCATATTGGATAGTGCTTCGACACAATGAAAAATGACTATATTGATTAAAATGTATTGAAACCAATGATGTCAGAACTCTGCAGCGTATTTTCCACGAATGTCACAATAACAATAATAAAAACATAGATGTCAACAATAAACAGAGGTACAAATAAAAGATCGTTTAACGACGCAACACAAAACTGCCCATATCAGCATTATCACGCAATATAACATAGCCAAAAGACACAAACCAAACGCTAACTTTGTTTTAAAATTCATCACATGAGGTATTTTTTGCCTTAAAACGTGATAGTTACATCGATCATCCGTTGTTGAGGTCTCTTCAAACTTTGATACTTTCTGGGGGTGTCATATTCCAATAATTCAGTAGAAGAATCCACCCATAAAAACATTTGCACAAGTGTTTATCTAATACTGAGTCACAGTGACTACAGTGTATGTTCCTTGTAACAACCGCTTGGTAACATTTTCTCCGTCGCAATTTCGTTGCCTTTTTTTGTAAGAAATGCTGCTGACCACTAGATGGCGCCAAAGTTGCAACATGGTATTGTAACATTCATTAAGACAGCGGTAGTAAGCAGAGTACAGCTTAACACAACGAATAAAATTCATTGGTAACACACACCCAGTTAGACCGCATGGTGGAAACCCCCCCAAGCTCTACTGTCCTGCTAGCCTGTTCACCAACTGTGTTTAAGCCACACCCCCACAAAATAACTATTTATGTGTGCTGCCTCTCTACTAGTACCAGAGAGACTATAAAAAGACAATAAAGAAAACAAGCGTTTACCACAAATAAATTAAAACACAAATAAAAAAAACAAAAAACATAACCTTTTTTGTTACCAGCATGCTTTGCACTACCATGAAGTCCTTGCCCTGCAAGGTGAATTCGTGAATTTAGGTGAATTAGTGTTTCTGAATTTCACACTTATTGTGAGTAAGTCTACCTTGCAAAGAACTGGCATCTTATCCAGGGCTGTTCCCCTGCCTTGTGTCCTTTACGGCCTGGGATTGGCTCCTTTGTGTCCATGTACTGAATAAGCTGTTAGATTATGACCAGATAGTCCTCTTTTGTGGGTGTTGTGCTGACTTAGTGGTCACACCTTCAGGGTTGTGGGTCTGCTTCTGTGTTTGTGGAGCTTGGAAGTTCTCCTTATGTGGGTTAGTTGACTGGTGTCTCTAGATTGCTCTAATTGTACAGACCTGGCATCTTGAGTCCGACGCTTCCTGGGTTTGGCTCTTGTGGTTTTGGTTATTGTGACCATTCAGTCCGCAAACATCCAAGTAACTGATATATTGGATTTCAGGCAGTACATCTACCTTTGAAACTACCAATATAAGCTCATTAATTGCAGGTGAAATACAATAATTCTAGCATTATTTATAATATTACTTAACCTAAAGTCAGTTTTTGCCCCAAAGCATGAAAGGTTAATGGTATTCTTTTTATTACTAAGAAGTTTGTTACTGAGGGGGTGACTTGCTCAAATGAAATGCCGCTGGTTTCAGTCAAAGCACTCCGCAGGTCAGTCTATTTATTTTTATGTGGTAAACATCTGAACATCGCTCATGTTGCCGTACGAGGCTCATCGAAGTGAAAAAAGGCCAGCGTAGGCTTGTTCACTTCCTGTCTTCTCTCTCACAGTGAAACTTTTTAAAAGCCATCTGCAAAGTGTAGGCTTTCAAGACTAAAATGCTTAGAGTAGCGTGAACCTGATACTCTGATAATCAGATAGCACTGCGCCCATATCAGGTATTTTTGTAATGATTGGTGACATTTTGTTTAACATTGGCCGCTCCCTAAGTAGGATACACCGGACGACCAGGTAACTGTCAAACAATAGTGTACCTTTTGTCTAGAACAATTCATATGTAGCATTTTGAAGTCTAAATGTATGTGCATGTTTAAATTAAAATTTATAACATCAGTCCATCCATATTTAAAATAAATCCATGATACATTTACATTTGCTTGTAAAAGACACTAAAGACAGATGTTGTAGGTAAATGAGTTTGAACAGTTTTTCTTTCTGGTGTTTTTCATCACAGAAAAACAATAGTTACTGTATGTACTAGCCAAGCAAAATAACAGGATTGTTATTGTGAAGTGTATCACTGAATACGACTCCAGTAAGCAGTTGAAAAGTCATCGTCGCAGTATTACTGAATTTCTATAAGACTAAATCCCTAAAAAGTACATATTATCTTCGATATAAAATGATATGATGTGCAACCAGGTGAAAAATACATGATCTAGTTGTGTGCATAGATGGTTACTTTTACTCTAATAATTCATATTCAATTTCTCACTAAGGGACACTTTGACAACCATATTTATATAAGATATAAAAACAAAAACTTGATTATGAAACCCAGGCACCACTCAGATTGAAAATGCTAAAAATCCATGATGTGAAAACATATATACAATTTTATTAGATGTTATTAAATAAGTCAACAAAAAGAAATACAAGCCGTCATCACAGATATACAGTGACAAAAATAGCATCAATAACGAAAAAGGAATATATTAAAAATGTCATCTAGCTCTAGAGCATTACCAGTGATTGTTTATTAGAAACAAACCTGGACAACATAGCTGTTCACAAGCAAAATATATAAAGCAAAGACAGAACAAACATTTCTGATTGGCATTTGTCAAAATTTTCAAACAAATTTCAGGAAAAATATAACAAATTAATAAAACTAGTCAAAACTATAAATATATTCTCTTACGGATCAGATCCATTGCAATTTAGACCTGCTTGGCTCAGTATTTAATTATTCTACAAGGGCTTGCTTGAAAACCCAGTTTCACATATAACTATCAATAAGGATTCAAATGAAAATTGTGTATTTGTAGAATTCATTGGCTGCTTAAAAATGCAGGAGTAACTGAAGGCACTGTAGCTTTATAAAGTCAATAGCGAAAAGCAAAATGCCCAAGCAGAGTGGCACTAAGCTCTCTAGTTTTAGTGAAGCTCTGTCCTCATTCTCTAGCGATCGATGTCACATGGGCTAATTCACAGACCAAAGTGCTTTGGTTGGTTCAGTGGATGACTGGTTTGTTTAAACTGGCTGTAACATCTTAACGCTTATGCACACCAAGCATTTCACAGAGGCCACATGCTTTCAAAATACAAAATAACTGTAATATATTCTTAAAATTTCCCTGGAAATGTGTTAAGAAGTTACTGTATTTTCACATTATTTTTTCTTTCATTCACATAACTGTATGGCAAATATGATAAATACTGGTCAGTGCAATGTCATTATGTTTTTCAATAATGGTCTATAAGTAACCAAATTAGACAAGTGGACAGTGGAGGAAAAGATATGCTCACTGTAATTTTTGGTTCTGACTAGTTTATATATATACGTGAACTGCTAAACATGTACAGATGGAAACCTACGACATTAGTATATGTACAAATATGGGTCAAACTCAAGAATATTTGGGTATTAGTACAATATATTTCTGTTTGATCTATGAACCATAAACCTAAATGTTTAATTTTTAATGTTTAATTTACAGTACCAAATGTTTTCTTGTCCCCAAAACAAGGCCAGACGTCATTATTTTACAAAGCACTTGTTCGGGCAATTGATTTAATATTTCCTCAGAAGATTAAATACAAAGTAATAAAAAAATACTTGTATGGCAGGATGGTTAATGATTTCCAAACCCCAGCTTTGCTCTTCCGTTCAGGCATATCAGGTAACGTCGCACGCTAGGATATCAACAGTGTACATTTCTGCCTTTAATACTGAGGTCCATGTTAAGCAAGAAGTTTGATCTCGGAGAACAAAAGATAATTGTACTGCTCCATTCTTGGCAGTGCCATGACCCTCTTTAATCTTTGTTCACGCACTCCCCGCTTCTTCGTTTAAGAGCCAGCCAGTGATAGCTGGCTCCCGTTCATCTAGGAGTACCAGAGAGGCTAAATATCGGTAGCCATGATGACGCGTGGCTTGGCAGCGGTATGGCCGCGCTGGGAGTGGGACGCGGCAGAAGCGAGCCGCCTGTCACTTGCGGGAGTACAGCTGCCCTGCGGTGTGGCAGAGGGACAGTGGGTGGGCGCTGGAGAAGTACTGGCAACACAGCCAGTCCTCCAGTTCGGCGGTGCGCTCGGGCTCCAGCGAGCGCTCGGCGAACTTCATCATCAGCAGGGCGCGCTTCACATCCAGCCAGTTGAGCAGCCCGTCGTGGCGGGCCAAGCCCCCGGGGCGGTCCCACTGCTGCTCCATGAGGTCCCGGCGAGGTCCCCAGAGCAGACACTGCAGAATTCGCTTCGCCTCCTGGATGGGGATCCGTTTGATAGGATCGGGCTGCAGCAGCAGGTGCGCCAGTCTCTGCAGGCCCGGCGAGTAGATGGACACGGGCGGGATGGGAGGCAACTCCTCACAGCGATAGTCCTGATGCTTTAGCTGGGGGTTCATCTCGAAGGGGTTGGGCTGGTGCAGCAGCTCATAGATCAGGATGCCCGTCTGGAACTCGTCAAACTTGCGGTACTGGGAGGCCGACACGATCTCGGGGGCCAGGCGGGCGTGGTCCTTTCTGAGGCGCGGGTCGGCGGCCGTGGCGTCGTCGGCGTTGCGCTGCTTGGACTTGGCGAAGCTGCTGATGAGCAGGCGGGGCAGGTGGGTCTGCTCGGCGCCGGGTTCGAGGGACCGGCCAGGCACCAGGAGCAGGTTCTCCAGGCACAAGTCGCGGTGGCTTACGCCGTGCTCCTTCAGGTGCTCCAGGCCGTTGCATAGCTGCAGCAGCAGAAAGCAGACACGCCGCTCGTAGGTCTCTGGCTGCGCCCGGTGGAAGTCGGCCCAACCGCGGACGAAGTCGGCGGCAGTCTGCCGGGGTACCTCCCGCGTGATCACCACCACGCGCTCCTGGCCGCCCGGTCCCGGGGACCTGGGCTCCGCATCCTGTGGCAGCATGCTCTGCGGGACGCATGCAATGAAGTGCCCACAGTCCTGCTGCAGGTTGAAATGCGGGGGCATGCTCTTCTGCACCGACAAGCCGTAGATGTCGCCCTGTTTGCTGTCTGGTGTCTGACTCTTACAGATCTAGGAGGAGAGTAAAGGAGTTATAGACACACTGAGCCCAGTTTTGGATCTGAAAGTAGTGAGCTACTGTAATGTCACCAGAGTGGAGCTGTTTTGACCAAGACAACAGACTCATGTTAGTGTAACTTTTGATAATAGAAACATCTTCCTCAACCAATGTCCTGTTTTTTCTGGAAACCTCACTTGGATCTTTTTGAAATCAAAAAATAAAAATTTGAAGATTTCGCTTGAAAAGCATAAATCCAGAGGACATTATGTTTTTGCTGACACTACACATGCTACATTATTAAGTCCTGTTAAAGAGAACAGTTAGGGCTTTAAGATGACATTACAGAGTCGAGGTACGCTCCAGGATATCAAGTATAATGCTGACAAAACAGAAGACACTGTTTTTCAATTTTTTCTATGAACCAAAATCGATACACAGTATTAGGACATAAAGAGAGAAACACGTCTGTTTGTCTGCAGTGTGACAGTATGGCAGGCTTACAGCTAGTGATTAATATATAACTCACACTGCCAATGCAGTGACGAAGTTCTATAGAGAACCTCTTTTAATGCGTAACATGGCGTCAGGAAAGAGAGGGCCCATGTCGTCGGCATTCCGTGGTGCACCTTGCTAGGGTGTGTGTCCTGCTAATGATTTCAGGACAAAGGTCACTCTGCATGAATACACACCCTTCTAGAACAAACTACACAGGACAAGCCCCCGGGAAAAGTGAACTGTGTCAGTTTTCTTAAAATAAGAAGAATGTGCTTACTTTAACCTATTGTTACAGGTTAAATAGTCACAGTTTCCTTCAAATTATTTGGGAGAGGTCTATAGAAACGTGAAATTTTACTATGATTGATGGGTAGTTCCATATTATCCTATCAGAAGGTTCCACCTCTACCTTAAGGTCTTTTTCTCAAAACAGTATTCATGTAATATAACTTGGACTAATGTGACTACCTCTCCACTCACTTGCTTATACATCAATAAACTGAAACAATACAATGGGTAACTGTAGACTCAAACAAAACGATAACTGTACCTTAACGGCGTAGGAAGTCTTGGGGTCAGATGCACAAGAGGCTGAGTAGTACACGGCATCACCCGCATCGCAGCAGGGCTGGTTACAGGTGAGTTTAAACAGGGACCAGTTGCTTTCGCCGAAATATAGCGGGTTTCTCTGGCTTCGGGTGAAGTGCTCTTCACACTTGAGAGCCAGACGGCGGAGTGACTCCGCATAGAGACCGCCCAACTTTGAGTAGATGCCCTCGCGGCTGTCGATGTTGCTGAGTAGAGTCTGTAGGTGCAAACTGGAGCCAGCATTGTGGGAGTGGTGGGGGTGGCTTAACTGAGGGGACGATGACGAGGTCACACCCCCACGTAGGTAACCCCCGAACCGGCTCCGTCCTCTAGTGGGTGGCTCATCCAAGGTCTGGGAGCGATTGAGCGCCGAAGGGTAGCACTCCAGGGACTCGCTGGAGGAATACTGGTGCCGTGGATCAATTGGACTCGAGGGTTGACTAGACTGGGCTCGTTCGGGATGGGCAACGTTGGTCTCCGAACCTCCAAATGGGAAGCGCGGCCGTCCCCGGGGAACGGGCTTGCTGCTTGGACCGCCAGGTGCTGATACGGCGCGACTCAGCAGCTTCTTCTCAGGAAGTGGCGGTGGCTGAATCTGATCCAGAACCAGGCCAGGGAAAGGGTCCGGATGTAGGGACACTGGGGAGGAGGTCAAGGGACTGTTTGGAGGGTCCTGGTAGCCTAAAGAAACACACAGAGTGATTCAGATATTACTTCGTATTTTTATACATCCGGGATTTGACTGTAAAAAAGGAGAAATCAATACTATTTTTGAAAATAAAAAAAAAAAATGGCTGAAATGACATGGGAAAACATCAGAAAAGCAAGTAAACTTTTGTATTCGTATGGAAAACTGCATTCATTCCGTACAATTATTGTGACTTATCTAGTTTGGGTCCAGATGAATCGGAGCTATTCAATAAGGCAGGAACTATTCTGAATTATTCATATATCTATGTGTACAGTGAAAGCGAGAAAAGTAGCTAATGATATATTTCCCGTTTCACATGGAAATGTCTTTAACACCAAATATAGTGAAGACGACCTTCACTACCTGGAGGCGTCTGTAACACAAGCTCAACTTTTAATTGCGTAAGAATTCTTCTCAGAGGCAGATATTCCAGTGTCAGTGGACCATGTGCTTGCATCTACACCACTGATTTGTCGTGTCCCCTCTCATAAATATTTGCAAAACAAAAGGTCGCTATAAACTCTTCATGGAGATTTTGAACGATCAGGTACAGTAAAGGAATGAAATAACTTAAAATGGCACTGGCAAAGTAAATTAGATCAGTCAACCGTGGATACCAACATATGCAAACATTTAAGGTTAATATACAGATGCTCCTCTACTTACGAACGACATACATTCCGAATGGCCGTTCATAACTTGTAATGTTCGTATGTCGTTATTCAACGTCATTTAAAGGGTATATGCAAGTACTAAGAACCGGGATGACATGTTGTGTTGCTGTGGGAGTAGCAACCAGAAGACGTACTGGGCGGAACTGGAAGAGGACAGGAAACGGGAGCCCAACGAACACAATTTGGACTTACAGTCCTCTTCATTCATATGTCTGAAAGTTTGTAAGTTGAATGTTCGTAAGAGAACGCTTCTAATTCAAAAGGTTTTGGGTGATCTGATATGACAACTTCTCAAAACAAATCAGTACTGTTAGGAAGATATTTAAAACTGGCAATTCTACAAGTATATGTGACACTGATATTTTGTATAGACAATATTCCCTGGAAAATACCTGCATGGGATTTCCGGGCTTATGCTGGAAAATCAGTAGGAAAAGTGGGTATGCTGGAAAATCAGTAGGAAAAGTGGGTAAAGCGCAGCAGGAAGAGGACTGTCTGGTCGATGAGGGGCCTCCCTGCTTTACTCTGCTGTCACAAACGCTAAACAATGACAGCTAAGCATTCCAGACCTTTTCAGTTGCTGGCTGGTCTCCATTGACTGTTACCCACAGCTAAAGCAAATTACTGCTTTTCTCTAACCTATGACAATACTCCCACTGTGCTCCGCCACCCTACATCCGCCGCGGACAAGGTCTCGTCAAACGGGCACGCCGCATGCTTCTGGCAGACAGCCTTGAATAGAAGGTTTCCTGAAAGCTATCAGCCAATGACCATGTCAGTATATCGCATTGTTTTTCATTCCCTTCCTGAAAATAATTCCCTCCAACACATTTTGTTCTGGGCAAAGCCTTCCTAATACAAAATTTATGTTGCTCAACATATGCTACTTTTGAGCTCTGTGTAAATGATATGCAGAGTCAGTACACCAGCTATGAGTTATTAGGGACAATGTGTGGCTCTGCAGGTTAGAACCCTGTAGTTATAATCAGGAGGTTGCTGGTTCAAATCCTGTGGTTGCCAGTATGATTTCCCCAACTCTTCCCTTGAGCAAGACCCTTAACCCAATTGCTCAAGGGACTGGCTAACCCTGAATTGTATGGCACTCTGGGTGAACGTGTTTGCTAAAAGTGTAGATGTATTCCTTGACCTTATCTTCAATTACACCAACTAACAATCCCAATTTCAGGTTGGAAGATGGCATTTTCAGTCTGTTTGTAATGACTGAAATGATGAAACCAACATGGCAGTAAATGTTGTGACAACAGCACATCTATTCTATAACTTTTCTCTGCGTCATTAATTTTTTTTTCTTAAAGAAACGGGCAGTGCTACAGACAAATCAGACACGACACGATTTTTAGCTGTGTGATTCCAAGATAACGATAAAGCTGAGATGTGCTGAACGCCCGGACTTCAGCTCCCCCTTTTCTTTAATGTGTTGGAAGAGCTCGACTTTTTGTAGCTTCTCCTTCAGGTTTAATTAAACCTCGAGCTAAAGCAGAAACCTGTGGCCCACATCAAAAGGCTTTTCAACGCTGGGGTCTTCTTCAGCGGCCGGTGTCAGCAAAGCCGGCACATGTTCAAACAGGAACACGTGCACAGGAATTCTCATCCTAACTGGTATTCATTTCCTATTTCCAGTCCATTGTTGAATCTCTATTACACAATAAAACAAGTGACAGGCAAAGAATCAGAATTTCCCTTGATACCAGCATATTTTCACACTTTTGTGTTTCTTTTCTTTCCATCCATCCATCCATCCATCTCTCCATCCTTCCATTCACCCATCCTCTAAATAGTTATCCTGCTCAGGGTCACGCAGAAACTTGGAGCCTATCGCAGGCATTGTAGGGTTCAAGGCCAAGGGACAGTATGGATGAGATACCAGTTTGAGTAATGTGCATGTTACTCACATAGGAATAAGGTGATTTACATTTAAAAATAATTTTTTTTGATTTTTTGTTTCTTTAAAAAACCTGAATGGTAACTACCACAACTTTGTATTGTCAGAGCAGGATTCTCAATTAGGTCCTGGAGGTCCAGAATCGAAAACAGTTTGCAGACTTCCCCACTCAAATACACCTACTAAACCTGGTAATTGGCTGAATAAAGTATGTTTGAGCAGAAACGGATTTTCGGATTCTGGTCGTCCAAGACCACAATTGGGAAATCCTGCATGAGGGAATTACATAGCTGTATGTAGCTATTTGAGCATTTGCTGTTGTTACATTCTGTTGTCGTTACTATGTACCGCCAAAGTTTATTACTTTTAGGTAGCTAAGTATTAACTTTTCACTTTGGTTAGGGTTTTATTTCTCACTGATTTACAGACTCACATTTCACCTCTGATTGGGTGGCAAAGATACAAACTGGTGCCTAATATCTACAGTAACCAGTGGGTTTGTATCTTCAAGCAAGTTACACAGATCCTTATGTCAAGAAATCCATTATATCTATTAAAGAGAGTCAGCCTGCAGCAATACAGGCATAAATGGCTTGTATTTTCTTCATTTATAATTCTGTGACTCTTTGACGAATTACGGTTTTTATAGGATAATACGAATATTGTAAACCTTTAAATACTTATACCAAATCCAGATATCTGCTTTCAAATTAGCTATAAATATTAAACCTGCAAAATAAATAATATATTACATAAGTCATTATATGCAAAGCCTGTATTATACCCCAGGGCTATATGTAAACAACAGTCAAAGGTATTTTCCCAAAAGTAATGTGACTATCAGGCACAGGTACATACACAGGTTTCACAAGATATGATCTGCATGCTACAGAAATTAAGATTAAGTGTTTTTTTTTATTTCCACCTGTCCATGCCGAATGCCGTCACTGCATTTCATTAAACTGCACCCAGGTGGTACTGAGTGAATGCTGCCCAGGTGGTACTGAGTGAATGCTGCCCAGGTGGCCCTAAGTGAATGCTGCCCAAGTGGTACTGAGTGAATGCTGCCCAGGTGGTACTGAGTGGATGCTGCCCAGGTGGTACTGAGTGGATGCTGCCCAGGTGGCACTGAGTGAATGCTGCCCAGGTGGTACTGAGTGAATGCTGCCCAGGTGGCACTGAGTGAAT
>JABFEB020000113.1:16915432-16936860 GCA_019775895.2 Stomatorhinus ivindoensis
GGCACTGAGTGAATGCTGCCCAGGTGGTACTGAGTGAATGCTGCCCAGGTGGCACTGAGTGAATGCTGCCCAGGTGGTACTGAGTGAATGCTGCCCAGGTGGTACTGAGTGAATGCTGCCCAGGTGGTACTGAGTGAATGCTGCTCAAGCTGTCACATGCATGTGAGGAGCACGGGGGCTACACTCACCCCCGTCAGGAAAAACCTTGGAGTCACAGTGCAGGCTGTCGGAGGACGCTGAGGCCAAGCTGCCGCTCAGCGCCCTCAGAGACTGGGTGAGGCTCTCCATAGACCCCTGACGACTGGCTCTCTCCGAGTCAAAGCTGCTCTGACTCATCTTACTGGATGACCTGCAAAGGAGGGAGGAGACACAACCAATTGAACCAATCAAAAGAAGTAGTTGTCCAGGATTTTTTCCCCCTCCTTTTGTAATCATACACTTGGATTGGGGTGTTGATTGTATTTACTAGTAATAAGTAATAAAAAAAATAAAACTGACAAAGTACAGGACTTCCCTATATAGAATGATTTATTGACTTTGTACTAATACCCTTGCCTACTGATTAAATACCATTATCACAATGTAACAAAATACACTTATATTTAAGCTAATTTAAAAGTATAAGTCGCTTTTTCTTGTGAATATTTCAATGTTTAAACACTGGATTCGTAAGACAAAGAGCATATATGATTCCTGTTTTAAAGTATATTTTAAGAACCGGCTTGCTGGGAATATCTTGGGAATATCTTGGGAATCACCCAGGATGAGTTGGAGCCAGAGGCCCACATGGGGACAGCTTGGTCTGACCTTCCTGGGCAGACGTCGCCGCCGGGCCCCTTATCCGGAAAAGTCGTCGTGCTAGAAACACTTAATACCGACAACTGGAGCAACTGGAGTGAGAAGAAACACCATGTCTGTATCTCGCCAGGTTTGAAGCTTGGGTCAACACAACCCCAGGTATCCCTACATACCATGAAAAAATCTGCCATTTATTCTGAGTATTAATAATTCGGAGCTTCCCGTCCCTGTCTCAACATGGACTCACGGGAATGGAATGGCGTTTTTTTTCTTTTTCTCAGAAAGATATATGAACAGAATCTCAAAGAAAGGCGTACTGGCAAGTGCCAAACGGCACATAGTACTTATCTTTGTTCAATGCTGAACAGCAGCTTCCCTTAAATAAAACTGAGATCATAGGGTGTTAACTTTGTCATAGACAACAAAAGTAATGTTAGAAGGAGCTGCATAGTATCTGTAATTGCATTATTTATATTTAATTTTATTTACATTTTAAATGTATTAATTCATGTTCATATTTAAATGTATTCATTTTAGAGTTTACTGTATATAATATACAATTATAGTTACCATTTTAATAAACCGTCCAGCGCAAATTAGGCCTTCATAGGATTTAAAGATAAAGTTCATTTGCCCAAACAAAGCTATCTGTCACCAGAAGAAAAATATTTATCAATGACTTGAGTCTTCTCTACTCTTTCCAAAACATAAGGTCCAAGTGGAAAAGACATTGGGGATTCTACTATCTCCTCTGTCCATTTTTCTTTCACTCGGTCAAGTAACATTACTAATTTATTCCTGTTAAAGAAAACTTGGCATGTCAGAACAACAAAAGCTATGTGATGAAAGCAAATGGCTTTAACAAAGGTTCACGGCGGAGATTTCAGCTTCACGAATTCATGTTTCAAAATCCTTCTCCACACCCCCTCAAAGCGGTAACCCTAACCCTCTCCTCAAATACAACCCAATGCGGCAGAATGCAAATCTAAAGACCCATATAATGCATAAAGTCACATGATCAGCGCAGGTCAAAGGCACGGGCCTTTTATAACTTATGGCCACAGTAAATCCCAAAAATTCCAAGCCTGACAGTTTGCAGCCACTGGGACTAACACTTCAACGCACTGTTACGTGTGTTACACATCGTCAAGCCATTTAATGCACTGGGACTAACACTTCAACGCACTGTTACATGTTACACATCGTCAAGCCATTTAATGCACTGGGACTAACACTTCAACGCACTGTTACATGTTACACATCGTCAAGCCATTTAATGCACTGGGACTAACAATTCAACGCACTGTTACATATGTTACACATCGTCAAGCCATATAATGCACCAGTCAGCATTTATTACTTCTAATCAAACAGGACAGAGTAAAGTCTAAATAATGCTTAAAAAAAGTTACAAAAGGTCTTTAGCCAACTATTGTTTTTAGTACATTAGGGGGATAACATCACCTGTAGGGCTACAGACCACGGGTGACACGATATCATTGTTATATTTATGTATTTTGTATATCTGACAAATTGCAGGTTTCAACAAAAACAACAATTTGCCTAACTGATGACTGACTGTCTTTATAAAAGCACAGTAAGCTAATTTCAAGACAGCTACAAAAAATATAAAAGGAGAGACTCAACACAGGTGATACAGGTCAGTGTTTACACATCTGCAGGATGCAAGATTCCGGTCCCTGTACAGATACACCCACAAAGACAACACTTGGGAGTTTTAAATTCCACCTGCTCCGGCTATGTATGCAATGTATCAGAGCTGGACAATTCAGGTCCAGAAAGTCAAAATCCAGACCAAGATTTTGTTTCAACCAACCACTCAACTGGTCGTCTGAAACAAAATCTTGGTCTGGATTATTACTTTCTGTACCTGAACTATCCAGCTCTGCTATGCATGAAACTAAAACTGTACACTAATTTTCTCAATACCCACAGTGTCTTTTAAGCTCTTTTTATAAACCTGCTTCCTCTGCAGCAGAGAATCCCCATATAATCAATTTAATGCAAGCAGATCTTATATCAAACACAGATGTCAATAAATAACACAGAACAGGCCGTTTAATAAGGCCAGAAGTTGCATTGCTTACCTGGCTTCTAAGCCACAAATGCTCAACACTCGCCTTGCATTGACAAGCATTGACGTCCTTTGGTGATGCCTATTTTTAAGTTCATAGCTGCACTACATGTAATTTTCTCCTTTTCACAAACATCAATATATATATCAAGGGCACATAAAACAAGATTCACGCTAAACATTAAAACCAAAAATAGCTACATGAAACGACAACCTACCTCTGTACGAAACATCCCTTCATGAAGGTCCCTTTAAGAATGCAATAAATAGGACTGACACATTGTATGCACTGAACGTCCCGTCACAATCCAGCAGCAAGACTTCTGGACAACTGTCCTGTTTGGTCACAGTGACGAAGGCTCACGTGTTAACGAGTAAAAGCTGACTCAGGATAAAGTAACCCAGCTCGCGGCTCTGGAGCAGCGCAGCTCACGTCGGTTTTTATTTTTACTCGTCGACAAGATGCTATCTATTCTCGGTCATCCAGCAGGAATAATCCAAGCCGTGGAGAGTGGAGGATCTGGACGATGTTCTATCCTGACTGAGAGGAGAGCGGCAGTTGCTGGGGGCAACAATCTGCTCCACTGAGCTGCCATGCACGTCCTCCAACGCGCCTCTCAGAAACGTGCTGCTTAGGTTCCAGCTTGCAGGCGTGTCCCTGAACACCATGGGAAGCTTTTGAAATGTACTGCAAACTCCGAGCTTAAAGAACAGTGTCATTGTTTCATATAAATTAATCGTATTCTATGTATTTATGGAGAGTTTGAGTATTTGTATGTGTTTTAATTTGTGTTCCTATTAATCATCTCTGTATGTATGTATATGAAACTTTTGTCTTATTTCTCTTATTTTCTGCCAACTTGGCCAGGATTTCCTGCAAGAAGAGATGTTGCATCTCAATGGAACCTTCCTGGAAAAATAAAGGATAACTAAATGAAACTGAGATAGGATGTATTATAGATGGCAGTGATCATGCCTTAGAAAGAGACAGATTTCAAAACATCTGTGCCCTAAATGATTAATGACAGCCTTGCATTATTTTCCACACCCCTTTAACGCCGTTCGTCCCGCCAACAGAAGCAGCACCAGCACCTGCCTGCTATCACCTGCCTGTCCCCCCCGCTTTAAGACTGAAATGTTAAAATGGGGACAGTGTGAATTGGGACTTGGGCATTTTGCTCATTTGACTTCCTCCCAAGGTTTCTTTGCTCTGGGGAGTGTTTCCGTGCCACCGTCGCCCCTGGGTTGCTGACTGGGGGCTTTGGGTGGGGATAATGTGAAACACTTTGAGACGATGTAATGCTGTGGAAATGCGCTATACAGATAAAACTGAATTGAACTGATGGAATAATGAATACATTATGTGGCTCCGATTGGCCATGTTCCGCCACATGAGATGGATTTTACATGACAAAAGTACATTTTGCATAGCCCATAAAATAAGGAGTAATTCTGAGTTTCATCCTGTGAACCAATGATAATACTGCAGGCATCAGCAGCAAAGATCAGTGACTAGCGGTAAAACGGTCAGCTCTGGCCTTAGACATGTTCAGACATACGCCCAAACAGTGTATTTTTACCACTGCGCTATGCCGGGACAGATATAAGAGGAAGTTGTGTTGCCTTGCTAAAATTACAGATCTAACAAAAGTAAGAGCCTAGCTAAGCCCGGACTGCTGAGAGACGCCGGACCGACACTTCGTGGGGACATTTAACCATGGCTTTTTGCACAAACGAAAGCAGAGCTGGGGTGTTGAAATTCACCACGATTCATATAACTGACCTCAAATCATTTAAATGAAACTGATGCAACAATTATACTAAATAGGATCCAAAATACAGAATAAAGCAGGTTAGTAACAGTCTCCGTTCTCCACTTTAATAGCTAATGTACATATGGAGGAAATCACTTCAGCTACTGCCATAAGCCTCTTAGAACAGAACATTTATTGATTAAGCAATTGAACAAAGCTCATAGCTCAGAACTGACAAATGTGAAAGTTTGCGTTACTATATTTAATTTCATCAGGCATCTTTACTCGGAAATCTACGAAAAGGACTTTCTTTTTGAAAACTGTCAATCAGCTATTTATTTAGAGGGACAGATACAAGTCATCTCATTGCTCTTCAGTCAAAATTTAAAATAATGCTGACAAACCAGATTTGAGTTGCCCTTTGTGTTAATTAATAGCCATAAAACACTGCATTCATTCAGTCGAATTCCTGCTGGTGACCCTGTCTAACAGAAAAGGCGCATCCCAGAACAGCTTTAGAGAAGAATCCTAACAGGGGACGGTGTAGAACAGACCTTAGCATGCAAAGGGATCTTACACAGGAGGTCCACCACACACACGCACAATGGCATTTAAACACCAGGCTGAGCTACTGCCTTCAAACAGGTATTTAAGAGAAGGAAACCCAGCATAGCTAAACTAACTGAAGACTCATTTACAGGCATCTCTTAACGATTTGTATAGTTTACGTTACGGTGATGACAGTAAGGAAAAACACCATTTAGAATGCATCCTTACACACTGTATAAGATTCGAAGCCCTACTGTTACGGCGACAAACACCACACCCAAAAAAACATTTTACACCATTAGTCCGAATAATCAGCACCGAGTGTGACTTTCTATGGCAGTGATTCTGATGGTAGCTTTCCATTAATCCAGTATAAACTAGAGGAAGTACCCACCTGTGGTGTTTCTTAGGTGGAGGTGGAGGGGGAGAGGGTTCGTGGTTTTCACTGAGCCCCGCTGATAGATCTGAGGCGGCTGACGAGGCCTGTGACAGCATTTTCCTCCTCTGGCTGTCGTTCTCCACAGCGCTTCCCTGGTGTTGCTGACTGGCACCATTGTCAGCTGTGCCTGGCAGCAAGATCTCCCCGCCGGGTACCACCGGGCTCCAGGTCCCTGTCTGCGACACAGCAGCCTCATTGATGATGCTCTGAGGCACGGGGCCCTCGCCTCCTTCCTCCTCCTCCTCGATACGAGTCTTCCAGTTCCAGTGTGCGTTGTACAGCCTGTGCCTCCGCTCCGAGCAGACCGGAGTGGGCGAAGAGCTCACGGCATTTTCCTGGAGCTTTTCCAGAGTAACTGTAGAAGATGTTGCGTTCGCGTTAACACAGGACTGCACCTCTGAGGGATGAAGTGAACCCAGACTGGAGGTCCCCAGTTTTGGGGAGTTTGAAATCCTCTTGGGAGGAATGGGAGGACTAGCTTGAGGCTTGGCTTGGGTAGAAGGCGCAGTCAGCTGTGCCCTGCCACAGCTCGAAGGCCACTTAAAGGACAGACCGCCGGGGTCCTTGGTGGAGTTTGGGCTGAAGTGCGGCCACTCAGTGCTCACAGCTGAATCGGGGCTACTCAGGTAGAACGTGCAATTGCTCTCCTCCGTGTGGGCCATGACCGTGATCTTAGCCCTCTGGGCTTCTCCAGGAACCTCCACTGGGCTCTGCTGGGTCTGCCTGTCACCCAGAGGCGCCCTCTTCCTTTTCGTACTCTCGGCATAAATCGGCTCGGCGCTCGCCGACCCGCTTCCTTTGTCCGACCACGAACTGTCTGGAGACGCCAAACTTTGGCGGCTCTCTGATACAGACTGTCGAAAAACATCCAGTCCCTGTGAACACGTGAGTGAGTCTGTGCTGCTTTGGTAAGAGCCGGAATCTGATAGGCTGGTGGGCTCAGACAGGAAGGAAGAAGATCGCCCACAAGGACGACTGATCGGCAAGGCAGAGTCCGGAATGAAGCTAGAAAGCGAGGAAGTGCTTGAGGGCTCATGTAGAGTCTTTTTTGGGGCATGAGAAATAACACTGTTAGTCAGGTTCAGGGGTCCGTTCTGCTCCTGTGTTGATGGGCCGTCAGAAACATTATGATTGTAGGCATCGCTGTTTGTTCTTACATGTAGCCTCTGGGCAGAATCTCTTGGTAGGCGTGAGCCGTTTCTCAGACAAGTGATCTTGCTTTTCCCGGTGACCCGTTGGGGATAGCCCTCTCCAGTGCTGTTTTCTCTGAAACGATTCAACTCACGGCCCCCAAAAACGTTGCTGACCGACTCCTTCTGGATGTCAGTTGGAGACAGAGCTCCTGGTGAAAATCGGGCAGGATAGTCTGTCTTAGCCAGGACGGTGCCGGCGAGGACGGCCTCATTCAGCACAGAGCTGCATCCATTGCTGTCCATAGAGAAGGAGGAGATGCCCATCAATTTCGTCAAGCTGATTCTGTCAGGTAAATTCTTCGGAATATCCTGATATAAAAAGAAAACAGGAGTATGTTTGGGAGTAGTCAAAACACCCATAAAACAATTTTAATTCATGTTGGTCATAAAATTTACCACTCTATATTAAGGACGTTTCATATATAAGAGAATATGGGAGTAGCTGTATAATTAGGAGCCGCACAATAAAACTTTGTGATTTAACATTAAGACTTTATATTCCCATTTATTCCCATGGAAAGTTTCCAACTTGGAATACTTCCAAAATTCCTCAGCTAAACTTCCCATGGAATCAAAAGTTTCTGTAAAGTTTCTGGAAATGTTCCATCCTTTTGCAAGCATAGTGGTACGCCTAAAATAATAATGAGATGCATATTGTGATGCCCAAGTTAATAATCTGTACAAAATCCATCTTTGTGTTTCTCAAATTCAGTTAGCGGAGCACACCACATACTACTGTTTTGATATACCATTGGGCAGCAACAATGTAATACTGTGAAAATACAATATACAAATAAATTTGATTTTGAACATCCTAAAACACATTAACAGCTTTAATATACCACAATAACAAACAATATTATATGATTACAGCGTTTGTTGTTTAATGTATATTAAAGCTGCTATGGTGTTAGGATGTTACTGTATACATACATGCTGCTTATGAATGTTCTTGAAGGTGCAGTTAATGTGAAGTGATACTTAATAAATTTGTAAAGAGGTTTCTAGTCCAAGGAAGAACCACCGTGTATTTTCCTTGAGTAGTTTAACTGATTTGCTCCAGTAAAAAAATATCTTTATAAACTAGTAAAAAAGAACTAAAGAGAGAGAGAGAGAGAGAAATGTAGCTATCAAGAATGAAATCAAGTGAAAACTTTCGGTAGCTATATTCCAATGAAATGCAAAGGTGATAAACTCACCGGCTCAGTGTTCATATTGACATCCAACCATATGTCAGAATTCTCTGGGTTCATCATGGTTGGCCGGACGGCAATGGTGGGCTTGCAGTAGTAGGAGGAGAAGGTCAGACCGTCGTCCTCAGCGCTCGCCGTACTGGTTCTGACGTTAGCCGTGTTGTCACCAGAGCCATGGGCATTGCGGGGGTGAAAGCAATTTTTACAG
Organism: Stomatorhinus ivindoensis; assembly: GCA_019775895.2. NCBI lineage: Eukaryota > Metazoa > Chordata > Actinopteri > Osteoglossiformes > Mormyridae > Stomatorhinus > Stomatorhinus ivindoensis. The sequence goes on from JABFEB020000113.1 coordinate 16,923,662, forward strand.
GAGCCTGGTTTCCACACGTGTTCAGCAAAGTCACCACACGCCGACATCTTTCAAATGCGTCCGTCTCACTGCCAAACCAGCCGAGGTCCACGGGGCAGGGTTAAGCTTGACATGGCATGGAAATTATAAGCTTTTATTTTCCCCCAGATCAGGTGATTTTCAATGGCGATGACCTGCTGAGAAGAGCAAAGAGTCGGATCAGAATGAAGCGGCCCTCAGAAAGCACAATGCACTGCAGGTAGATCAACCCTACAGCAGAGATGCTGCTGAACAGAGTCAGCGACCATGTAGGAAATCCGGAGCCGCCTAATAAACAAACGGCATTTGTGTCAATGATTAACCGGTATCTGTTACAAAACACAGAATAAAACAGCAAAGATGCATTCTGACTTAAATAAAACATAATTTCAAACCCATTACATCACCTCACTTGATACGGGCAGCAGATCTGTCCAGTTCCATGATTATCAAAAACACCCACTCTTTACCATCTGTGCACACAAATCTGTGGACAATATATATTTGACCCTCAGTCAAGTATGTGGGAATTGGCCAGTTTGCGGGACTGCGAAATGGCCAATTTAAGCAAGGGGAACACAAAAATCCGCAAAAGCAAAAAAAAAAGATCCACATTCAATAAAAACTCAATGACAATATCAGACTATAACACTCCAGTCACCATAAACACCCTAAGCTAAAACTGGACTACAGCATCAAATAGAAACGCAATTACTGTTTTGATAATTACTGTACGCAATTCTCTGCCCCCCAACCCCCCCACCCAGTATGTGGCAATAAAGCAGTTGCTATGGGGAGTTTCACAATGTTTATCATGAGGTGGAATGACCTAAAATTCTATCCATGTACAGGTGCAAACTACATTGAAATTTCCTTTGCAGCCATGCTCTCTAAACGAGTGGCAATTAATCTAGCGCCAAAATGAGGTCTGCGGGATATATCATGTGCACGTGCAATAATGACATTTGGGAATGCACTGCAGATATGATTGTTTTTTCCATTCAGTCAGGCCGCCAAGGTGACATGTTAACTATACACAAGCGACGATGCTGAATTATGAACCCCAGCGGCAAGCTTCAACATGTCGGCTGTATGGAAGTATTCTGAAGTATCTTCTGAAACAGATACCAAAATTGGGTAAAACTTTACTTGACGGGGCACAAAGATTTAGTAATAACTACGGTTGCTGCTGAAGTACGAGACGTGATATCAAGCAGCCGCCTCCAAAGTCAGCACAGCCATTATAAACTACATTCTACTGAATAGCAAATAACCACAACTGTGAAATCAGACATAAGAAGCCAGATTTCATGCAATTAAATGGCGACGTAATAAAAGGTGACCAGTATTACGTTAAGGTTTCACCCTTACCATCAATCAGTTCTTCGGAAAGCAGTCAGCTCAACACCCAGGATTCCTAAAGCAGAGACTCAGAGTTTCTGTACAGTTCATCTGCCCAAAACATAATGACCTTTTTAACAGAGATTGTTAACAGCACTGCCTCGCAGTTACAAGACGGTTTGGTAGCTAGTTGGAACATGAAGGATTCAAAACATTGAACTGAAAGTGAATCACACCAGCCCCTGCAATTTGGCTGATTATCTGGGTTCTCATAACATGAAGTCAGTCATACCGTTTTAAAAAGTATTTTGGACTGAGAACCAGAGTTGTGTAAGACAAAGGACTGGGCTTTGAAAGGCCATGATGAAAACACTGTAGTCTCTATTCAAAACATCCATTCAGTCAGCAGCGGCTCATTCATGTGCAAATGTGCTTGCAGCCTCCAGTCGTATTAAAAGCGAATTAAGTTTAATGTTGTATAATAAGTAATAACATTCTGCTTTCATTAATGGGTTTCATCTAAAGTTAGGGGACACCAGATTTCTGAGAATTCACATTTTTCTGTAACATTTTCTAAACACTGTTTTACACAGCTGCTGAATAAAAAAAATGCAACACACTGCAACAATCCGAAGGTTCCTTTTGCTTATCAGATGACAAGAGAAAACGGTAAAGAAAAGACACGTTCATCGCCAGGATCTAAAAAACTGCGTTCATTTCAGCGACACGGGGGATTTCTGCGATAAGCCCAAAACGGGTGTTTTGTCATTCCTCTCTTAAATGGCAAGTATGAGCTAAGCTTTACAACCTTCCTGTTCCTCTTCCCTTTGCCTTGAAGGGGGAAACTGCAGGACACGCAGAAGCCGCATCAGGGGGGCTGACTGCAATACAGGCTGCGCCATAACAGCAGATACACAAGTCGTGACTGACACAGGCACAGACCATTCCAGCACGTATCGACTGGACTGGAATTCATCTCCGAGACCAGCTATATTTATTCTTAAAACGCCGCAAAAAGTACGCGTCATAATGCTCCCCTGGGTCTACGAAAACCCACAGCACCAAAATAAGCTCCAGTCTCTATAAACGCAAAATAGTTACCATCAGGTGCATTTTTTCTCTTCATGCAGAGGAGACAATGACAATAATATATGTCAATAAAATTATTAATCAAATGTTTACTATGAAGATAAAAGAACCAAAATTCACTGTGTTAAAAATTGATAAATGACCCGCATGTTACATTTGGATACTGTAACCTGTAACTTCATGTTACTTGCAATTGCCAGCATGTAAGTACTCAGTCATGTGTGTTCTAGAGAAGACATATAACATTTAACATATATGAAAACTTATTACCTTATTCTCAATACTTACTTTTACGGGCAAACATGGTTCTCTTTCGCGTAATGTGTCAGTGAGGTTCGGAAAATTAACAAGCTCTTAAAAACGGCATCATACACATTATTGACTGTCTAAGACCTAAAAATGAAGCAGTTCAAAAGGTGCGGCTAACGTGTACGTGAAGGTATCTGGCGTAGCTAAAATGCCGGTTTACCCGAGATGAAGGGCGAATACCATCAGCACACCAGCATGAAGCCGATGAGTGTTTTAGTTACATTTACTTTGGTTAAGTCTGCTGGAAATCCATTTTCATTAATGCGGATCAATACGGAAAATGAAGATAGAAACACAGTTAGAAAAACAATAAGTCCCGAAAACGATGCTGGACGGAGTTAACTGTCCGATTTATTTTGAAGTACGATTAACGTCTGGGAGCAAGATTAACGATATCCTTCGGTAATTTTAGGAGACCACATGACACAATGTTGATTTCTAAGGCAGCCCAGTGGTTTGTCAGTTTTTTCATATTGAACTCAGACGGGTCACTGACAGGATGTTTCGGAAACATTCAAAGGCGCTTTATGCTGGAGCGCAGCCCGTAACACGTGTTTCTACAGTAAATGGTGTAAATCTGCTTTTCACAGCGACGGCACTGCGGTTTTAACATAAGCAACGCAACGTGTTGGCCGATTACCGTCTGCAAGCCTCACCTGTGACATTATCTTCAATCTCATAAAAACAGCCCACCATACTCTGTAAATATACATGAGCCGCAACGTTTATAGAAATGCAAAACCTATACGAACAAGCTATGAATACTGTAGCTAAAATACCCCGGCACATTTATGTTGCATGCCAGCTAAAAACGAGTCAGTGATGGAAAATGAAGCTGGTCTTCATTTATAGCATAGCAAAGGTATATAGTATGACAGTTTGAAAAGAACCCGATTGCTTAAAGCCTACCTGCACGTCGCGAGTTTTGCAATATCAAAGCGTCCTTATTAGTGAGGTCTGCGAGAAACAGGCGATTCCAAAATTGGCATATGGTTATTAAAATCCAACACCGTTAATATATTAAAATTACAGGGAAAACAAGTAGTTGCGATAGGAAGCAGACGCGTCCACCCGTGGGGGCTCGGCGAGATGTTCTGCGGAAGATGCAGGAAACGTAGTCGGGACTAGAGGCAGGGAGACTTAGGGGAGGAGCCGGCGTGTGAAACAGGATACCCAGCCCGGCTCGGCTCAAATATGGGTGTCCTGGATATGTCGTGGACGACGAGCAAGCAACCATCCAAAACATTATTTCCTCACCCATGTTATAGTTCTGCATACGCTTTACGCGTTAGAGCGTCATGTGATGCCAAAGAACAAAAGAATCGAAAAAAGAAAGTTACGTAACTTTGATTAGTAAAATGACTGGATAATATGGAATAGTCAAACTCCATGGAGGACCCCAGCGGTCTGTCCTTTAAGTGGCCTTCGCCCCTGGCAGCGCACAGCTGGCTGTGCCTTCTACCCAAGCCAAACTTCAAGCTAGTTCTTCGTTTCACATTTCTTTCCTGACTTCTGTTTTCTGAGTTTTATTGTAACTGAGACCTGTCCCTTTCAGTGTTCCCCATTTGCCTCTCCTTCCAACGACTATGCTTTTACACAGCTACTATGGTCAGGTCATCCAGCAGACCTTTACTTTGGTGGCTCTGTGGGTAGTACGGTACCCTCCTGCCTCCGCGGTTGGGGTTCAGATTCCATCTCTGCTTACAGGGTGGTCAACCCTCAAGCATCTGGTGTGACACGCTTTCAGACTCTTCGGCTCACGCAAGAAATCTTATGGCAAATCTACTGCATATTATCCTATTATAAACCGAAAATCAGCTGCATCGAAGGAGTTGGGGCAGTTTGCAAACACCTTACAGACTGCAAGGTAACAAAACTGTTACGTACATGTAAATGCGTGTGCTTTTGTGTGAAGACTTCTCTTGAATCGAAAATCTGACCAAAGTCGGCAACCCTGTGCTTACTTTATGTGGAGTTCTGATTTTCCCCTTGTGTCACTTTCTTCCACGATCCAAAGAAATGCAGTTAGGTTAACTGGAGTCTCTAAGTTGTTTGTCTGTACGTGCCCTGTGGTGGAATGGCATCTCATTTGGGTCATTGTGCCCGGAATCGGCTCCAGGCTCCATTTAGACCTTGATGCCGATAATCAGTTGGATGATATATGGATTATCCTGGCCCCGGCAGTCATTTTAGGCAGAATACCAGTCAGTCTCTGTCGGTTTTGCTGTTTTACAACTTAATCTTTATAAGATTTTTTGAATGTCCAGTGGGAAGTCGAACCTTTTAGGTAGAAGGTCTAATCTGGCGTAATATTAATTCTCCATCTTGTATCAGTTTGATAATGTCAATTAACTATTATTATTAAACATCTGTTTAATCCTAGAGCAAATCAGAAATGAAGGAATCTCATGTACAAGGACAAGCTGAGTGTGTTTGGAACAGAAGAAGCTTTCATACCACTGCTTTGGAATTTAGCTACATCCATAGTAGATATGAATTGGCAGTTTGATGTGATTGACACGGTGTTAAGGTCCATGGCAAAGGAGGAGCATTTCAGACCTCATAATGATGTCATAGTGTGCATTTTAGGCTTTCATGCCACAATGGTAATTTTAGTCCTTCACAACATGGTTCCCCAAATAGCAAAAGCCTCACCATGTTTCTCCTAATTAAATGAAATACTAAGAGTTGAGAAAAATATGTAGGAATGTGGGAATATTGTAGGGGAACAGTAGAGGTGGCTGTGGAGTTGAAGGTCCATCCATCTTCTTTAACCGCTTATCTTATTTGAGGGGGTCCAGACGCCACAGCAGACACCAGCCTAGAATGGGACACCAACCTTTCACAGATCACACTCACACACCAGTCTCTCTCTGTATCTCTCTCTGTCATACACACACACACACACACACACACACACATACACCTATGGGTAATTTGATACCTCCAATTAACCTCAGAACATGTTTTGGACTCTGGGTGGAAACCAGAGCACCCAGAGGAAACCTCTTTGATGAATGGGAGTGCATGCAAACCTCACACACATGGAGTCATGGCGGAACCGCAGACTCCGGTTCCAGATATGTGAGGCGACAGCGGTCACCGTAGAAGTGCTACAGTAACTGGGACCAGTAACTGAAATCACTTTATTCTTCAGTCTGTTACTTTTCCTATATTTGGCTGATGGCTGGGATGGTGTGAGAGCACAATGTTTTCATTGTCTTGCTTCCCTTTATGTGTGTCATTGGCTCGTGGTCCTTCACGCACCAAATAGTGTGGAAACAACAGAAAAGGTCTACGGGCTTAAAAACAAAGTAGAGAAGGGAGGAGTGGGATCGAGACCCACCTGCCTGACCAGTCTGGTTTTTTTTTCTTTCTCAGCAGTGGCTGGGTCTTGACGAGCCCCCCAAAACCCCCTGCCCTGCCCTGCCCTGCCCTCACCGCCACTCCCTACCCATATCTCCACTCTCACCACACAATTTCTCAGTTTGTTCCCTTGGTTAAAGAGAGGGCATTGCGTAGGGGAAAGAACACCAGACAGCAACAGTGAGACCCGACACCTTAGAAAGTAGGTGAGGTGGATCATTTCATTTTAAGCTGAATAGTTGCAGCCCTTGAAGCCACCTGGCACAAGTTCCCCTTAGATGGATGAGTATTACTGTTATGTAATGAGTAGAAGTTTTAACGTCTGTTAAGCCGCACGAGAGGAATCCACCTGGGCCTGCTTCTCCTTCAGCAGGCCGCGTTAATGATTCAGAAGTCGAATCTGTGACTGTTTCTCCGGTGGGCGCTTTGATAATGGATTTGTCGTTTAATCACAGGAACTGCTTGTAGTGGGCAATTGTTTCAGTTCCTTCACCACTGAGATTATGGGAAATAAGAAAAAAAAGTGCTTGGTATGCGCTCTTGAACAGGAAAGTAAGATGAATCTAAGGAAAGTTATAGATAGCCTGCACTTCATCTGGCGCTGAGAGAATGTCAAATGTGAACAATTAAAGTTGGAACAATGTCTTCATATAAACCAGCACAGACACATTCAGTGTGTTTTCCAGCTGATGTGAGTGTGTTTATCTTACTGAAGCCGGAGATGTTTCAGACGCAGAAACAATTCACAGGTCCGAAAAAGTTACTTAATTAAAGCGACCTTTGTGATATTAACAGCAAACATTAGAAGGCTGACCTTCAGAGAAAGTCAATGAGACACAGTCTAATCTTTTTCTAAAAGCTAGCCAGGTGCCTTTATGCACCAATGTCAGCAATATTTGAGAAAAGAACAATGATGTAATTATTACCAAAAATGAGTAATTCAATTCAAATCAGCCAGCAAATAATGGAGCTATGGGAAATACTGTGATATTTCATTCACTGTCATTGTTGGAACACGACCAGCTATGTGTTTAATTTAAATCGCTTCGAATATACTTATTTGCATTTCTAATTCTGCTCAAAAACGATGATGAATATTTTCAAATCTGAGTTAAATATTATTTCCATGATTATATCTCTGTATGGATTTTGAATCTATGAAGTTCTCCAAAAAGGTAAAACTGTTTGCTTTTTTAGATTTCATGAAATCATTTTAGGTGATCTCAATTAATACTACATAAGAGACTATTCTGATTACCTATAATCTCATTTTAGGTGCTTTCAAGTCCTGTTTCAGACCCATTTACTCTATCCTCAGCAGTGATACAGTTTATTAAACTCTGAAACAAAAAAGCATTTATGTACATGAAAGTTTTTTTCCTATTAATGTGAACAACTTACCAATATCAGGGTAACCTACCCAAAACATATATATCAAAATAATAATTTGACAAAACAAAAACAAGTAGGGCTTTTTCAAATTCAACAGACGGGTTTCAAGAATTGTTCTCCTTAGTCTCTATTAATGTAAATAGAAATATTTATTTTGTGGAAACTACATTATCATATTGCACATGTAAGTGCAGCTATGCAGTTGACTTTAGTTGTACTAGAAAAGCATTGAGCAGCAAACAGTCACACACCTGCTGCACCAGGTTATTCCCTAATGAGCACGTTTATGTGAGATGCTGTGTCATGGAAGGAAGCTGAAAACAGAAATTAAAGCCCTTCGAGTGGCAGACAGGATGTGAGTAGAAGGCGATAGATCCAATGCCTTTTTTTCCTGGCTGGGTTTCCATGGCAGCACAGCGTCAAAATAAATGGGTGGGTGTTGCTAGGAATGCAGAGATAACATTCCGATGTGCCACACCTCAGCTATGGCTGCACACACAGACATACCCAGACACCCAATCACTTATTACTGCACGGCATCGATCTTAAAGTGTCCTCACAGAGTGTGCTTAGGCAGGTTATTCACCCTGGCCTATAAATCTATAAACAATTGGCTTATATACAATAAAACTGCATATAACTACAGCATTTTACATACCTACTCCTTTAAATAGCTGGCACAAAAAGACTTAAATTGTGACCCTGGATTCCAGTGTTACTATGGAATATTTCCAGAAGTAGCAACATTGTGTCTGTGAGCTCCCACCCTCTGCTGTGTTACAATAATCGGCCCGCTGTCCCCTAGGAGATGTTTGCTTATGACTGTAATCCTTATCCTGGCTCCATGACTTCATAATTTACCTTCGCACATCCTGCTTAATGTTTTATGAGATGCTCTGGTGTTGTACTTAATCACGCGGCCATCTGCTGAAGTCATCAGCATGACAGGCTGCCAGAGAAGCATGTGGGCCCTACAACCTGCTAATGGCTTTAAGTGCCCCCCACCCCCCCGATGTTGAACCGGTGGCCCCAGGGGTCACAAATCAGCCCCTTCAGTGGCTATCTCGGCGTGGGGGGGGATCCGCCCCATCACGGGCAGTGCCAAAAAAACACAAAATGAAGATGTTTGAGTCACATGTTATGTTGCTTTCACTGCTCTTCCATTTTTACTTTCATTTATTCATCTATTATTTTGTCTAATCATTGAGTACAAGGAAATGGCTTTCACTATATTATTTGTTGGACAAATAATAGTGTTCAAACAAACTCTGTGTTGAAAACTAAAATTCTTCCCTTTTGTATGTGTAGGGTCCTTGGTGTCCAGTGCTGATTGCTGCTTTTCTATCTTAGATTACAGCACTTGCAAAGGTATAAAAGCATCATACACCATCGATCGATCAATCCATCCATCCATCCATCCATCACCATAATTGCTGAATCCCAAATGGGGTCACAGGGGGGACTGAAGCCTATCCTGGGAACAACGGGTGCAGGTGGGAACCAACCCTGGGCAGTCGCCAACACACTGCAGGGTGCACACACTCACACACACACTCACTCAACTACAGGGCCAATTCAGACTCACTATCAGCCTATGCTGCACACTTTTGGACCGTGGGAGGGAATCAGATTCCCCAGCGAAAACCCACGTGAGCACGGGGAGACACAGAACGGACCCGGGACCGAACTCAGGACTGCATCATACACATGGAAATGTTATTCAATTTTGCCTGTCAAAAATAAAAGTTTTTTTTTTAACTTTTGTAAAAACATTTCATTGCATGAATCTAAAACTAAAGTTCAGTTAGCAGTGACTTATGTTCCTTGCGTTCATCCATATAATCTTATAATAAAATAATATTTTCTTTTCTTGGTTTATAAGGTCACATTTCTGTGACTGCGGTATGCAGCTTGTTCACTAGCAATTAAATGTAATTAAGAGAATAGCTGGAAGAAAAAAACAGCCTATTCTGTGCATCAAGAGGTCTGTAGCTGATTTAACATATTGAAACAAGCCTAAATCACACAATGTTAGTGGGATGTGTTTTCATTGGAGGGGGGTGGAAAGTAAGCCCGGGGCACTGCACAGTTTAAAGATGAAAAAAGCAGCTGTCAAGCTCAGTTTTAGATCACGGTTGGTTAGAGAGGGTATTGCATTTTTTTGGTGAAGTAAGAGTTTTTGTGGAGAGATGTTTCGCATAATGAAATGACCCAAAATCCAAAAATCCAAAATGCTTTCTAGTGCCAGTGTTAATGTAGAGTTTTTCATTATTTGCTGGAAGTTTGGGAATGCATGGGAAGTTTCATGGTTATTTACATGGGATGTGACGTTTAGTCTTTAAACCCTTCAGTTTCAAACTCTTACTTGATTTCCCTTGATGAATAATACCATGAAATACAAAACAATAGAAAGCTTAAACATGGAGCACTTTATTAGACTTTATTCCCACTTGTGAGATGTTGTATACCATTGTATACCGTTCTGATGTTCTGTTCTCCTACAGATGTATGGTGCCACATTTGGACGTTCACCTGTGGCTGTCCATCAAGGCTCTGAAACACAGATGTCATTTAACTGTGTGAGCTCCACAATCACCACACTTTGGTTGGCCAGGGTCACCCCTGAGTCGCCACTCCTGGGAATGCAGATAAGCTAAACTATAGGGGTAAGAAATGACTCAAGGGATGAGTGAAATATACTACTTTGGCCCCTTAGGTCAGAGTGTGAAACTGATGATAACAAAGAGTCTATCACTGAGATTTTGAGAAAAGCGTGTTGATGTGAAAACTCCCTTGGATGAATTGTGTGTGACTCACGCAAATAAAAATGTAGCCACAGTTTCTCTTCTGTCTACTAACAAGGACCTCTAAAGGTCACTAAGGTCTTAAAACCCAAAACACGGAAGATCACTAAGCGGTATTACTTGTCTTCTAGATACGCGTAAGAGAAGTGTCTTCATATAAAACTCAATCAAACTTGACCTGGAATTTTGATGGCGTGTACCCTACAGACTTGTTAACATTTCTAATTTGTTTATTCTTAAGTTTATGTAACATTGTTAGTTACTTTGACGGTGACTTGTAACACTGCTCTTGCAGAATTCAATTTTGGGTTTGTTTTAAGGCGTTAGGAAAAACTTTACGAGATAATTAAAACACTCCAGTTTCTTTGGGCTTCGTCTGTAGACAAACAAATGCTGCGTGACCTACAAACATTTCCCCTGAAATATTTCTGGGCTGCTGTTAGCTGGCCATTCGTGCTGATGCAGGCTGACGATAAAAAGCCCTATTTTCTACCTGCAAGCTTAAAAGAAAACCATGTGGGCCATCAAAATCACATTTCAGTGCTTGTAGTAGCATGTACATAAAAACAGGCATTCCAGTGTTAATCTGAAGATACTGCAAGCTGAGAATTTGCCATTTATCCCTCTTGCTACTCGCTTCATATTATCTTACTTAATATCATTTCCCACTACACAGTTCTAAGTTCTCCAGTGTTAACATGTTAATTAAACCAAAACCGCAACATTTATCATAGACAGTTTATATATGTTGAGAGTTCCATGATACATTTCTAATTATATCGATACACTTCAGAGTGTAGACTTTAATTGGTGATCTACAGTAATTAGCTGTTTATATTCAGCGGCTGTTTCCGGCCAAAACATTTCCTGAAAGTTGGCATTAGACAAAGCAGCTTCAAATCTAATGTGCCACTTAGGGTACAGTAATGGGCAAGAAAGTCAGCTCAGAAATTAGCAGCGCAGGTGGACGACACTTTCTCTAATTGCTGAGACAAACCCAAGGTAGAGCAGCTGCTCTCTCATCCATTATGCAGAAGGAGAGTCTGTGGGTGCATTAGCTCTTCAAGTGATTGATTTGCAGCCAAGTGGATGCCTTCCAATCAGCTCTTGCCCAACAGCTCTAAATCTCCAAATTCCCCTTCAGTCAAGCTCTCCTCCAGATTAATACAGAATATCTCCACCTCAACGCATTAAGAGGTATATTTGTTCTATCTGTCAGTTTTTTTTGTGGTTCAAATCCATAAAATATTCAGCTTGATATAATTGCTATGTGATAGCTGAAGAGATATGAACAAGATGCTACTTGGAGAATGACAATATTCAGTTTTAAATCCATCTTAAATGAATAATATCAAAAACAACCCCTAATAATATTATTGTAGTTGTTTTGTTGTTGATGGCTGACACAATCCTTTCCATCTAATTATTGACTTTGTAACAAGATATGACATTCCTAACACAATTCTAAGGCGGCTCATCAGTAGAACTCTGCACGCCCATGTGTTTGAGCCATCTGAAAGGTGAGGGTGTGACTTACTGTACTTACAGAAATCATATTACGTAGCCTTGTGGAGGCTCTGGGACAGTAAAATCAGTAATCGATCACTAAGAGTAAGTATTTTCATGGTTTACCTATCTGTATTCCCTCACGAAAAATCGGAAAATTAATTCACCATTCAGAAAATACACCACAAATTAAAAAAAAATATTCCTATATATATATATCTTAAGACACGGTAAGGTATAGAATTAAAAACTGCCACAGGAGAGGAAAAATACTGGCAACACTTTACCTAAGGCCACGTTTTTAGTAATTTATATGCACATTCATAACTAATTATACCAGTTGTTTTATAAGTATGTCAAATGGTAAAAGAGAATCATCTTCTAACTGAGTATCCTGGTCCGGACTGAAGCTTTTTTGTATCTAGTTGTGACTTCCAGAGCTGACCACAGGTTACACTGCCACACCCTGATAAAAAAAACATGCCTCACCAGAGTATAAACTGTCTGGGCATTTTGCTTAAACAAGAGAAGCCCTTCAAAAGCAATGCATTGTAGGGTAGTATTCTCTAAGTCTTCTTTAAGTCGTTAATGAGCTGTTTTGCCTAGGTTCAGTCCAGTCCATGTTACCAAGCTACCAGACACCACCAGCACTCACTGTACAACGCTAAAGAGGGAATGGGGTATAAGCTTGGGGTCTATCTCATGACTGTGGGTGGTCTGAAGCCCAAGGAGCTTGTCACATTATCCTAGGGTTGTGTGTGCAGTCTCTCCTGGCAGCAGGAAAGACACGACATATTGCTATAGGAATGAAGGGCATGCTGGACTTTTTGACCTAAAATGTTAAGTAAGACACTGGACTCATTCACAGCGGGTATTCGACCCTCGACAGGCATAAGTCTTGAAGGTAAGCTATTCTTCTCTGAAGATAATTGCTTGAAGGTTCCTTGAATGCTTTCCACCTGTTGACAGAGGGGGCACAGGTGGAAACCTCCACTGCCTGGAGAGTTAGACACTCAGTCACAGGTTCACTAGAGCCTCAGGTCTTTCATTAGTTCTCTTAGTTAGGAAAGTAATGATTAGAAAAAAGACTAATAAAATCCACAATTCCTGATCTGTAACCGTAATTAACATTCATCAGAAAAAGTAGCACGAAATAATAATTATATATTTTATATATATACTAGAATAATTATAATTCCTTGAAATGGTAGGAAAGTCCCATGGGATGGACTATTTCACAGTTTTTGTAGAGAAATGTTTCGCATAATGAAATGGGCCAAAATCCAAAAATCCAAAATGCTTTCCAGTGCCAGTGTTCTTTTATGAAATGGCCCATTGCTTTCCAGTGCCAGTGTTCTTTTATGAAATGGCCCC
>JABFEB020000113.1:16943395-16955559 GCA_019775895.2 Stomatorhinus ivindoensis
GTAAATGTATAGTAAATGGGAGCTAGCGGCCGAGGTGAGCTACAGGACACCGGTCCCCTTGCACAAACTGATTTAAGGTTTCTTCACAGGGAATAAACCACACTGGATAATGTTAGTGTTGCATGTCTGTCTTTTACAATTGGCACCATAACAAACGTCAAAGAAACTATAATTCTTTGATAAATATCGCTTGGTAAGGCCTTTTTCTTGTCTCTCTCTTTTAACCATGGCCTCTGTTTGATAGTGACAGGACGGCAGGTGACCAAGCGTTCCGTTTTCACAATGACCATCTGAAGAAGATTCAGTTCCATACAGCGCTCATGTTAAGGATGGATTGACTCAAAGTTTGAAAAATATATTTATATTATAATGTGTAATAAGTCACGGAGGTTAGAAGGAAAGGGACTGATTATCCCATTAGGTTATAAACATAAAGTGTCGAAACACTGCTGTAGATAAGCTATTCTATAGTGTGACTCGAGAAGCATGACTTATAATGCTATAAGCGTATAATACCTTAAGATTACAAGCATCCGTCTTGGAAGCTGAATTGCACATTTCCTTTGCAATAAGCCCATGGAAAATATGGGACACTATGACAAATCAGAGCCAAGACTGATCTATTGCTAAAACATGACCATGGGCAGGGTTCCATAGTGAAGGGACAAGACGCTACAGGACCAGACCACCATAATACCACGACCAGTTCGCATTTCCTGTTTTACCTGAGGAACTGGAAACTGGTAATAATTTGACTCTGACTTGTATGCTTATTGTCTATAACCTGAAGACAGAAAGGCTGCATTATTCTCTCGCACGTAATCAAGACGCAGGAAGATTAAAGTGGCTGTCTGAGAGGGTTTACACTGCAGTGGGAGTGAGAGCATGGGATTGTGTGCTTAGTGGCCTGTCAGGAAATGTTTGCTGAATGTGGAGCAGAACGGCTCGAAAGTGTTTTGGAGAGTCATGCTGGGATTTTTTTTGATGAACAGTCCCCAGCAGCTGTTCAAGGTGTTTGCAGAAATTGCACTTTCAAAAACGCAGGGGATCTTCACCCCAGAACTTCTGTAGCTTCTGTTCATCCATCCACTTGTCCTGGACAGGGAGTCAAAAGGCAGGTGGACGCCCAGGATTGGACACCAGGCTGAAGTACACTGCAGATAATATACAGATTCCAGTAAAAAAACTGCATGCCTTTTGTCTGGAAACCCTCATAATATGGTGGAGGGTGGGGGGGGGTCATGTAAATATGTAAATTCCTCCTACACAGAGAAGAGTCAGGAATTAAACCCCCAACAAACCCCCAACCTAGGAAGCTATGAACTACTGAGAGACAGGGAACGACTCCGTCTGTTCGTGTCCCTGCAAATGCCAACAAATACTCTGACCTGCAGTCATGCTGTGTTCAATAAAAACACCTTTAAAATGAATGTAAAAGTATCATGACTGAAAATGGATATAAACCGATTGTGAATTTCTGTGTCTGGCGTGAAGAATGTCTATCACACAATTTGATATTTCCAAAAAATATACCAGCTCAGCAGGAAAAGTCTTCGCCATGCTGAGTTTTTGAAATTGAAATTTTAAGACTTGGTTATAGATACCATTTACGTTAATCAATTTCAACGATGTAGATTATGTGTGTGTAGTTATGCGTAACAATTTCTGGCATGAAACATTCAGGCAGATGCCAATTAGTAATATAACTGTGAGTATTCTGTCACCTTTGTGACTTCTTTACAGAATGAAACAGGAAGTATACATTGTGTGAATCAGTGCAGGCGTCGCCATGGTTTCGCTATTCAAAGGCTGGCTTCCACTTCATTGGCGGTAAGGGTCGTCGGGGAAGCCCTAAGAGAAGCCGCCGTGTCACTTCTGAGGAATGTGACCTGGTTATGTGCCTCGTTCTCTTTCTGCAGTCTGTAATATGCGGGAATCTGCTGGAAGATAATGAAACTTGTGGAAACTCTTTGTTTACACCAGCAGGCTCGTGTGAGGCCTCTGTGTCACAAAGCAGCTGATTCATTACTTGCAAAACAAGGTGTTTTCTCAATTGTGAAGTATGAGTGAATGCTGCAGCAGTTCCTCAATCTTCAATCAATAGGTGCATGGTCAGTGCCGTTTCAATGTGCCCTTTCTCTTCGGTGAATCCATTAATGAAGAACCTTCTCTACTTACTAGCACTCAGTTTACTCATAAGATCATCAAAGCGAGAGCTCCTTTCATTCGCTGTTTTACACAGTGACACAAAGAAAGAAAATCCATTTTAATCTAGAGAATGAATGTGACATTGTGAAATGTCATATTTCACCATCAATGACGCTATAGCACATGAAATGATGATTTTGGATTTATTCAGTCACATGTCATTGTTAAATTTACTACAGCCATAACATTAAAGTATATTCTAAATAGACAAGTAGTAAATAGTTTGACTCCACCTTGAATTTGCAGCTCTTTCCAAAGGCTCATGCTAATCTTAGGCTGATGCTGATTTTCTTCCCCAATAGGGCAGATAGGCATCCTGACAGCTTGACCCTTATTATGTCTTCATCCTGTTTTCAGCAGAAGGAGAGAGAAATAGGATCTGTAAGTGTTCGACTTCCTGCCCGGGAATGCCATCGCTCCCAATCGCTCATTCAAGGCTCATTCTTAGAACACTGGTTTCTTACCAAATTGTTTCATTTAATGATAAGCATCGGAAAACATCATCTAGTTAAAAATGGATCCAAGTTGCATTCCTTCCTAATGACCATTTCCACCGTAGTAATTTATTGTTTATAAGTCCTTTGTTTATCCGCAGATATTTTCAAATACAGGTTGAGGCAGTTTGAAAAAGCCAATGCCCTGTTGGGTTGTTTTGGATATACATTTAATTTTATCTTCAAAAACAACACTGACAAATGAATGGATGGCAAACATTTAATCAGCATGGTAATGTAGGAGCTCTGGAGGTATATGTAATTCTCAACTGAAGGGTCTGCATTGCAAATTATGACGCGCCTGAGAACTTATTCTGTAAAAACATGTAATGATCAGGAACGATAAATCATATTGTCTGTAGAGGGATTATTATAAAAGCTATCACTGTATGATTTATTTTAAAGTGGAATTTATGGTGGCTTGGAGGACAGCACCATTACCTCACAGTTCCTGAGCTGGGGGCTTGATCCCATGTCCGGTTAGTGTGAGTGCAGTCTGCGTGGTCTTCCTGTGCTGGGCAGGGAAGGCCAGCTTCCTCTCATAGGCCAAAGACAGTGGCTGGAAGAGGAATGTTTTGGCCGACTACATACAAGCCGGAGTTACCAAAATGAAGAGATAATAATAATAATAACAAACTGAATGTACAGGTGATGGTACGGTGGCTCTTTACATTGTGTCTGAATCTAACCTTGAAGCCTCATATCACCAAGCACAATGCCAAGTGTTGGATGCAGTGATGTAAAGCACACCGTCACTGCGCTCTGGGCAGTGGAAATGTGTTTTATGGAGAGACAAATCACGCTTCTCTGTCTGGATTCATCCATCCAGTCTGATGGATGAATCCAGATGCAGTCCATGTTCATGCCAGGAGAACGTTACCTGCAAACCTACAAAATATGTTATCTCACTTGCATTTAATATCTATCATAAGTTTTGATTTTTTCTGTAGATTTTTTGTGCATGTTTCAGTTTGAATGTAGGATTATTTCAATATATAGTAGTTGAATAGTTTGCAAACGCAATAAAACAGTGAGTGTTAATGACATCTGAAATCCAAAATGATGAGACAAGTTTCAGCAAGGAGGGCTGTATATCTGGGATTGTCTAGGCAGTCTCTAGCACATGATCCTATAATTGCTGCTCTCCGTCCTTTTTTACAAGCTAACTTGATGAAGACTTGTCCATAAAAAAGATCACACTATTCAAATACATACAGTTGCTTCTCTGATCAACTTTTTGGTCAACCACATAGAGAGCTTACGTTCTATCCACCCTTTAAGCAGTGCAATATGCCGCAATAAATTTTCCTTCTTATCATGACCTCATTGGGCTGGTGTTGACGTAGCCATGGTTGAGTCATCCTTTGCCACCAGCTGTGTAAACTTGCTGAAGTTCTTTTTCACAGATGGCTCATCAACCCTGTGTAGCACTTCAATCAGTATTTTTTGAGGACGTTTTTAACTCTGATGAACTGCATTTACTTTTAGTATTTTGAAATATTATAATTTTCATGCATGGGTTACCTATGGGGAACCTCTAATTAGCTTGGTTTAACTGGGCTTAAATTTGGACCCCGGGTTATAAAGTAGCTGAGACATATCTGGTGCACGAGCTCAGTGTCCCTGCTTGGACCACCCCCCCCCCCAACGGCCACCTGTGCCGAAGAGGTAGAACTTAGTGCCTGGGGGTGATGGGTGCCCAGGTGCGGTGGGTGTTACTGCCGTCGCTGCTCTGTGTGGTTCAGCTGCTGAGCTCCAGATGGTGCTTGAATCACTACCCCTGGATTTCGTGCTCCATGTGAGACAATGACCTGCCCGTTGTGGCACCTGGTACATTAGACCAGCTGCCAAGAAAATTCAGCTAAATTCTGCTGCTGGGTACAGTGCTCTCGCATCTTACACTTCCACAAGCAATTGGTTCCACAACCCAGCGCGATACTCCAAAACCTCGTATGTTCAAGGTCCTTATATAAAAGGGCCTATTTACTTTGCATATACACCTGTTCCCGATCTGTAATTTACTTTAAATCATGCCTAGATTACTGAAATGTACATATATTATGTAAATTATATGTAACAACAGTACAATAGTTGATATAATGCATTGTTTAGGGAAAAATTGTGCACACACAGTACAATAACAGAACCGTAATCATTCAAAACTGCACTGTCAAAAACATGTAAGATGTGGGTTGACTGTATTTGGTAGTCAAGGGCATTTTTGTAAGCTTCAGAATAATTAAGCTTTATCATTAGCCAGCTGTAACAGTGACACTGATTTTATCCGACCTTGAAAGTGAATTCAGATGGTTTAAATGTTGCATATTCTGCTTAGATGGTCTGTCAGGTGCTTACGACTTACTCTTACCTGTGGCATGGGATTATAGATTATACTAGATTATAGTGTTTAACGTAAGCCACCCAGCTGTGAAACGTTACTGTGAACCTGTGACTGGAGGACAGGTGGATGGAGGGAACATTAGTCAGCGTACTCCAAACCATTTATATAACACTTTTCATTAAAATATTATAGTCTACCTGTATAATAAAATAATATATCTTAAATTTTGTCAATCCATCGTCAAGTGCGATACTCCCTCCCCCTGATCGGTGAATCTTAATGACAACACTCTCGCCCCCACCCTGATTGCTAAGTTATCCCACTGCCATCCTCGCATTTGATTAGCATGTTATTGATATTCCATCATTTTTAACTCTCTCTTGTTTCTCTTTTGACTCCAAAAATAGCTAAAATGGCCCACTTTGCCCCCCCCCCCCATGTCAGCATAGGGCCCCCAGAGAATTTAGTACATCCAACACACATACATTCAAAAACAAATTGGAGTTTTGAGTGAATTCAGAAGTTTATAGATTGTGGGAAGATATTGATGCCAAGATAAGCATAAAATGTAAACTTCACACACACACGCAGTGATGGGACAAGATTTGAATCAGCAGCCCTACTCTGACCTGGCAGAGTGCAGGAAATGCTCCCTCTCACCAGCTCTGGAGGAAATCCCGCGACGACAACATGCAAACTCCACACACACAGAGTCATGGTGGAGACTCAAACGCTGGTCCCAGAGATGTGAGGCAACAGCGTGAACCACTGCACCCCCACTGCACCCCCACGCGACCCCCACACCATGCTGCACCATGGAAATGATGCCTCAGTCTTAAAGTAGCAATTTCCTTTCCTGTCTCTAATGGCGCCACTGAATACAGCCACCCATTCTAGCCCACATCGATATCCCAGCATGACCTACACCACGGTCTCTCATGATGAACTGCAAGGGCAGCAGCTCCAAATGTAGCGGTTTTTCCCAGTCCAGTCCTCGGGGGCCCAGAGACAGTCCATGTGGACTGACTGTAGGTCCTGAGGACTGGATTGGGGGGGGGGGGTCCAACACTTCATCACAGAAGAGTGCTAGAGTTTGGGAAAGAGATACTAAGCTTATCAAACATTGTATAACATTGTGTAAATACTATGCTGAAATAAACTGAAGTGTATGAGATCATTAAAAAACTTTTATTATAGTGTGTCATTTAAGGAAAGTTTTCTGAAATTAACTGTACTACACAGGGTGTGTGAGTTAAGCAAAGATTTATAAAATTAACCAATGTGCATAGGGTCAATACATTTTTTTAACTGAAGTGTGTAAATTACGCAAAATTTTCAGAACCACCTCAATTCTGTCCGATACCTGACATTCAGACATTCAGTAAGTGAGTGAAGGTGCATCATACTATGACTACGCAGCCCAGACAAGCCCCCCAGTGATGAACTGCCATAAAACCTGTCCAGAAGCGTCCAGGGTGTCTCTCTTAATTTATGGGTGTCTGGTCTCTTGTTTACATCTCTGTGATTCTTTGTGGGAGAACTGTTAGCAGGTTTACGAAAAATAATTTCAAACTGAAAGACAAAACAGAAGCCAAAAATATGTTTGCAGAAAGGTTTTTCTACGTTTATGCTTGATAACTATCTAGTCAAACATGATGTAAAACTCACCATCACCAGATGACTTCAATAGCTCCTGTTTTCTTGATTTCAGCTCATCTGTATTACAAATTTGCTTTTCACTTGTCACATCATTTTCATTTTCATAAGCCATGTTAATCTTTATATAGAAATTCTATAAAACATAGCCTCATAAAGCTATTCATAGTTTCAAGATCACGATTCAACCTTCAATTCACATTTACATTTCACTTCAATGGTTGCACCAGTGTATCTGTGCATGTGACGAATAGAATCCGGAATCTAAAGGTACCTTTCATCCCACTGGCCTTGTGAACCTTCTCCAGTGCTTTCTGAGCAGCTATTAACAGCCAGCTGTGTTTCTCCATATATTCCCACTGTACTGCTACTTTTCTGTCTGTTTATATCAATAAAACTAACCCCCAGCTATATTTTGTCTACAAAACAAAACACTAATACTGTCTTTTGTTTCTTGATACCACATGTGTTTTGGACTGAGAGCAGCATCTGATACTGATACTCATACTAATTCACTGAACAAAGAGTAAAGCCCATTAAGGTTTTGCACAAATTTCTTTTTATGGTCTCAGATTGCATCTCTTAATACTTTTTTCCCTTTAATCCTTTAAATCTAATTAAATTGGACTTCAGTGTCTTTTGGTAGCTACCAGTGCTGAGTGTACTATATTATCACTGAGTGTACTATATTATTACTGAGTGTACTATATTATTACAGTGCGGAGTATCGTTAGAGCTTCCATTATGTCTATATTGATGTCTTCTGGCCCTCAGCTAGTGGCCAACAAATTTTTCTGTATGATATAATAAAGATGAAAATAATAAAAGTATATTATATACTAATAATACAGTAGCTTGTACAATAGCAGTCATGCTGTTATTAGCTGGTAAAGTCTGTCTGTCTGTGGCTCATATATCCAGGGTTGGAGGCTCAAATCCCTCCTCCTCTCTGTCTGTGTTGAATTTGCATGTTTTCCATGTGCCTTGTGTTTTTCCTCCCAATGGCATTTAGACTACTGCCGAAATTACCCATAGAGAATGATAATATGTGTGTGTGTGTGTGCTCTGTGATGGACTGACATCCCGTAAAGTAAATAATGTTTAATTGCTACTGCTTTACAGTAATGCTCCCTTTTGCCACATAAATGGCAGTAACTCATTAATAAAAAAAAGTCTATTATAACTAGCTTATTATTATCAATTAATGATTTACAAAGTGTTATAACATAATCAATAACCTGATTATGAATAATCTTTAAACACTTTATAAGGGTAGTCTTATTGTAAAGTGGTACCGTTAATTTTGAACACTGCATGTATCCTTAGAGATACATTCATTTATTCCTAGAAACAAAGATAAACCATGACCTAATTCGATTTATTTTTTCTGCACTCATCATTTTTACCCGGGAAATCCCTTTTGGGACTCAGAGGCATCAACAAGCGTCAGCCCAAAATAACTTACATTTCATTTTAAAGAAAGATAACACTGAACATCGTGACCCACAGAAGAGAGTTTCCTGAAACTTGATACCTATATATCTTGTGACTCACTGCAACGTCCTTTATAGGTGGTGAAATTTTAGGTGGATTCAGATAGAAATTAGTCACCTACAAGATTTCTTGATAAATTTGCCACTGTGATATTTCTGCATCCGAATGTTATTTGTATTGCTTACTCATTTCTGATTGACAACTACTTTCTACTGAGATATGGAGGCCATTATGATCAACCTGGCCTTTGGACACACCCAGACAGTCCACGTTTTTGGGCCTTCCCAGCTCCCCGAGGGAGTAAAAATGTGGACTGTCTGGCAGGGAGCTGGGAGGGAGCAAAAACATGGACTGTCTGGGGGTTCCCGAGGGCCGGGTTGAGAATCACACTTTCAGGCTAAAATACTTTCATATAATCTGTTACCTTATAAAAGGTGAATTTCTAGGAATTTTACTGTATAATGTTATAAATATGCAGATGAAGGTGAAGTCTGTCTAATTTATTTCCTCTCCATATGAGTTCTACTCATCCAGTATTGTTCAGGTCTTGCAGGTATGGAAGGAAACAAATGGAGTGAGCAGTGAGGCATTTGAAGAGGACTTTTGTCCTTGTTAAACTGGGTATAGTGAGGGTCCTTTAAAGTAGAAACAAACAAACCTCACTGCTGGAATATAAGGTGCCTAACCTTTTATTGACAACGTCTGCTTAAATCATCTGTTGTGTTTGTAGGCAGTGTGATTTAAATGGTCTTGAAAGCGAGGAGAAAAAGCCATTTACCAGTGGCATTCTTGTGTGAGATAGCCTCCCTGACATTCTTTATCTGCGATAGGAAAGGTTGTTTCCCATAGGAAAATATGAGCTGTAAAATGGATGCAAACACAAGTCAACAGTTATCACACATTAGTGCTGCAACCACTTAATGTCGCAATAGTCCGTTCTGGTGTTTATTTTCTGTTTCAGCTTTGACTGTGTCATACTTAGCGAGTCATTAATTTTGTACGAAATTTGTAATGCTTAAGTAGACACAGCAGTAGCAGTTTGATAGTAGACATTAAATAGAACTGGATAGAGGCACTTTATGAAGAAACATCATGCAGCAGTATTTAGCTGTTTATTTTCCTTCTTCTTGTTTTTATTTTTCAGGATTTTCTTGAATTATTTATCCTGTGTCCTTGACTAAAGGCTAATTTTTGACATTAAAACCCGCTAGAGCTATCTTTATTGGCAGCCTATTTTGGCACGAGTCAAATAAACTTAATGAATAAATAAACAACTGCTTAGGTCACTCTGTATTTATATATTTAACACGCAAAAGTCACGTCAGTGGTGGAAGTGCAGTAATAGCAGAAAGTCACATGCCTCCCATGGCCTCAATCACTTGACCTAAACATTGCTGAACCTTTATGTGAAGTTCTGGAGCTCAGAGGTCAAAGTAGGTCTTCATCTCCTGCATTCCTCAAAGGACCAGAAGTTTTGCTTATTGAAGAACGGTCTATTATCCCATTACACAAAGTTCAGTACTTGCATGACAGCATTCCAAGAAGGACTGAAACTCTTATGCTTTCAGATTTGAGGGACTCGCTTAATTATATGAGGTTAGTCATAGATAACGATAAGCTATGTGTCCTTCAGCCTCTCGGAGTAAACTAACCTATCTTTGTCATTCCTTTGCTTTTAATCATTGTGAATAACTTTCCACTTTTATACCTAAAGACAGTTGCTGCTAAAAAGAAGGATAACCTGATGGTGTAGCTGCTTCATCTTACATGAAATTTCAACTAGAACTCCCTCCAAAATCAAAATTCCGACTCATGAACTTGGAGAAATTGACACAACTCCATGCTCCGAATGCAAGATGGCTGCGATCTTTATCAACAGAAGTTAAAGCTGTTATTTTATATTGTTTATTGGTACTAGTAACTCAGTAAATCGGTCCTACACACAGTGCTGCCCAAACGCTATCTGTTGCTACAGTGTTTTTATGCGCAAAATACTGCACAATGTGTTGTTATCCACTGATATTGCTAACAGTGGTGAAAAACTGGACTAGAACTGGCTCCATTTTCAGTAAGCGTAATTTTGTTACTTAGCAGAATAACTTCTCAGATTTAAGGCAGTCTGAGCTAAATGTAAGTGAATGAAGATTAAGGCCATTCAAACTGCAGTAAATTAAATCCAACAAGTTATCTGGGTAAGCAAAAAATCTTGCTTTTTGAAATGGGTCCCTGGTATTGTTAAACGGCTTTCTGACTTCCTGTGCTGGAACTTGTGTATGACGTCATTCCTAGTTGTGACCTCTGAGGTAAATGGAACGCAGCATTAGTCAAACAGCAAGGAAAATGATTATTATAATTGGCTGGAAGAGTTCATGCAAAGCTCATGCAAATACAGGGGTGGTAAATTCTAGGTTGATTTTTAAAATGTATACTAAGTAATGTTGAACAGGAACCCTAGTGAAATTGCAAAGCTTGTTAAGGTTTGTTTCCTATGACAGAGTATAATTGTTTCAGTGTAATATTAATAGCTCTGATTTTTGACAAAAATTCAAAATGAAAATTAATTTATGCTATTTCTAAGACATTTGGTAATAGTTGAATAAAATATTCAACTGGTTAATAAAATATTTAGTGTATGAGGAGGCTAGGTACAAATGAGAGTGTAGAAAAAACTAAAGAAAAAGTGTAAAAGATCTCTAAGTAGAGTCTTTAAGTGTTTCTGCATAGATTAAGACAGTCTAAGGTATACAAGAAAGGTGTTATTGTTCATCATATAAATTATATAAGATATTCAGGACCGTATAGGGAGGGCAATGATATAAATTATATAAGATATTCAGGACTGTATAGGGAGGGCAATGATATAAATTCCTTGAGAAGACAAATGTTAAAGTGCAGCCTTACTTCTGGAGTCACTGCAGCCACCTGCAGCGTATAAATCAAGGCGTGTTTCCTGCGTCGATGCGTGAGAACCCCCCCTCCGCGTCATACTCACACACACAAACACATGTCTTTGCGGGGGCTCCTCCTCCTCTGCAGCCCCTAGGTCCAGTTTCATTTTCACGACTGAAGATATGCTTTGATATGGGAGCATTGGGCTAAATGGGCAGCTCACCAAAGCGGCCGGGGGAGATTTACTGTCGGCGGTAAGCAGCGGGTCCTGACATTACACTGCCATCACTTACATATTGACATGTCATCATTCAGCCTAGCAGGTGATTTGTGTGCAGAAATAGACAGCGAACCATCCCTCCTCTGTGGGAATGAACATTTATGCAGCAGAGGGCCTGTACAGTATAGGGTGACGTCTATTTTGAAACATTAACTTGAGCATGTGATACATAATACACTTTTAGAATTTCATTCTAGGAGCTTGGTTTCATTTACATTATTGACATCAGAGACAAAAATTGGACAATTTTATATGATTAATTTGAAAAACAATAATTACAATAATAATAATTTGAAACCAATAACATTTTTACTTTAGGATCACACTGTTTTGAAACATCTACATAAAATACTACACTCAAATTTCACAGCTGAAACTGTGTAATGTAAGACGTTTTTAAAATGATGTTTAGGTAGCTGAATGCTTTATCTGAAGCTGAGGAAGCTGAACGTGTGTCTGGGGCGTCGCATGGCCCAGGACCAGAGAAGTGGCTGCAAGGAAACATTTCGGATTCTGAAATGCCGAGTTTTAAACAAAGAAAGAAACTTCCTGCATTACAGTATTTTGTCCTTTTTGAATGAAATTTAAACTGAGCCTTGCTTTGGTCATATTGCAAATAAGGTGAAAATACTAGTTAGGGGTACTTACTGTACAATGCACCCCACCCCCCAGCGATGTTACTGAAGAAAATAGCAGCGGGGCCCCTGACCAAATTAATGTGCCTTTGATAGCAGTATCTAAATTTGACCAGAATCCAACCAGTGCCCCAACCCCCCCCCCCCCCCCCCCCCCCCAAAAAAAA
>JABFEB020000113.1:16955659-16966395 GCA_019775895.2 Stomatorhinus ivindoensis
AAAAGGACAGAATGCAACCAATGGGTAAGAGTGCAAAGAATGCGGTGTTCCTTCCCAGCTCAGCAGCCTGGGGCAAAGACACTTTCAAAGGATCACATTCGGGGGGGGGGGGGTTATCTGATTTTCAAAGCAGTTTTTACCCACACAGCTCTCTCAGCCTTACACAAGCAACACATCCTTGGATTTGAATTGCTTGGAATTCCTGCACTAAAAGCAACACATTTGCTCGACCATTATAAAACAAACACAGCATTGTTTTGCCCTAACCTAGTCAGGATTTGCGACATAGATGTTAGGCACCTGATAATGACCAGTAGGTGAGAGAACAGAATAACCAATGCAGTTGTGCCCTTCGTAAATATAAATAAGAACACTATTTCATCAGAATGCATTTAAGGCTTATCTGGTGCATTCCAATGTTGTACATTTTAATTCTCATTATCAAGCCCTAAAAAGATCGAACCACCATTTTAAACATATTACAAAGCAATATGTCATTTGTGAATATGCCAATATGCCACATTTCCATCCTATGCTGCTTTACTTATGAGACATTTTAATACCATGTGATTTAGCTGAATTGGACCCCAATCAGGTTCCTTCTTAGTTAATGGTCCCTTGGGACTCGGTCTGACAATATTTATAGACACAAATACAATTTTCCAGGGTCTAGACAACCTGCCGGTTCCGAGCTGTACAGTCTCTAGTCACGTGTGTCTGTCCCTTCCTAACGACCCGCAGTATGTTTATGGCGACAGGAATAATCAGCCTCTCACTGTTCCCTGGGACTCGTGTCGTTGAGATGGCCGCTCTGAAGTTCACTTTCTTCTTGAGGCAGGAGAGTGTGACCTCGTGTAGCTTCAGCATACTTAACCTTTGATCCTTACAGAGTATATAGCAGGTTTATCAGAGCAGTAGAAAATGCCTGAGGGAGCCGGAGGAAGTCAGACTGGGAGGGGCAGCAGGGAGAGATACCCCACTATCGAATGAGAACCTTGGTACTTGGGAAAAACGGTAATAGCCCATTTAGAGAGACACCACTCCTCCTTCTAAATTTACATGAAAACCATTAATTTCCCATTTTCTGAAGAAATTTTATTATCCTACACACCCACACTAATTGGTAATATTTTGGAAAACATATTTGGTAAACATTAACCCTACCGGAAATCAGAATGTCACTTCAGGTATGTCTCAATTTACACTGGCCAGTAACTGAACAGTGTGTAGAGATAAAACACATTGCTAGACTTTTATTTTTCTATGAAATATGGTTTCACAGTTTAAAAAATGGCTTTTTGGGAGCAAGTTTTTGTTTATTTATATATAAAATATGGTTTCACAGTTTAAAAAATGGCTTTTTGGGAGCAAGTTTTTGTTTATTTATATGTGAAATATGGTTTCACAGTTAAAAAATGGCTTTTGGGAGCAAGTTTTTGTTTATTTATATGTGAAATATGGTTTCACAGTTTAAAAAATGGCTTTTTGGGAGCAAGTTTGCAGAACATTTGGAATTTAACAAGCCTGGGACCAATTAAGACGCAGCCATACAGAGCACACTGGCTTTCTTGTGGTGTGAAAAGGCTCAACCAAAACTCCAGCTGTTTCACATGCATGTAGAGTATTTTTTTAAAAGGACAGCAAGACTACAATACCACCAAGACCCCTGAGAGCTGCAGGAGCACAGACACCTGTCAGACACATCTTATTTGAAAGTCATAACATCTAACACTTCAGCAGATGTTCATGTTTATTTTCTGTATGATGGCTAAAATACTTCTCATATGCCTTCTATGAAGTTCAAACAAATAATTTTCATCTGTATTTAAAAAAATCAGTTGTGGTTAAAGTCTTATAAAAGTTTCAGGCTAAAAAAATGCTGTTTTGTGATTTAGTACAAAGAAATCCCCAGGCACTGTAGAGCCAGTCAAACACTCTAAAACACACTTTTCATCACATGGTTGTATAAATACCAGCATCAGAACTATAATTAGCTTTAATAACCATATTCATTAAAGTTGCTATTCAGTTTTTTTTTTGGGAATAACATGCACAAAAAGTTGGGAGAAGTCCACAAAACTGTTGAACATTCTCCATTAAATGAACTGACGAGTCCCAACAAGAAACTGCATGATACCATGATTCTTTTAACCTCTGTTATTCATTTTTATCTTTGCCGCATTTAACTTACCTTTCATTGTACAAGAAGCGCAAATGTCATAATTATCATTGCTTAAAGGATACTACCTTAGATGACACAGTGGGAAGGAATCATACCACATGCTTTTGTAAATTCTCCCTGCACTGTGTTAGTTTCCTGCATATGGATCAATCAGAGTTTCTATGGTTAAAATTGGGTTCGGTTTTAGAGGTAAGACTAGGGTAAGAATTAAGGCTGGCCCTAGGGTTATGGGAACGATTAGCATTGGCCTGTTCAGTTAGGACAAGGGATTATCTCAAGGTTTCCATTAGCATTAGGGCTACTTTAGGGGTAAGGATAGAGTTGGAGTTGACGTTAGCTTTAGGGTTAAGGCTAGGTTTGGGGTTAGGGTTAGGGTTCCTTTTAGCATTAGGGGTTAGAGCTATGGTTGCCTTTATGGTTAAAGCTAGGGTTAGGTTGACTTACAATTTGAAGCTAGGATTTAGATTAGGGTTACTATTAGAGTTAATGCTAGGGTTAGGCTTGCTAATAAGAATAAAGTTAGGGTTAAGGTTTGATATCTGGTTAGGGAGAAACTTTTTTTTGCTATTTGTCCTCTGATAAAAAGGTGAAGTGCCCCGTGGAAGACCAGACTCACGGGCCGTACTGTCTGCTTACACCTGCCCAAGTTCTGTTGGTCTTGCTAGAGTTAGAATTGCCGTTAGGGTTAGGGATTGGGTTAGATATCGGATTATGTTTAGCATTAGGATTATATCTAGCGTTAGGGTTAGTGTTGCTAAGATTGGCTTGATTCCACAAGATTATCTCAAACAAGCCCTTTCTTACCTACCTGTCTTAGAATGAACAACGAGACAGCTGGTAGTCACACATCCTATTATATGCCAACTTTGTTGTATATTAAAAACTTATTTTTAGTGCTTTTGTTTTATATTTTCAAATATTGTGTATATTTGGCAAGGTATAGCTGCTGGAAACCACTTATTTTCAATTATTAACAATATTTCAGGGCCATACTTGACTGGAGATTTTATATAAATATAAGTCCTACAAGATTACCTGGAGCCTGAGAAGAAAATATAAATGATAAAAATGATGCATCAATATTTTGGTTATTATCAAAATAATTAGTCCTGCACATCCGAAGTTAAATAGAAAAATTAGTCCTTTAAAGTGTGAAACGGAATAGTGAAAATCAATTGAATCATGGCCAATGAGATATCAGTATGTTCTCTATCAGATTTTTAGTTGAAACATTGCCACCTAGGGGACAGATTAAGAACTTTGAACAACCGGCGCAGGTATTTTATGCGTGTTAATTGTTCTGGTATAAACAAAAGCAGCACTATCAAAAAGGTCTGGGTCATTGTGTGCTTTGGACAATAACCAAATTTTCTATTAGTACTTTTTCTCTTAGCTGAATTTAATTTGCGAGTCTTCTATTAACTAGTACTGTAGTATATTTGTGTCAGTGGCTACTGCTGACCAAATTTTTAGCGAAACCAGCTGCTCCCTGGGTATAATTTCAGACCTGTTTATATATTAGTTCTTGCAGGCACCAAATTCATACTATAGCATCATCGACATGACTTCCAGTAGCCGAGTCCAGGAAGTGCGCTGAGCATGCTGGGAATGTTTGTAAATATTGGGCTTGTACGTCTGCGTTGCGTTGTGGGATTAATATGTCATGCTGGATTCCTCTTGTTGTTCCGGTAGCGGTGCGTCGATTGTGCCTGTGCCTCTATTAGGCTTCATTCACTAAAAGTGCACAACTATGTGACATTGTTATGTAGTCGGTTGCATACAACATAAGATCAAATGTTGAATAAACAATATCCAAATTTCAAAAGGGCTGCAATATATTGAGCCAAATGTATTACTTCAGCTTTCTAAAAAATAAAAACCGCAAGACTTCTCATTACTTAAAGTACTCAAAGTACTTATTACGTACTATCTATCTACATACAGTGGAAACCGAATGTTGTGATCACGTAAGTCTGGGTGAAATTGAACATCATTACCAATTTCTTCGTTATGTCCCAGATAGTTTACCATCTAATTTATATATTTATCACATGAATATAAGGTAATAAAACAGACAGCGTTGCTATGTACTTAATTTGATTAACGACTACAAAATACAATACAGTTGTTTTAAATGCTTTCAAAGTACAATACTGCACAAATTAAAAACCTGTGGGGGTCCCAGATAAACAGGTTGCCCCCCCAGACATATGCTAACATTATTGAAAAGAACGAGTGGGCTTGCTCGCTAACAGCAAGGTGTAAGCTGTCGTCAAGGACAAAGCCAAAGTCCATCAATGAGTCAGTTATCCACGCTGGCCTGTGCGCAGGTGCTAACTGAAGTCTGCACTCACAATGCTACAGTTTGTAGGTCACAGCAGGGATAAAATATATTTTATATAAATATACATAAAAACATAATTAAATTGAAGTAAGATGTAAATTATAATGAAAATTGTTATAAAACGCACAGCACATTTGTCTAAATAGGCTCAGCAAATAAATGAGTTTAAAACATTCAGTGGTGGGGGCAGGTCAAACATAGAAAGTGAGGTCGTTCCACAGCTTGGGCCCGGTCATGGAGAAAGGTGTCCTTCCACCTTAGATGGTTGGTTGGGACGGAGAGCAGCAACTAATCAGATGACCTCACTGCTCTCCATGGACAGTACAGATGTACCAAGAGGTCACTGATGTAGGCGGGCACTCCCCCATTCAACACTTTCAAAACAAACAGTACATTTTTAAAATCCACACTAAATTTATTTAGTCAGTAGGTGTGCAGTGTGCAGCAGCATTTTGCAGCAACTGCAGACGAGACAGCGTAGTCTAGCTGACCCAAAAATAAAATGTATTATAATAGTCTAGGCGCGAGGAAATAAAAGCATGGAACCATGTCTGAAAATCCCTAAAAGAGAACATGTGCTTGACCCTGCTTATAACTTTGAGATGATAAAAAAAGACAAAAACAACAAGGAATCCTGTGATGAGTGGATGATGCGGTTTGTAAACTTGAAGTAATTCTGTCAGGTAGGCAGGAGCTAGACCTAAAAGTGCCTTATATGTAAGTAGGAGAACTTTGAAGTCAGTCCTGAACCTAACAGGAAGCCAGTGCAGGGAAGTAAGACCAGGGGTTGCATGTTCAAACCTCCTGCTCCTGGTGACATTTGGAGCTGCTGCATTTTGAATAAGCTGCAAGGTGTTTAATGTGCAGTGTGAGCTCCCAGATAACAGAGCATTACAGCAGTCAGTCTAATCTACTGTATATAAAGGCGTGTATCAACTTCTCAGTGACTTGAATAGTAAGCAATCATTGCAGTTTGACAATGTTACATAGCTGTAGGAAGCGTACCTTCGATACTGCATCCACATGCCATTTGAATGAGAGGCTTGTATCTAAAATGATACCTCAGTTGTGGGCTGAGCTGCTGAGGGAAAAGTTCAGCTCCTTGGAGTGGAGTGTGGAGATTATAAGGTTCCTATCGCCAGACCTGCCAACAAAAAACATAACCCTTTTTTTGCACATTTAGTGATAAAAAGTTTTCAGTCATCCAGGTCTTGACTCAAAGCAATTATCTACAGTAATTGTAAGTAGCAGTAGATGCAGTGTTGTTAGGCATAACCGAAATGTACAATTGGGTGTCAGCAACCTATAGTGACAATTAACATTATGTTTTCTCATCATGTTACCTAATGGCAGCATGTAGAGAGAAAACAATAAAGGACCAAGCACTGATCCTTGTAGTACTCCATATTTGACACGTGACATACTGTAGATGATGGAGTATAATTATTATTAAACATATTCATACTGATTAATCAAATTGGATTTAAACTACTTCAACACCATTCCACCCAACCCAACATCAAATTTAAGTATTTGGAACAGGGTAAGATGGTGAACCTTTCAAAGGCTGCACTAACGTCCAAAAACATTAGTATAGTCGCATTGTCAGCATCAGTTGCCATTTTATTGTCATTTATGACTTTAGTTAAAGCAGGTTCAGTGCTGTGTCCTGGGCGGAAGTTCAACTAGAATATATCCAGTATGCTGTGTGTCTCCATGTATGACTGAAGTTGAGCAGCGACTGTCTTCTCCAGAACTTTGGACAAAAATTGTACATTAGAGACAGGTCTGTGATTGCTGAGCTCCTGTGGATCCAAACTTGGTTTCTTCAGCAATGGTCCGATTACAGCTGCTTTAAATTGGTCAGGAACATCAGGGCTTGCTTGTACTGTGGAAGGCTGTCAGACCATGCCGACTTTAAACACCCTAAACCCATAGATTTCCATTAGCGCTCTAACCTGCAGCACTGCTGTTTGTAAGAGTGTGTGTGAACATTAAACCATGGGGAATATCTGGAGGTTCTGGCAATGTTATTTTTTAAAGGTGCCACCTCGTCCAAAACCTGACTAACCGATGTACTGAAGTCATGTGTGATTTGTCAGCAAGATTACACTTTTGTTAGCCCATACCTGTCAGTTGCATCCATTACATCCCTATTGTTCAAATCACGGTCCTCGAGGTCCAAGCACGGCTGGTTTTCCAGCCTTCTTTTACCTGTGAGCCAGATGTGAAGCCTCTGACCAATCAGAATCAGTAATTATTAAACTAACTACCTGGGAGAACTGAAAACAACGCCTGGATTTGGAATCGAGGTCCAGATTTGAAGAACCCTG
The DNA here is from genome assembly GCA_019775895.2 of Stomatorhinus ivindoensis. Classification (NCBI taxonomy): domain Eukaryota; kingdom Metazoa; phylum Chordata; class Actinopteri; order Osteoglossiformes; family Mormyridae; genus Stomatorhinus; species Stomatorhinus ivindoensis. The sequence goes on from JABFEB020000113.1 coordinate 16,962,519, forward strand.
CATTACATAATAGTCAAGTCGTCTTTTATTTTTCTACACCCCCTTTTTCCTCTCTCATGGGTGTATATAACTTGTCATTCGGTTTACCAGGTGCGGATTGATCATTTATCTTCCACCCCTAGTTTTGGATCAGACTTGAACTGTTCAACCAAAGAAGATTATAGTCTATTATAGTCTGAGCGACATGCCGTGTAACTCATTTCCCCGTGCGTCGACGTTCACAGATTTACGTCTGAGATTCAGATCGAGTTCTAGGTAATTATTTTTCGAACTGCTTGGTTCGACTTAAGAAATTAGAGTAATAATGAGTTCGAGAACTTAAGAAATTAGAGTAATAATGAGTTCTTTTGTTGCCACCTACTGGCCACAGTACAGCATTACAAGACACAGAAAAGCTCTTCTGTGAAGGACTGACATTCCATGTGAAACATCACTAAAAATGTTGGACTTCAATTTTTTGGATCTTAATAATGCTGAACAGAATGTAATTATTCAAGATAAGTTTAAATCCCACTAACTAGCCCATGGAACGTCCCGCAGCTCTGGATAACCAACTGCATAGCTTTACCAGCTAATCTTGTATGGTTTCTCTATTCAACACATTCAGATGTCTAGCTGCAATGGGGGCGCTAATTTTGATCAAAACCAAATAATGATGGCCTGTTTTCCAAAGGAGGAAATTTAGTTCACTTCTGCATCTATACCTAAGGAATGTATTAATACATTAATACATTCATAGAAATTACAAAGTAGCCTGTAGCTTACTGTTGTATTTCTGCATTTATTTACACTTGAAGCAGATTATTTTGTGAAAGGATTCTAATGGTCTGCAAATAATAAGCAAATGCATAATCAAACTATGACAATATTGCCCCCTGCTACCAAATATTCAAAACACAGCCTATTCTCATTCTCTGTACACAACCTGGGGTATTTCCCAATAGCAACTATGTCAGTTGCTACCAAGACGATTTGGGAAATACAAGTTTTAGTTTTGCACAGGTATGTCAGGATGCTTTCCTTTGTGTATATTCCACTATGCTGTCCCTTGAAACACACACACACATTCAGGCGAGAAGTGCAGTATTTAGAGGTCAGCCATTCATCCCACATTCCAAACAACTTTTCGGTTAAGAACACGACACTGATTTGACTATTCTGCCGACCGCACGATTTGATCAGGTGATCTTCTGATCAGTCCTAACTCACTGAACTACAAGCCGCCCAGTTGCCTTCAAGAGCTCCATTTCTGAGTGCCTGTTTAAATGTACATCCTGCCATTAGTGTACAGCTGTGCAAAATCGAGTTGGTATCTCTTGGCCAAACCCATTGTCCCTTAGTTAGGTAAACTTAACATCATTCCACCTTCCAGAACCACTTATCCAATGCACAAGCAGTCTGGACCTTGTGCTAGGAAGTGCAGGGTCACGAGGAAGGGTAAATAACATAGCAATTTAGAGGTAAGTGACTCATATGTGTTTGGGCTGAGGAAACCAGGACTAACCCACAAATGACACACAGAGAGCCAGCCATGGAATCAAAGCAGTAGCTATGGAGACCTGAAGACACAGCACTACTCACTGAGAAAAATCTGAAAAGTGTAAACACCAACGCTTATAGAGTACTGTAACAATGTAAAATATCCTACATCACAAATTATCCTGAATTATGCAGTTATTATGATTTACTGAAAAAGGTTCCATAGAAGTGCAATATTATTTCCAACAGAGATGTACAGCAACACTATTATAGTCTGTTATATTACCAAATTTTGTCCTCACAAGAACTTATTTAGTAAGATATCTCCCATCCATATTCATCCGTTAGCTGCTGTAGGATCATTTAACCACTTTTTTTTACAGGATGATTCTTTTACCATTGAATTTCAGAAAATATACACTGTTCCTTGACAGAAGAAGGGTTATTTGGAAGAGCAGATCTAAACTAAATGATAGTTTTAACCTTTTTAAAACTACCGTGGGCTTACGTTAAGTTATGAGTCTAACAGTTACTGCATGAAATATTCAGACTGGATTCATTTTGGCATTGTACTGCTTGCACCTTGCGCCCAGTTTGAAAATAATAAAATAATGTTTGAAAAATATTTCTTCAGTCATCATTCGTTACGTTGTTATTAAAATATTTTATATTACATTTAGGAAATAATAACGCTTAAGTGAAAAAAACTTTTTGATGCATACAATGTCATTAATAATGGTGATTTTGGTTGCCTAGGCTTGCAAAAACATGACAGAAAAATAGCATTAATGGCTAAGAACATTTCTGCATATCTCATTTGATAAATTCATTCGGTCTTGATTTTGGTCAAAATTTCCCTTAATGTAGTGATTCCTGTGTCGTGTCATCAAAATTGTCAATACAACTCCACGTCATATTTAATCAAAAGCATCTATCTGTATGATAAATAGGTGCAAATGCTATAACATGAATGCGGCCCTGGTTCAGCGTTACATCCACGCGAAGTAGCTGCCGTCCAATCAGAGGCGCTCGGCCTGCCGTTCGGCCGCCATGTTGACGGAACATAATCCTGCGGACACGCTGCGTTTATTCCCTGACCGAAGGTGTTTCGGCTGTCCGTCGGCGATCGGAAACGGCCGGCTGAAAGCGGAGACGGCTGCGGGGCGACTGTAACACAGCTGTTACCACCCAGACACTAAATACAGCTGTTAGCGGGAGGCGAGTGTTTTTTTTATGGTAATCCACATGAATGATGGCTGCACGGCTGCTGTGAAAACTTCATGAAAAAAATAAAGAAAAGACAAGAGCAAGATAGTATTTGCAGCGTAAAGAAGAATGGAGCTGTTGGCATTTTTGAATTTGGACGAACTCGCCCTGGCCATGTCGCAGATGTCCATGTATCCGCTGTTTGAATCGGCACATTATATCGTGTCAGTCATGTCTCTGAAGGAACAGCCAGGTGAGCCACCGTAAGCACATTCCATTATGCAACATACTTGGTCAGGTTATGGTCGTTGATTACCTATGAGTCTTGTGGGGTTTTTTTTATTTGCATTTGCATGACTGAATTAAGAGAGATGCTGGTTATCTGACTAATTATAGTTACAGCAATCAATAATTAAGTTTCCCAGGCGTATATGATATATTAGACTTCATATGGGACATTTGTTACATTTGCTAGTTAAACGACGAATCCGCATCACTTTGTTTTAAAATAAGTTTCTATTACTGCATTTACAGTACAGTTAAAGTCTGTCAGCTAGCGCATTTGCAGAAATGTTTTGTTATTTAAAAGAGCTGCCAGTGAAACAAAACATTACTAAGAATGTTTTACTAAAAACTACTATTAAAGTGCACAGCAGCGGACTGGTACTTGTAATGGTTAGCAGCAGTCCATTAGCTTTTGCCTGTTCTGGCCCTTTTCCTTTCAGCACCTGCGGTCTTCAAGGTAGTTTTCACACGTACGGATGAGAATTGTGTATTCTTTTCTACAAAAGTTCTGATTATAAAAATCACGAGATCGACATGGTTTGACGATTGTTTTTTCTCCATAAATATATTTTCACAGCAACTTAAAACCGTTTAGAAAAACTAGCCTTAGATCGACATGACTCGATCAATTAGTGCTTTTTTCCCCTTAAGTAATGTAATTGTTTACCTGACTCTGGTTGTGTCTTATGTGGTAAAACTGCCTTTTCATAGTCTTTAACATAAATTCTAGGGATGGGCCTATCCACATTTATTCAGTTCTGATCCCACCGCGATACACAACTGAGAATACCGATTCAACAAAAACCTTTTACTTCAACATATATACATATAAACACACACACACACACGCACATGTAGGGTAAACATATCCTTATGGGGACCGCTCATTCATTTCTATCTGAAAAAT
>JABFEB020000113.1:16966495-16996015 GCA_019775895.2 Stomatorhinus ivindoensis
GTTATACCTTTTCTCACACACACACACACACACACACACACACACACACATATATATATATATATATGTAAAAAGGTTTGCATACATATTTAATATATACGCATACATATATTTTTTATACTTTATATATTATTTTATATTATTAGCACATCCAAATGAAACCATGTATGCCACAAAATCGATTTACATTAGGCTACTAGAAACATACATAGTTTCACCTCATTTGTATGTCTTGTTTTATGCATTTTTGTTGAATTTGCAGTTCAATTTGAATCTTCTCCAAGAGAATGTACAAAGTGGCGCATGCTTAAAATGCCCCCCATTTTTTCTCCCTTTTCACATTATTCACATTTTCACGCACGAGTCCATGCGCTTTGTTTGTGGGATTTTCCATTAAACTCTACTTCCACCTCTCAAAACTGTTTTTGCAAAGATGGAACTACTAGCTGTTGTTAAAATCGTAAAATACCTCTTCGTCTCCACCCTCTATTCTTACGCACCTCCTTCGGCAAAGGCTATGCGCATGACGTCACAGCGGGCGGAAATCGCTGCGCTCCACACCCACCGAGTGGCAAAATAACTGAGTTGCCCATCAGTGTTCAGCTAGAATGCCGAAAAAACACTAAAATAGGAAAGAGCTGTGATTTAACAAGATATAGGGCTATATTTTTATAGACTAGCGAAACGAAATAAGTAATTTGACATGGATCGGTCACATATGGCCGATACCCGATACATCTAATAGATATGGATCTGAGCCGATACCGATCCGATTATCACATTGATGCACCTCTAATAAAATCCATTTTCCCCGAGTTTTCTATATCATTTGTTATTACTTTTCTAGAACAAACATATGGTCACAGATTCAGGAGCACATCCATGACCTAGATTGATATTATTTTTCATTGGGAGAGTCAGCGTGGAGGACGATACACTCAGCTGAAGTGTCACAGTCATTCGGACAATGATGGCAGGTGGATATTTACTGCACATGTGACCTTTCGCCGCAAACCGCTCATTGTCATGCCGTTTGCAGCAGCTCGGCTGAAAGCTGTTTTAGAGACACTACAATAGCGTGCATTGTTTGTTGATCATTTTGTGGCTCTTCCGAGCTAACCTTGTATACAGTATTCCGCTACATTAGGGCTGTTTTAAGACAGGTAATGGGAGCTTCGTCTCTTTGCTCTTGGCAAAGAAAGATACAGAGAACAATAGGTACATATTTTATTATGTGATATACGTGCAAATAGTAGCAATTTTCCTAAATTATTTTATAACTGTAGTGCAGTATTAGGTTGTAATATTTTCTTTACAAAACTTGGTTCCGTTGAACTAAATTGTACTCCGTTCCTTGGTAATGCACAAGTTAAACTGTATGTAGCAGCTATATATTTATTTTATATTTTATATATTTTTACGCTATCGTTTTTTAATAAATCCAGTAAGTTTCTTTCCGTTTATGTGTTTTTTATATTTTGATTTGTTTATAATAATGTATTTAATGACGTTGATAATGACGATGGAAATAATCGTAGAGCCTTTCGAGATATTCTGCACATGAATATCTTACTTTAGGAGTTCAACTTTGAATCTTCCACTACAAGCTAATTGTACCTCACAGTCCCACTAAAAGTAATTTCACACAAAATCCTCTCATTTTAGAGAAGTTTAATAGACCGTGATATGTTAATGTAGCAGTGCACGTTAAATACATAATTGAAGGCATTGCAGTCTACCGAGGAGAGTAATGGACTAAATCTTAATTTTAGCTCATTCTTTACTGCTGCAGTATGTTGTAATCCATTTGTTTTTGCTACCTGGTGTGTAATTAGATTATTAGAGTGTTTTTATATATTCAGAAGATTGTAAGTCTCTCATTTGTTAAAGTAGATAGTGACTCAGCACTTTGTTTTTGGTCTAAAATAAATACAGATGACTATATGTATACATTAATGAATGTACTGTGAATCACCTGAAGCGCTCCTTATAATTAATGTTTTTAATAAAAAATATGAAGCAAGATATGAGAATAAGCACTGTTACACAGCGATACTTCACTTTAGATCTCAAATATCCTCAACAAAGGCAGATGGCTACAAACTTCTTGTATGTTTCTGTGTCTGTTTTCCCAGAAACCTTTGCATTTTATGACTAGTGCTTCTGGTCACATGCCAGGGGGGGGGGGTCACATGACTTGGCAGTATTGATTTTGCTCTTTCTCCAGACTAATTGCTATCAGTGACCTCCATATGTAGAAGTGCAGACCAGCCTGGAGCCTCAATGTGACTGCAGGCTTTCACCTCTCCAGTTCCCTCTGGCTTCTGCAGGTGGATGCTGTTGAGACTCCCTGAAAAAGCTGCATAGGACAAATGCTTACAGAGAATAAATGGATAATGTAATGGAGCACAGTGTCCATTTTTGCCATATATTGTTTTAAGGTCAACATTTATCGGCTCTTATTCTTATAAAGGTGAAAATACAAAGGTCAACTTTTTGAGCAATGCTGCCCGGCAACAGCCAAACAGGTAAGACAAAGCGTAACTCATCTGGATCTGGATGATCGCAAAATGTTGCCCACTGTCAATTTTCAGGTTGGCATTTCTGTTGCCCGACGTCACTGGGAATGTGTCTGAGCAACATTTCTCAGCAATGCTGCCTAGCAAACTGCCCTGTTTACCGTCACTCTAGGAGTTGCATGATCTCTGTATGTGTTACTTTGTTCAAGCCTGTAAATTCAAAATATTTACTTGTTATTTTTGATGTTCCCTGGTGTCCCAAAACTTCTGCGAATCAGTAACGTTTGCTTTATTTCTTCAGTAATGTTATAGCCCATTTTTAATACATGTTCAGCTGTAAAGTTACCCTCCGTCTTTTCTTCCTAGATTATTAACTGTCATTATAATGAAACCCAGGAAAGAGAAAATAATTGTTAGTAACCTATACACCATATCCCAAAATGAACAGTGCAATTGGCCATCAGCTGCATAAAGATAACGTCAGTCAAAGATGAAGACAGTTGGATTTTATAAGCTTAGGAATATTTTCCGTAATAAAAATGAGCTATTGTGTTTAAATATATGAAGACAGAAGACACAGTTGAGGTATAGCATAAACGATATACATTTACATTTTTGCTGCACATTAGTAACGTTTCATCTGAAATTTCATGAGAAATGCTAATGATTTGTAAGAATACAAACTGAATGTACATATATGTGTGCAAACATGTACTTTTATTTTGTCTATTTTGTATGTGTACTTTGAATCCTGAAAACTGTTTGACAATGTTTTAAATGTATCAGATAACATTTTACTGCTTGTAAAGTTGTTGTGGCCTTTACAATGAATTGTGAGTAATGTATGTGTACCTACCCTCATGTGCCTTAGTATCAGTATAGTGATACATTTCTTTAATACACTGCAGTAGTATTGAGTACTGCTTTACTTTCAGTAATATACTGATACTGGTAGGGTACTGGACATGATACTGGATACAGTCGTAAGAAAAAAAGTATGTGAAACTAGGATTCCTGCATGAATGACTTCTAAAATGTGATTTAATCTTCATCTAAATCATAGTATGTCTGAAATAATTAATTATTTAAGAAACCAAAGCAAAACATTTTATATTGCCATATTTGAAATGATGAGATTTCGCAGGACAAAGACTTGTTGGAGCTTGTAAGATTATGAAAAGGTTACAACAGAGCTGGCAAAGATTCAGGTCTCCGTCGGTCCACAGCCAGGCAAATAGTTTACAAAAGGAAGAAGTTCAGGAGTGCTGCTAGTCTTCCTGGAAGTGGGTATGATAAAGATCAGTGCAAGTGCATGCATGGAAATCTCAAGCAAGTGACAAAAAACAAGACAGTGACAGCTAATCTGCTGCTATGTCTGATACTTGATGACACGTCTCTTTATGGGCTTTTTTGTGGAAGGTTACCACCAAGGAAAATGATGTTCTCCAAAAACAAACCCAGAATATTGTCATGACCTCAATCCCACTGAAATGTTGTGACATGAAGCAGGCCATTGAAGCATGACTTCCCAAAAATATACAAGAACTGAAATAGTTTTGTGTAATGGGCCACAATACTTCCTAAACAGCCAATGGGGTTGAGTGGCTGCTACACAAAGCATTTGGTTGAGCTTATTACCAATAAAGTTCCACTATTTACTAAATATAAGGGTTGATATTCTTTTTCCATCAGTGGTCTTGTTTGTTTAATCTCTTCGTTCAGTAACATATGTGAAATGTGAAAGTAACATATGTGAAATGGCAGGTGTATTGTTTGTTAAGCAAGGCTGTATTATTATGACTTAAATGAAGACCACATTTCTTTTTAGGGACATTCAGAAATGCAGCTAATTCCACAAACCTTTTCGCTGTTTTGTAGTCATTATATTCACTGGTTTGTCTGTGAACAAATTAATTGAAGTATTTTGTTAAAAAGAGTGAATGGATTTCAATATTAATACTTTAGTTTAATACATCTCTATTAATACATTGCTTTTGACGATATTTCAGGTTATGGCTTCTGCTAGACAGGTATGTTATATGTTCTCCAACTCACTCCCTCCTCTACGATGTTTTCATTGTCACTGATTCTTTTAGAGAATATAGCTTTTGTCCATTGTCGGATGCATGCTTTATGCAAGTGTTTGTGGCACTGAGAAGTTTATGTCAAACTTCTCCTGTCATCACAGAGTTTAGTTCTTAAAAAAGCTTTAATAAAGTACAGAGTCTTTGACGTATAGTTAAATATTGGACTTATACTTGATTTGCAAGTCACAGCAAGTTTTTTATTATTGCTTTAAATTATTTTAAATAAGTAAAACAGTGTGATGCAGAATTTGCTTATTCAGTCATTATTTTTTCTTTTCGGATTGGATGTTCCGTGGCAGCATCCATCCGCAGTGTCTACTGCACCTATACTGTGTTTGATGTTATTAATGTTACTGTGTTACCTGATCCATTTATCATACAAATTGATTGTAACAGAAAATCGCAGCAGAATGTCATACGTTATTTTTATGCAGCTGGAATACAACAGTATTGATGATGCGGCATTGAGGATTATGGAAATCACAACTGTGACATATATTTATATATATATGTATATTCAATATATATAATATATTCAATTATGTTATTAAAATAATTTTCCTACTTGTTGGTGGCAATTGGCAAAGCAACGTAAACCTTCCGGCTGAGAGCTTTCTAACCTAATTTCTGTATTACATTAGTAATGTAGTTACATATGGGGACAGCAGTGTGGCAGCTGCATATTTACATATTGCCTTAATGCAAAGTGGCAGAGCACATGGTTCAGGTTAAGCATTTTATTGTGGCGTGTTCTTTGGCGATAGCACATTTCTTTTGTATTGGCACAATGAGGCCACGTGTCTGTGTGTGAAAGAAATTCATGCAACCACCACATGGCAACATATGTGAAGGCGATGTATGTGATTTAGGTTTAAAACACTTTAGGTTTAAAAAGAAAAATCTCTTTTGTGTTTGCTAATGTATTTCTGGGCATTTTTAATGAAAGATAATTTCAGCCATGGCAGAACTGTAGGTTGCGCTTATAGCTGCTTTACATTATAGTAAATAGGTCCAAACTATAGAAGAATTTGCTTTTCAGCTAGACATACATAGTGTAATATGTTAAATATTAAGTAAAACAATTAACTCAATATTATAAACTGTGTGATAGAAAATGATGCATAATTAGAAAATTAGACATAATCACTGGCAGTTAGTACTACTGTATGTATAAAGGAAAACTTTCTGTGTGTATGTCGTAAACCAAAGTCGGATCTCTATATTAATATTCTTTAAGAGCATTATTCCCCCCCCCATCTTTTTTCTTCTTTTTGATTATGCTTCTTTGTAGAAAAATAAGATTAATTACATTATTTGTAGGCATACATGCGTACTGGATTTACTCAGCGTTTGTGTGTAATATGTGGTGCTTTGGCTAAACATTTACTTGATCCTTATTTGATTCAGGCTCATTTTCGTCCACCACAAATGAATGAATTACGTTTAATATTTCTGGAAGTGTTATCCTTGAAACTCTTTAGAAGACCACAGAAACAGCTGGTTTACTCAGTAATTACTAAAGTCTTACTAAAATTATTTGTATTAATCTGCCATTTTATTCTGTACTGGATGAATTATGGATGTATTAATTGCATTAAGTAAAATTGTAAGATTAAATAAAATATGACACCTGGAGGGTATTTAAAGTCCCCAACTAATCATTGGTGACTATAACTGTGCTTTTCAGCATCACTCGCTATACGAGCCAGTCGCTATTCGTTATGGTGAATGGCGTTTTCATGCGTTGGATGATGGGTGTTATGAAAGCTGACTGAGATAGCGATGCTCATGACTAACACAGCGGCCGCTCACTTGCAGGGGCAGTGGAGGTGGCATGTCGCAGCCCCGTCGCATGCTGGTTCAGCTCTATGCTCTACTGCTTCGGAGGGGCCATTCTCTCCGCGTTGCTGCTCGCAGAACCACCTGTAGAACCATTTTCCAACAACAGCCATGTGTTGATGGCCTCCCTGATATGGTACTCTGTACTTCATCTATGTTTATTGTAATCAGCTTGCATTATAGAATCCAAATAGGACACTTTACTATCGGGACAGAATTATTTAGTGGCCAAGCAAAAAATCTGTGCGTAACAATAATGCGTTTCTTAATATTTGACTCATAATGAAAGTACATCTAACCCATGCACAGAGAAATGTTAAACCTCTAGTTTGACAAAATACAAGGTAGCTGTTAGAATATTGTATTCGTTACAGAAGAGAACCTATTTACGTTAGCAAATATTTGCTAAGGTAAAGTAAGGTTTCTGTATCTGTTCCTGTTTTCATTTAGTTGATGGATTTAATGATATTAAATCTGTACTGTCATGCTGGTTACCATGGTTATATAATGGCCATGCTGCTGACTGGAATAGCTGAATCGAGCTATTTTAGTTGTCAACCTGAATTTCAGGCCCTTCAAATGTTAATTTTAGGAGAATGTTCATGAAATGGCGCCACCTACTGATACAGTCTTAAAACATGTACTATTATATTTAAAAGTTAAAATAAAATTTCCATTTATTCTGGTATGTAAAAAGCCCCATTAGCCGTCATTTATCTCTTTCTTTTTGGTTGTTCAGGTACTTGTTGTTCTACTGTCCCCAGGATCTAGCCTACAGCTGTTCTTCCCTCCTACCTGTGCGATTAGTTTTGTCTGGGATGAAGGAGGTCACTCGTACATGGAAGGTTCTGGGAGGGGTTGTACAAGCCCAGAAAAAGTATCAGAATAGCTTGCTAGTAATGATTGCGGTTGGCTGGGCCAAAGGTATGAATACTACATTATTGGTATATGTACAATGGTGTACTACATTATTTGTATGTGTACTGCAGTACAAAACGTTTTTGTTTTCTGATATGTAACAGTGCTTCAGTACTGTATAACACCAGTGTGATGGCATTCAAATTGTTTTTTGGACTATTATTGAAGCAAATTTGCTTGCATGAGGATATGAAGTATTGTGAAGACATTATTTTATTTTATTTTTTATTATCAATGATTATCTACAGTAGCAGGAAAAAAGTGATTTTGAATAAAGAACCCTATTACATATACTTAAAAAAAAAAAGTTAATTTAGGTTTAAGACTGAAAATGAAATTGAAATAAATATTTTTTCTTAAAATCTTTGTATGAGATTTGCAGACAGACATGAATTTGTAAATGAACACAATCTTATAAACCCATATTTCATCTTACATTGGGTTTTACAGATATTTTTGACAATGATCCCTGCCTGCACATTTCTCAATGTGGGCAGTGAACAAAGACAGGCGGCGGGGGAGGTGTAGGTGACCCCATCTCTGCTGTCTTCCTCCATTTCCAGGGTCAGGCCATGGGCTGATCAGTAACTTTGAGCAATTGGTTCGTGGAGTATGGAGACCTGAGACCAATGAGCTTCTCAAAATGTCATAGTAAGTTAGTCATTAAAACAAACATATAACCTTAAATGCAAGCGACACACTTTCAATAAAAAGATGTTCATCCATCCATTATCTATACCTGCTTGTCCCACTGGGTTGTGGGGGGTCCAGAGCCTACCCAGAAGCAACAGGCACGAGGCAGGGAACAACCCTGGATGGGGGACCAGCCCATCGCAGGGCACACTCACACACCATTCACACACACACCTATGGGCAATTTAACAACTCCAATCAGCCTCAGCATGTCTTTGGACTGTGGGGGGAAACCAGAGTACCCGGAGGAAACCCCACAGGGAGAACATGCAAACTCCACACACATGGAACCTAGGCGGGGACTCAAACCCAGGCAACAGAGTTAACCACTGCACCACCGTCCCGTGAAGATGTTCATTAATTCACTATATTTTATCAGTACCTATAAAGTTTGCCAACTTATGCATTGTTTACATTTACATTTCTTTAGATTTGTTCATTTAGCAAATGATTTTGTCCAAAGCATGGTACAAGCGAAGCAAACAGAACATTGATTAAATTTAAAACGTTTTTACTTCAATCTGAACTCAAGAAATTTACCATTTCTGTACCATTATTACCGTTATTTTCTTGTCAAAATTAAAATGTAAAATTTTATGTAATGGTACTTCTATAGATCTGCAGAATCAAGTAATTCATTATTTATTATATCAACTGCATTATGTAGGGATGTCCTGATCCACTTTTTTGGTCTCCAATCCAATCCAATCCTTTCAATATTCTTATCTGCCAATTTGAATTAAATCTTTTAATAAATATTTGAGCATACATACACATACAGTAGCTGGCAGTGCATTCTTCATTTGAGTAAGCTTCACAGTATTGATTTTTTAATTATGTTTCTGCAAGTGCCTAATTAGATTTGTTGTGTTTACAAAGCTCAACTGCTGCCTCCCCTTGGAAGGATGCCATTGCAAACATTTCTGGTGGCTATTGGGCTGCTTTGAGTTTTCAGTTTGAAGAATTTCTGACATTGCAATGGTTTGTAGTTTCAAGCCACAGACATACTGTAGTATGTGACGAAACTTTACAATCTGTGAAACTGACGTAAACTATGCAGACGTGGGAAATTAAACAGATCGGGCTTTAGGTTGGGCTGCTGTAGTCGATAATAGCAGTTTAAAAATTCCTTGATCAGTCCTGATTCCAGTCTTTTATATTTGCTCTGGACATCAATTGTATTATGATCTAGTGAGGGGAAAGCATTCACCAGTGATTTAAGGAAAAAAACAAACATATAAGGATATTCATGGCTACAGTACATAATTAAAGATTTCTGTGGTGCTAAATAAACATGACATGATTAGATGTGTTTTCCTCTGTTATTTGTCTTTCTCAAGAAGTTTGAAAAATCACGATATCTGCATGGTAATTAAAAATATAGCTGAATAGATTTGATAGTTGTGAAAGCAAGGCTGATTTCTGTGTCTTTGCGTCTGCAGTGCCACTAAGGTCACCTTGATAGGTGCCGTCTTCTTCACCATGCAGCAGAGTAACATCCTCCCAGTGCAAAAGCATCAGCTGATGTTTCTCTATACCCTCTTCCTGGTCATCAACAAGGTCAGTCACCTCTGCCCATAGGCGAGGTTCACGGCTCTGCCACAGACATATAACAAGTGCTTTACGCTACAGCTCTCTATATTTCCTATTGCATTTAGACTCTGTTCAGTTACTGTAGTGATCTAGCAGGTATATGTGCATGTAGGTATGTACCATTTTTAAAATAAAAGCAAGGTCAGAAAATTCTTCTCAACGAAACACTTTGAAGTAAATATCTGCAATCTGCCACAATGTTACGATTTTAAGCATTGCGTCATTTATATTTTTCAGAAATATCTCTTCAGCAGGAAAGCAGAGAAAAACATTCACATCATGCGTCACCTCTGGAACACACACACACGCACACAGAAGGCTAACCATTTCTTTTTATGAAAAATATATGAAAAGTATGAATAAAAAGCTCTTAAGTAGTGCCAAATAAAACAGTACACAGCAAGTGAATGATCTGGTTTAGTTTATTATTTGTCTAAGATAGAACTATTATGATAACTATCAGTTCAATTCAACTCAATTCAATTCAGATTCATTTATAAAGTGCATTTTCTCTGTCCAAAGCCCCCAGTGAGCAACCCAGTGGGAACAGTGGCAAGAAAAATCCCCCTAGAAGGAAGAAACTATTGGGAGGAACCTGACTCAAAGGGGGATCCCATCCTCTTAGGGCTGGCAAAGGATTTCTGGGATTTTGGTTCCAGTAACTCAATATCTGTATTTACAACAAAAATATATCCAATAAAAAAATGCTAGATTTCCCATTTTACGTGGGTGGTGCCTGGTTTCACGCGTCTACTGGCGGGGTTCCCATGTATCTGTACTTGTTAAATGATGGATAAATAACCGCAATTGATCCTGTTGCTAAACCTCCTTGTTTGACCGCCTATTGGTCCCGCATATTGCCTCCGTAGTCACCGCTGAGAAACAAGCATAAACATGGACAAGCAGGCAGACACACGCAGAGGCACAAGACCGGAGATGAATCACGTGCCTTTCACACTGGGCCACTGTTATATTTCCAGCATATACAGAGAATGCTGTCGCAGTCAAAAGTCTTTCTTCATTATGTCTGATTTACTGGGTCTGAGTTTCTTCCCCTCGTACCTTTCACTAGGTGAGGATGATGTTGACTGCTCCGTCTTCCCTGTTCGCCCCTGTGGAGACGGCCATTTATCGTGTGCTCTTCGGGACGGAGTCGACACATTCCCCCTCCGCAAATGAGGCCGATGTGTCTGTCACGTCGCCCTCGGAGACCTGTACTGCAGCCGCAGAGGCCGTCGAACCTGCCCCTCTGAGGCACAATGGCTCTGTGTGCTGCGACGCGGAACAAACCACAGCCCCTTCTGCGGAAACGGCCGTAGAGTGTTCACTGAAACCGGCGGCCGGGGATAATCAACAGACAGCAGCAGAGCGGATAAAGACTTATTAATGAACACCCTGCGCAACTTTTTCTGTGTTCTCCGTAATGCAAGCTGAATGTAGCATGATTCATTATATGAGAGGTATATTTTCATATTTATTGAGGTTGATAGTCATTTTCTAAACAATGTCACTGGTTTTCAGGTGTTTTTATTACAATATGACGTGCGGAACTGGGAATGTCTTGTGACAGGGTTATATCTGGTAGTTTTGTTATTTAATGACATCATTTTACATTTTAAAATACTACATATGTTACGTATACCTCCATCCTCTTAGATTTGTTATATGTAATAGAAAAAGATGTTTCTCTTTTATTTTAACTCCTAATTGTACTTATACCAGCTCATTTTTAAGAGGACTTAAAATCATTATGTTGCACTTTCATTTACTTTACTAGAGATGCGTACAATGTTTTACAGACGCTCCTCTACTTACAAACAAGATACGTTCTGAACGACTGTTCGTGACTTGAAATGTGCGGAAGTAGTTATTCAGCATCATTTTAAGGGTACTCAAATCTGCATGCATAAGTAAGTATGATATAATGTCAATACATATTGTCTTATACTAAAACACATTACTAATGATACATGAAACAAAAATAATCTCACGAAAGCACGTATTACCGATGCGCTAGTACAAAGAACTGGGATGCTAGGAGTATGCACGCTACGCTGCTGTGCGGTGGGAGGCCAGAATTAGTGCTAAGCGGTATTAGCATACAGAACAAAATTTGATGTTGCAGAGCCCAATGAACACAATTTGGAATTTCAGTCCTCTTTGTTCGTATGTCTGAAAGTTCGTAAGTTGAAAGTTCATAAGTAGAGAAGCGTCTGTATTAATTTATCGTGACCAATGAATGTGGAAGCATTTTGTGCTCTCTCTATTAAATATTTCCAAAAAGGTACTACATTGCTGAGAAAATATTTAATTTCGTAATGTGCTTGGGTTGAATGGGGATTTTCTGGTCTGTGTGCAAATGAATGTCTATTGAATTCCTTCCTGTTATCTTTGAAATAGTAAAAACTGTAGGTAGGGATTTTAGAAGTCCAGCACTACTCTGCACATCAGTCATATAGTCATATGAACAAAGAACAAACAAGTTCCTCCTTGCTTTCGCCATCTAGCCAACAATTACACAAAATGTCATATGTAGTGAACTCCAATCAAGTGTTAAGAACTTGACATGAATACGAGCATGATGGCATATACACTGTAAATGTTGAATTCAAATGTTGCTTCCACAATTTACCCACTAGTCATTGATGTTTAGCATGTGATATTTCTCGCTTGTGATTTTAAATGTAGCTAGGGGCCTACGAAGGGCAGCATGGTAGCAGAGCCGGCACGTGTCACCTCCGTAGCTAGAGAGACATGCCGTCCTTGTAAGAACATAAGAAATGTACAAACGATAGGAGGCCATTCGGCCCATCAAGCTCGTGTGTAGGGTAACTTAACTAATAGGTCAGAGTTGTTAGAATGTTATCTAGCTCTTATTTAAAAGAACCCAGGGTTTTAGCTTGTGCTACACTAGCAGGAAGACTATTCCATACTCTAACTACATGCTGTGTAAAGAAGAGCTTCCTCAAATTCATTTTCAAATGTTCTCCCGCTAATTGTGTGTGTTTCCTCCTACCGGTCCAAAGATGCACAGGTAAGTGAATTGTATGTGTGTGTGTGTGTGTGCATGTGTGGGTTATGCATGTTGCATTATGGGGACATTTGTGATTATAAACCTGTTATTTTGGTGTTGTTGGGACCATTTTTTCAGTTCCCACAGGAATAATCTCAATTTTACAAAAATCTGTGATTGCAATCAAAAACTAGAAAAAGCCAAAACAGTCTTGTGTTTTGTTTGGTTACTAGTAATTAAGGTTAGTGATGGGTGGGTAAAGGTTGTCATAGGGTTATGGTTATCTCAAATATCGTTTCCTGGAGTATTATTAATGCTTGAACATTTTGAATACTCTCCCTCCATCCATTTTCTGTAACCACGTGACCTATTCAAGGCAGGGAAGAACCCAGGATGGGGGATCAATCCATCGCACTCACACACCATTCACACGCACACAAGCACACCTATGGGCAACTCCAATTAACCTCAGTATGTTTTTACGACTGTGGGGGGACAGAGCACCTGAATGAAGCCCCACAAAGACACAAGGGGAACCTACACACATGTAGCCATGGTAGAGACTTGAACCCAGGTCCCAGAGGCATGAGGCGACACCACTAACACTGTACTACAGTGCTGCCCCTTTTATATACCTTATAATATGTATAATATAACAAAGTTCCCAGGCTCTGAATACTGCAGTGCACTTTGGTTCTATCCAGCAGATGATTTATCGCTGCAGCTACATGCTGTCGTTCAGGCTCAGGCTAGATTCATTAGTTGAAGCATCAAACTTTGTAACAGATCCGTCCCTGTTTGCTTCCTGCCAGCTGTCGAAACTCTAATAAAAAGTCAGAACTATATGGCACCAGCTAGATTAATGTGATTTCTCCCATAAACAGCAACACTCCATAAACAAGCGCGGAAGTTACGGGAAAAAAATTGTAATGCACATTGTCAGGTTTGAATAACACAATGAGGTAAAGGAACATGCTCTTTTTTAGGTCAGGTAATAAATATTTTAGCTGCAAAATGTCACCCCTATCAAGCGAAATTGAAATAAATCACATTCACTATAATCCTTCCTGTATTTATGGCTGCCTTTTTGATTCTCCTCTACCCTGTCCTGCTAGTCAGATAATTGCATGGGACCATAGCACTTGAACTGCTCTTTTTCTCCATCTGTCTGTTTCCTCTTCCTCAGTAGGCTGCATAGTTACTCCACAATCGCAATGCTAGTGATGGTGGTTATTGTATAAGACAGGCCCTGTTGTGTTCCAGCTCAAAATATAATATGGGGAAGTGGCTGTTTTCAACCCTTGAACAAAGTATCACAGCCGATGGAGAGACAGCACTTTGCTGCTATATTTGGTGTATGATACTATCCATGTAGCCGCTTATCAAAGAGAGGATGGAGGTTTACCTCTTCCCTGGACAAATGTAAAATATGTAGTATTTTAAAATGTAAAATGATGTCATTAAATAACAAAACTACCAGATATAACCCTGCCACAAGACATTCCCAATTCTGCACGTCATATTGTAATAAAAACACCTGAAAACCAGTGACATTGTTTAGAAAATGACTATCAACCTCAATAAATATGAAAACATACCTCTCATATAATGAATCATGCTACATTCAGCTTGCATTACGGAGAACAGAAAAAGTTGCGCAGGGTGTTCATTAATAAGTCTTTATCCGCTCTGCTGCTGTCTTTTGATTATCCCCGGCTGCCGGTTTTAGTGAACACTCTATGGCGTTTTCGCAGAAGGGGCTGCGTTTTGTCCTGTGTCGCAGCACAAAGAGCCATTGTGCCTCTGAACATTCACTAACAGTGCTAGCCACTGGACCACTGCACCACCCTTATTAATGTGTATGAATAATAATTAATAAAATAAGCTCAATAAGTTCTTAATCCTTGTACAAAAACACGTGCCAAGAAATTCAGAAAACTTTGTTTTGCTGAAAATCTGTCCCTCTCCAAGATGGTTGGAAGTATGAGTTTTTCAGATCTGTTTATTTAAATTCAGTTATTACATTATCCGTCTGTCCCTTGCAACTATTATTTGGATGTTTAGAAGCTGCCCTTTCAATCTCCCACAATTCTGAAAGAACCCTTCATGACTAGTAATATTGAGGAATGAAATATAAAATCATTTGAATCAGTTTTTTGCCCCAGGTCTCGAGGACACAACTTACCAAACGTTTTTACTAATAATATCACTGCAGTTCCTCGACTCTGCGCTCCAAAAATTCAGACACAAAAATGCTATGTATACTTTGGAGACTTCAAACCGACTCCCTTATAAATTAAGGGCTATTTCTTTCAGATTATTCAGTGATAAAGCCATTGAAGCTGGTGCTTAGATGAAGCAACGACAGACTGGTTGCTAACAACCGCTATAAGCTCAGTGAGGGAACCCATCATGATATTTCCCTTCGATCTCAAACCAGCTTCTTTTGCCAATTTAATGGCCTGGATCAAAGACCTCAGATCCCTTAAATCACCCACCTTTCCAGCCTGGAACTTCCAGGCCATTGAAACTAAATGAACAGCAGAAAATGAACCTATTTATGATTTCCTGATTAAGCTATGACTTGTTGAGTTATGATTATAATTCTGTCATTCATTCTGTGAGCCAAATGCTGAATTTTTTGACATTTTCTGGTATTTGTACAGTAAAAGTATGCCAGATTAGCATTGCACAACATTGTAAAATTCATCTGCATATACATGGGCAATGTCACTGTCCTGGCCTTCCTGTAAACAAGTCATAGCTTTATACTGCCTGATACTGCTGATAAGGCAGGAATTAACAAGGAATTAACAGATGGGGCACAGGGTGCACTGGGGAGCACATGCAGGCAGCAACATCAAACTAGACTGGGGAGTTTGAGACAGGAAGATACTTTATACATCACTGACGAAGGAGCAGACGAGAGGCACCTGGAGTGATCCACGCGAGGGCTGTAATTGGTGGTAAGATTAAACAAACCACTGGGAGAGAACGAGGGGGAAGGGATGTGGAGCATGACAACAGGGGTATAGAGAATGAGTGAGAATGAAGCCAGCATAGTATTTGAGGGCAACCGAAAAATCAAAAGGGACTCTTTGACAAGAAAGATGTAATAAAAACAAATAGAAGAGACCCTGAAATGTATAGACAGTATGGTTTCAATCGAGTCAGTACAGGGAAGAGATGTTATGTTACCATTTTCCCAGACGTCGGTTAAATATAGACTTTACGAGTGATGTTTCAAATATGACAGATTGGAGGCCAAATCGGCAAAGCTTGGATGGTTTCATATTGAGTCTTTTTTAACTGCTCATGCGGTGTAAGGTCATGGGGGGCCTTCTCTCGATCCCAGGCAGCACAGGGCAGAAGGCCAGAGAACATCTTGGACAGGGTTCCAGTTCACAGGGCATACATTAGGGAGCAACGTAGAGATGGCCGGTCACTTAACTGCAGGTGTATAGACACAGAGCGAACCAGAGGCACCAGATTCCCCGAGGAAGCAGAGAAAACACGCAACTGCCTTTCATACACCCTGGCGTGAGACCCACCACTCTTTAAGAAGAGTTAACTACATTTGGTTAAGCCAGGAGCCAGACAGAGCACTTTTTTGCGGAGAAATATGCTGCGGTTTCATTATGCACTTAGCACAGCATTATTTTCAGCAGGCGCGGAGGCTGATCGCACACCCACGCTCTTTCATACCTTCTTCGCTGCAAAACAGCTGCTCTCCAGTTTTTTCACAGTGATACATTTTGAAAGTGCTCTGTTCTTACAGGTATAGCATACCACTCTTTATGGCTATTAGTCCTAAGTGGAACTGAACTTCACAGCAGTTAGCTGAGACTTACACTGACTCATTCCTTGGTTTAGTATCTACAGTAACTTCTCTGCCTCCTGAAATTTCTACACCGTAAAACGTAGGTACCGTATTATCCAAGTTAAACTACCAGAACAAAAATGTCTGCAAAAAGCTCTGGCAATAGTTAAGAGAACCCAGCTGACTGTGACATTTTCATTCCAGTCACCACAGATGCTCAATTTCAGCACCGTTTCTTTTTCAATAACTTGAAAAGAAACTTTAAATATTAATGAAAGGTTGTGTTTCAGTTTGACTTTAAATCTGACATGTATCTGTTTTTAGACTGAAGTGCATCTATCTTGATATAGTTTTTGTCCTCAGAGACCAATTCTCTCAAATAAAATTGAGATTTCAATTTAGAATTTTTAATTCACAGAAAGATAGGAGGTACCTTTAGAATAAAGGATTAAGCTTGTACTTCAGAATGATGTAGATATCACCACTGCCCTTGAGGACCAAGGAATAATTTTTTAAACTGGCTTAACACCTCTATGACCTCTCGCATGCACTTTTGGGGTTTCAAAGGTAAACTCAGATATGCTGTTTTAATTATCAGAACTGTTATTATACATTTTCTATCGCATGTTCCTATTATGTATTTTTCAATTAAAGTTTTGGAAATTACAGGGAAGACTAAGAAAATTAAATAGTGAATGAAAGGTAACGCTTTACATTAATGGCACCTTGATCATGCCTTCATGAGAAACTGATCACAAAAAGGCCTATGAAGTGAACTACTTAGATTTCGAGAAGGCCTTTGACGTTGTCCCCCCCAAACGGCTCTAGCTTAAGCTCAGAGCTGCAGGGATTTTAGGAACTGGTCTTTGGCGATGGAAGGCGACATAAAATGGCTACATGAGAGCACAAGGCTTAATAAATAAATGTTAAAAGATTAATATCATTATCTAATGAAACGTAATATGCTTGCTTTACTAATTAAATAATTTTCTTAAACCTATGATGTGAAACAGGATGCCGTCAGGGTCTTATGGAGTTCAGCAACAAGAAAAAAACAGGCCAGGTGGAACTGCATAAATGACCCCGGTCACCTGACTTTCCTGTCCCCCGATTTTCTGCACTTAGGATTTTTAGCCTGGGGTCTTACACACCAGTATTTGGAGATATCTTTTCTGCTCCAGGAACATGTAACTTACAGTTACAGACATAGAAGCTATTGGATGTTTTAAAATATGCTGCATAATCATTAACTTCAGCTTAGTAATTAACAAACTATTACACATGTACTATCTCGGATTCTAGGCAGGCAGATGAGTGTCAGACAGAGATTTTTATTTTTTTCCAAAGATCAAACACACACACACATGCCAGAGCTGAAGCCACTTAAACAATCCTGTTTAAACCAAGACGAGATCCATCCAATTAGGGTCAGATGGGTTAGATTACCTGAGGCATTTGTAGGTACAGGGCTGGTGATCAGTCTCCATGGTAACACTTTGCCCGACCTCATAAAACTCACAAGCTGGCATTGATGTATTTGGTAAACTTCCTGCTGTTCTGGTAGGGTCAAATGAGGGCAGTGGCTCTGTTGTTGTCAGTGCTACAATGCTGTGTGCTACCAGGATAACAGATTATTTTAATGGACAGCAGTGTGGCTTTGTGATCTCACCTCTGGGCCTCATTATAATAATACCGTTCAGCCTTGGCCCAGAGGAAGACAGCTGGAATGACTTACAGTAGATTGCCCTTTGTAAACCCCTTTATAATCAACTGATACCTACAAAGTATGTCTTGCAATTGATAAGGACCATGACCAAATTAATGATTACTTGGACAATTACAACAGTAAACAGAATAAATTATGCTGGGATGTTAAAGGCATAGGGAACCAAAAGCTGATGGTAATTATTTAACCTAAATTTGTTGACATATGCTGATATTGAACTGTATGAATAAAAATTACTAAACTAGCAGCATTTGTAAAAAGCAAAAAAGGAACTACATTTTCAAAAATAACATGTCATAATTAAATTTCAGCTGTGGTTTAGAGAAGACAGTGGTCTAGTAATACAAAAATGTCTCAAGGGGATAATTCAATGTCAGATGAATTGTGAGAACCTCTTTAAGGAGACTGCGATGACAGACCGCAGTTCGGCAGGCTTGAAGATGCACCTACAGCCACTGTCCACTGGAGGGCGTGGGGTCCCTCTCCACTGTTTGCCAGATCCTCAGACAGCTAGCAGCTGCAGGGTTGATGTGGAGACCCCCATTCCTGCTGTGTAAATGGTAGCTGCCCACAGACATTGTGTGTCACATTGCTAACAAAAGCCGAATCCATTAAAAACACTCAGGAGGCCCGGCACTCCACTGTACGCTCCCTTCAGTGCAGGATTTTCGTGTTTCTTGATGCTGGAAAATCTAATCGTTTGCTGTGAGTTTCATACAGTAAAATGTAAGATTTTACCCCTGTAGATATAATGCTTGATTTAATACCAAGAAAATATTTGTTTCAGAGTGTTAGATGCCAAATATGGGGGTGTCAGTTAGCGGTATTTGTATGTATTTTTTTGCCCTGAAATTCTTGGTGGTTAAATATCCAGTAATCTTTTTCTCCTTTCTGCTACTTCACTTTTCTCCTTCTGCAGGATTGGAGGATTCTCTGAATTCCAAGGCTCTGATTAGGGTATACTGTGAACTCAGTCAAAAGCATTCTTGAATAGGCGCCTTCAGTGTGGCTTCCACAGCAGAAATGTGTACTAAAATGTCCACTCTGCTTATCACGCTGTGTAGCTGTAATGAGGAGCGTGATGATGTCGGCACAGAGCGGTGACTGACGCGGGGAACATTGAGTAAGGTGATGGTGTGTGTGTGCTTATCTCTCACCCAAGGTGGGCTGGCATATTGTAAGTCTGTAATAGGTTTTTCCTACCTGAAATAATGCGGTGTTAAGACAAGCTGCAGGTTTGGAGACAAACAGCTTGTACACCTGGTGACCAGGGGAGTGTTCGAAAGAGTACGCTATCGTCCCCTACCCATCCATTTATACGTATCAAACCAATTTGACTCCCACCATTTAAGTGCCATTAGTTGTCAATATTGATTCATTACTGTGACAGATCTCCGCAAACAATATGAGGCAGTGGATCTGTAGATAAGGGGGGACTGACTGGGTCATATCAGGCCAACCTGACAGGGAGGCAGTGATGCACGCCACTTCCTTTCAAAGCTACACCACAGAATGCCAAAGCAGCCCACTGTCTGGGGCTGTTCAAGATCAGACTTGTAAGAGGAAACGAACAGCTACTACAAGATCGGGCTACAACAGCAAGCTTGCAGTTCCCTGATATTTGACTTTTCTTAAAATGCTGTTTGTAGAAAAAACAATATTATATACAAATATTATTTTTTATATAGCTGGCAATGTACTCATGCCCCCAGAGCAAAAAAAATATATAGAGAGAGTTAAATAGATGTGGCTTTGGTGAAACCTTACATAGTTGTTCTTTAAAATCAGGAAGCGTTATTCTCCAACTGGAGTAGACAAAAAAAAACCCAAGTGGAAGCTCATCAGACACCAGCAGAATGTGTATGACCACAATTTATTTAACTACCAGGTTGCTCTGTCTTGAGAGGTGGACCACTTTCCCTGAAATGTCACATGGCCGCTTTCTCTCGCTCCCATAGGCAGGACCCAGAGGGACTCTCATGTCAGAGTTTGCCATGGATACTCCCATTCGGCTATGCAAAACAGGTGACTGGGATGCCATGTACCACACAAAAGCAGAGGGGCGCGCCTCCCTCATTTCAGACGAGCTGGATCTGTCATTAGTATTCTGGTAGGAGGCTCCAGACATCTGAGCGAAACAGCCGCAGCAGATAAAAAAGAAGCCATTAATCCCACGAAGATTACCAGCACTGATACTTTATCCCAGAGTAATACAGCAATACAACCAGCCTCATTCCATTTACAATACCTTCAGATGAAAAGAAATGTCTCACCTTCAAAAGTGCATGACTGGACAGGCTGCCTTTCTGATAAATTGAAATTTTGTTTGCATGTATTTCAATACATAGAGGCTTCTTATCTTGGTGTATCCAGGCAGTGCGAATGACAAATATTTACCGTGTACTAAATTTGACAGCAGGTCCCACCTACAGCCAATTTTCCATGATCGTTATGTTGCATTCTATTGTCTTAAGTGATGAGCAGACTTTCATTCTGAACACAATACTGGAATTGCTACCCTTGTAATCCACACACACAAACCTCTTTTGAGTGTTCATAAAATCTCTAGAATGAGTGTGTTTGTGTGTGTGTGTGTGTGTGTGTGTGTGAGAGAGAGAGAGAGAGAGAGAGAGAGACAGAGAATGAGTGGAGCTTACGTATCCTGGACAAAATGGAATCCTTCAGGCTTGGCAGATAGTGTTACCATGAGAACCGCAGACCTATCCATTGTGCAGACTTGCTCCACCAACCATCTGTTACGAGCATTTTACAGCTTACAGTAGCCCTGGAATGTCTGTATGTTTAATCCCAAAACGTACTAGAGATGCTGGCTTTTATCTTACAAAGATTTGGCTAAAACAGACTACCAGAGCTAAGAAGACAGGACACAAGAATTCAGAGTGCAATTTACCTAGCCCTCTTTTGGTATCGTCCAAAGAGCGTTACACAATTATTCTTATTCAGACCTGTCGGCAGTTAGGCATATTTCTGCAGTTACATAAGATCAATATGATAAATTTAGCCATAGTACTTCTTTAATAAGATCCATTTTCACCTGCTGTTAAGATTACTATGGATTTGTAACATCTCTAAAATGGAAGCTACACCAATATATTGTTAGAAGAATTATGGCTAAATAAAGAAGAATTCCATATCAAAACAGTCCAAGCAGAATGATCTCATCACAACAGATTTGGTTTTATCAGTTTCAATCATGCATGTATAGACAAACCCATGGAATCCAAAAACCATCAATAACACATGACGACGTATACATTCCTCTCACTGCACAGTAAACATTATGTTAGAATAACTCTTTGTATTACTGTGTAATGCTGACGAAATAATGGATTTAAAATTCGATTTGAAATTGCTGGATTCTTCTTCCATGGACATTCCATTACACCAGCTGACCTTTCACTGATTAGGTAGTAACAGTATTGCTAAGAGGCGGAGTATGTACCTATAAACATACAGCGAAATACAGAGGAAGTGCTAGACGACAGGGGACATCACCCCTTTGTGTTTAGAGTAACATGAAGCTATATCCAATACTGATTGTAGTCGTGTTTTAGATGCCTTTTTGAACCATAATGCTATTGATAATATGACTATGGTTTCAAAGTATCCCATGTGAAAAATCATAAAGTGGTTTTTGCACACGGACAAGTCTAGAAAACCACAAATAACTCCTGGGTAGACCACTGTACACCATAAAGTGAATCAGTAGCTTTGCAAGTCATTACAGAGCCTTGCCACATTCCCCGGGGAGGTGGGTGTTGTGAAATCCAAGGTACATCGCTGAACAGAAGCACGCATGCTCACATATGAATTCATCACAAAATGAACAAGCAGCCTCTAATCAATAATCTTTGTTGTGTTTTGTTTCTGTCATTTGGTTACAATACATCAAAGGTGTAAAAGTCAGGTTCAGAATGTACAAAGATTTTGTTTCAACCAATCAGTTGAGTACTCTGTGAACATAACTCTTTATACTCAGTTGGCTGGTTGCAACAAAATCCTGGTCTGGATTTTTTTTTTTTACATGAACTGAACATGCTCTATCACTGTGTCTGGACTTGTTCCTTGTCGTCTGGAATTCTAAATTCATGGCAAAAATAATTTAGGTGGAAGGATTTATTCTCGTTGAATAGAGAGTCATAACTCTGAGGTCTAATTTTATGTACAGCATGTTCTCAGACCTTACAAACGCACTGAACAACCATCTCCATGGAGAGGGGATATGCACTACCGTTGAAAAGATTGGGGTCACTTAGAAATTTCCCAAGGAATAGCTTTCATTTCTCAGAACAAGAATAGACTGATGAGTCTTAGAAGAAAGTTCTTTGTTTCTGGCCATTTTGAGCTTTCAATCAAACCTGCAATTGCTGATGCTCCAGACCCGCAACTAATCTAAAGAATGGCAGTTTTATTGCTTCTTTAATCAGCACCACAGTGTTCAGCCGTGCTAACATAATTTCAAAAGGGATTTCTAATGATCAAATTTGACTTTTAAAATGGAACTTGGATTAGCAAACACAACGTGCCACTGAAACTGGGTTGGTGGCTCCTAAACGTGGGCCTCTGTTCACCAAGGTAGGTATTACATTAAATTCAGCCATTTCCAGCCAGTCATTTATAACATTAACAATGGCTACACTGTGTTTCTGATTAACTTGATGAGTGTTTATTTCAGAAATAAGTAATTTTGTAAATGAGCCCAATCTTTTTAATGTTGGTGTATGTGTATAGCATCTAGATATTTCCAGTCAAGCTGGTTTAACATACCCAAAAACATGGTTTTGGATGCTGAGGGAGTGCAATGCAGTATTCTGTCTTGCTGGCTACAGCTAGATTGTAAGCGCTCTAGACATATGCAACAGAGTGGACTTTAGTTGAGCTGACAAGATGAATGGTAGAAGATGCCAGTTAATAGTGGCAGCATTTAATGCCCTGCAGTCTGTACAGCCCGGGTCTCCTACCTTACTTATTGTCAAGGAAAAGTGTGGCTCCCTCTGGCAAAGTAAGCATGGGTATGATTCCAGCCTTAAAGACATCATTCAAATAAACCTCCATAGTGTGAGACTTTGCAATATGCAAGTAATAGGGCATGTGGTGCGGTTGAGTGTTTCTCAATATGCACGTTTTACTGTACTTGCGTCCTCGCAAACCTGTCATCTTCTGTTGCCAAACACTAGTTCCAATACTAAAAACAGAAGTACAGAGGATGGTAAAAATCCCTGGATGTCGTTTTTGCCCCCAAATATCAAGGCTACATCAGTTGCATCCTTGCCGAATGAGACCGATCCCATGATTCATTGTGCCCCAAGTCAGTAAGTAAGACCGCTCGTGTCAATACCACAAGTACGATCTTCGCATTCTTTGTTTTGAGAAACACCCAATGATATGGTGAGGAGGCATCACGGCTTTTTATGGAACACCTTGCATATAGTGCTGCAGACATGGAAGAACAGCCATCAGTATTCAAGATCTCCATATTGTTGGGCCCATATGACAGCACAACAACACAGGCAAAAGCAAGATTCTCTTTGTGGTCCAGAATATTTGGGTGATTGCAAGCATTATTAAATTTTGTGCTGTCTCAAGTGATTAATACCAGAGCTCCTCTCTGTGTAAAAACAATAACAATTGAATTGTTCAATAATTCTTGAATACATAGGGGCACAAATATATGTAGCTGGGGCACAAATATGTGTAGGGTTTGGCAGGTTTCTGGTAAGCGTACAAAGGCTACATATACAGTACTACGGACAAAGGCAGTTGTAAAATAACTGTCTCTAAACAGACTATGACAATATCGCATGATAAGTGACAACTGGTAGAAAACGTTTATCAAGTAGAAAAGACTTGAATTTGGAGAAAAATAATTGGTTAGGAGAAATAATCCCTATGACTTATTCTGAGAACGTGAATGAGTAAATTAGAGCAATAAATCTTTTGTAGTTAAATCTAGAACTACCTACAGTTGAGTGAGTTGAGTTGAACTTGTTACTCTTGGACTGAATCAACATTTGTAAACAGTACACAAAAAATGAAATATATTTATAAATCTTATTGTTAGAATTAAATTTCCAGCTGAGTAAATTAAATACATGGACTCACCAAGAGCTTCCACTCAGCATGATGTATTCTGAGGCAGAACAATGATTTAGCTCTTTAGGGCTTTACCCAGGAGCAAAAAGAGGCAGCCAGACTCAGTAAAACAGATTTAGAGCAGGAAGTCTAGTCAGGGACCAGAGAAAGGAAAGTGTAAAGCAGACAGCAATGAAGAGGTTAGGCAGATACGTAGCTGTGACTCAGCAGCAACCAGGGCCATTGAGAAGCAGACAGAGGAATGTGCAGTGCCAACAATGACCCCCCAAGGGAAAGAAGGGAAGATAATATTTTTTTCTCACCTGGGTTGTTTTTTTAAATTATTATTATTGTTTCAGATGTTGAAAAGTACTTTTTCATAACATTCTCGAGTAAACTTTTGAAAATGGGTAAGAAGATTCTGTGCCCAATTAAGAACAATAGTTAGCTATATATTCTCATCAAAGAAATTAATTAGTACACATTAGTGTTTGCTGCTTCAAGCTCAAATGTCTTCCGAGAAATCAGTTAAAAAATTCCCGTCAACTACGTAACTACATGGTTAACTTGCACCTTAATTATCTCTTTGCCATTTAGAAATCTAATCATTCAAAATTCACATTATATAAAGTAATTTACAAATGAATAATATGTCACCATTATTACAGTTCTAAAAAACACCCTAAATATAAGACATGCTTTCAAGGCATAGATAATTACTTCACAGAATTCCAATATTAAGTCAAAGGTATTCATTTTATTAAAGAAGCCTTATTTGGTGAAAGATAATTTAGCTTTCTACTTTAAATTGTCTTGTTATATTTGTATGCTGTTCTTAATATGTGTAGAATCGGGTCTCCAGGCAAGGACAATCAACATTTTTTACTGGGAATAGTCAAATAGACAAAAGGTTTTCCATACTTGATCACAGTTTTACAATTACTGATTCATTCAGCCTAGTTTTGCTTGATGTGGAATTTTGAAACTGGTAATACAATGCATCATCAAGCACATTGTGTATGTCAGAGCTATAGTGTTCACTGTCACTGTATGCCACTGTATGAAGCCGCAGAATAGAGAATAAAAGCACTGCATTCAACCCTATGGGCAGCGGCATTGGAAATAGAGAGGACAGGGGGCATGCCCCCTCAATATCAGCCCTCCTTCCCAAACAAACAAATATATGTTAAAACTAGCAAGCCCGTAAGGCATAATATAGTATTCGTATTGTCTTGTGTTCATGATAAATGAGGTCTTCCACTGATCCCCTCTCTAGATTCGGATCAGGTTGTAGGCACTTTGAAGGTTGAGCTTTGTGAAGATGCAGGCTATGCACAGCTGTTCCAAGGTGGATGGAATGAGAGACAGTGGCTCTCTCCTTTTAACTTTGATGTCATTCAGCACCCGGTAGTCCATGCACAGTCGAAGCCTGGCGTCTGCCTTCTTGATGAAAAAGAATCCTGAGGAGATAGATACCTTGCAAGGATGGATGACACCTTGTGTCAGAACTTCTGTTACATACTCAACCATCACTTCCTCCTCTGGTTGAGACAAGGAGAACAGGCAACCTTTAGCACGTAGAGCATCCTTCACCAGGTCGATGCCATAGTTAGAGGACAGATGGGAAGGCAACTTGAAGGCTTTGGGTTTGTTAAACACATTGTTGTAATCTGTGTATTCTGCAGGGATGCCAGTTGTATCCTCCGGAAGGAGGAAGGATGGAGGACACTCTATGGAGAACACTTGACAGGCTGTGGTTACACTGTGATCAAAGCCTTGAAGAGACCAGGAGGCAAGCTTGCTGGAGACCTTATCTATGTGGAGATTATGCTCCCATAACCAGGGATACCCCAGGAAGAGTGGGTCATGGGAGGATGACAGCACCAGCAGCTGAATGTTATCCTTATGCACCAATCCCATCCTCAGGAGAAGCAGGACTGTGCGGTGGGTGATGTTCCCTGTGGCTAACCTTTTACTATCCACTCCCTGGACCACCAGTAGAAAGGGGAAAGGCTCAAGAGGAACAGCATACTGACAAGTAAACTGGAAATTGATAAAAGTTCTGGATGTCCCGCTATCAAAGAATGCCACCATCTTGGGGGTTTTCCCTTCCCACATGAAGGTAGAAGGAACCAACACCTGTATCTAAAGTATATCAAGGAGGGCGGAGACCATAACCTGAATTATGGTGAATTTGCTGAAATTTATTGTGGGGGAATTGCATTAAAGCTGGGCTTTTAATGAAGAATTTTGGAGATGGGTAGAGAATGTGTAGGGAGGCTTGGGTTGTATTATGGCAATATGTTCATTTTACTGCAAGATTTTCGTTTAGTGAAATTTATTCTGGATGAACCTGCAGGCTTGGAGAAATTCATAATTGTGCCAGTTAGCCCTAGTCATAGTCAGCACATGAAAGCACATGTGAAAATCCGGTGAACAGTTTGATGGTATAAAAAATTAGCTATCATCCAGGCCTACGGGGGGGTGTCACATCTGAGGTGGCGAAGAGTAGGTAAAACCCCAGAGAGAGCTGTGGTGCGAGGAATCCTCCCTGAAGGGGACTTTATTAACAGTTCAACAGAGGAAGGTTGGGCCAACAAAAGCGCAGACCAAAGACTAACAGTAATACCAGGACTGGGGAACACAAGATGGGGGGGGGGGCATATAACCACTGCTAACGAGGAGTACACAAAGGGCAGGTGTGCTGATGACGATAAGCACGTAACCAGAGACTGGAAACAATTGGGGTAGATGCCAACAGAAGGCCATAGCTGCAACATCTGCTGGCCAGGCAGAGACACGACAGGGTTAAGGGAGACAGAGTGTGGTGAGGGCTAGAAATAGAGGTTAGTAGTGCAGGGGGAGTAGGGATTAGATGTAGGGGTGGTGATGGGACCATCCAGGGAATACAGCGCTGTCATGTTTTTCAGTTTCTTTGCCATTTGTATGAATGCTCATCTTCACTAGTCTAGTGTTATAATAAACATGTACATGTTCATTTCAAAGTTAAAATGCTAATATACAAAGACATTTATTGCCTTTTACGTTTCCAATTGATACATCCAATAATCTAGCAATTGTAGAGATTGAGGTAAGGGGTGTGGGTGGAGTCGGGATTAGTTGGGAGGAGGGCTGTCCAGGGAATACATTGTTGTCGTTCTGACAGCATCTTGTTCAGTTAATAATAATAATAATAATAATAATAATAATAATAATAATAATAAGGCTTTCATGTTTTCCTACATTTGATTCAGTGATGTAATGTTTAGTATCAGTGCAGGCACTGTTGCTTCATACCTCCATGACAGGGATTTCAGTCCAACACCTTCATATGTTTGGATCTTGCATGTTCTCCCAGTGTCTTGAAGTCTTCCCTTGGGTGCATCTGTTTCCTCCTTCAGTCCAAAGACATGCAGTTAGACTAACTGGCATCTCTAATTGCCCTTGTTATGTCTGCCCTGCAATGGACTGATTCCATCCAAAGTGTGTTTATGCCAAGCGTCCTGTGCTAACTGGGGTAAGCTCCAGGTTCCCCCTGGGGCTTCAACAGGATAAGTAGTAGGAAGATGCATGAATATGGCATATTATTTATTATATATGAATTGTTATTTCTCATATATATTAATAACGCTTTGGAAAGACCAATTGTTGGTTCATGATAATTTGAATTTGTAATTGCTTCCATACTGACCATAATGTTGATCCAGCATAAATATTGCAAGCCTGAAAACCAAAATGTCACCATTCAACCTTTTGGGGTCTCATGGAAATCCAACTGGTGGTAGATGCTCTTCACAGAAGTGCAGCAAAAGTGCAGATCTTCAGCGTGTTGCTGCCAATCCTCTCCTGGCATATAACCTCCTGTAACAGCAAGCCAGTATGTCCACTTTACACTGGAGTTGATTAAGCCCTCAAAAAAGTAACGTTCCATGTGAAGAATGTTTGGCAGAAAATGATAAGCAAACATATTCCTTACGTGTAGTTACGCATTTCTGCAACTTGGTATAGTTTTGAAGGACAAAAGCAGACTAATGTCTGCTCAGGCATATTATTCATGTGGGAAGCCTGATCATTGCCAGATCCATCAACAGGGACTGGCCTTAATTCTGACTGTACATGTTTATTACTTCTCCTTTCATCTCCTAGCAGCACTTCTGTAGCAGAAACCAAGTATTTAGCAATGTCAGGAATATGTCAGGGTTACATTAGAAAAAAAAAGACTGCATGAAAATGACTGTATGGATTCTGAGAGAAGAAAAAAAGTCAGATTAAATCCTATTGGCTGAGGTTTTCCTTGGACTAAAGCTCCTCTGAATGATCATCGTGTCTGTTTTTGACAGACTGGAGATAAGAAAGTGCCTTAGGTATTAGATGTCATTCCTCTTCACTGGGAAAGCAGTTTGAGTACCCTTATAGAGGCACCTTCTGTGAATAGAGAAATTCACAACAACAAAGCCTTCCTTTCTCATTAAGTCAGCTGCAAAATATATGCAGCTCTGGAGCACTCCATTCGAAGCAGATGAGTAATCCCTGTTCAATCTTACACAGACAGAATGTACATAATTATTGCATCTGGAAAATGTGGGGGGAAAAAGATGAAAATAAAGCAGCTTTGACCAAGGAACCAAGCTGAAAGCCATAAGTAAAATCTCTTACACGTAATTTGAAGGCACACTTCGGTGTCCTGTGGTATTTAGTCCATCACGCACATTCCTTCCTGATTTAAATGGACAATGACATTTTGGTAACATTATTTGTTTCAATGACAGCATAAAGATGTGCATGACTCAGCGTTTTGTAACAATGAATCGTTTATCATAGTTATTTCTGAGAAAAGAGGTCAATTACAGTCTGGGGGCAGTTCTGTTGCAGACTTCAAGGTCCTTTACTGAGAAAAGAATGTTGATCCCAAGGTTTGCCAGTCAGGCACCAGGAGAAGGAATAAATCAGTGTTCAAATGAAAGGACTTTCCAAACAGAACTGATGTGACCAAATAAGTTCTCAGTAAGGTTTTTTTCTTTTTAAAGTAAAGCCCACTCTTTGTGCTGTTTTATGTCTAGATTTAAACTGACTTGATGTATTACAGTGGTATGGTTTTTGGTTGGATGAAACTGAATTTTCACACACACACACACGCACATGTAGGGTAAACATATCCTTATGGGGACCACTCATTCATTTCTATCTGAAAAATGCTAATGCTAACTATGACAACCTTA
>JABFEB020000113.1:17000417-17013459 GCA_019775895.2 Stomatorhinus ivindoensis
TATATATATATATATATATATATATGCATGCCCTGGGAGCATTATCTCTGCATCTCAGATGAGAGAATTATGAAAAAAGATGGTGCAAAATCTGTTGAATGTCCTCTGGCAGATGTAGAGGCTTATTGAAAGACTATCAATAAGCGCTGCATCGTTATGACCATGACAGCTATTCAGTTATTCCGTGCCAGTGGTGCCTTTCGACGAGCCAGGGGGTGGCTGCTGATATCAGTGAGTCATGTGTCAGTGGGTCGCAACCCTTCATCACATTCACCTTAAGAAGAAAAACTCAGCCAGTTGTTGGTTTTTGTTAGTTCTTCATAACACCAGCTGGACCGTTATCCAGGTACATATATTATATGCATATATTACATATATTATCAAACGAAGTGCCACCTATAAAGAATAACATTGCCAGAACCTCCAGATATTCCCCATGGTTTAATGTTCACACACACTCTTGCAAACAGCAGTGCTGCAGGTTAGAGTGCTAACAGAAATCTATGGATTTAGGGTGTTTAAGTCGGCATGGTCTGACAGCGTTCCACAGTACAAGCATACCCTTTACTGGGCGCATTCAGCCTATTACTCTAACCTTACTGATAGCAATCGAAATATCCCTCACTACCTTTTCAACTTATCTAACAAATACGATACGGCTGAACCTCTGCTGCTGAGTAATTTTTTATGTCAAATATTTTATGGACTTCTTTTACAATAAAATGGCACAAATTAGACTTCAAACATGTTCAAATGGCTCACAAATGCAAACAGACCACAGACACACCCTTAATGCTTTTGAACAAATCAGTGAACAGGAATGAACAACTTTTTAAAGAATCCATGAGAGTTTTGGTGAACCTATAACTGCCATGTTGAATGTGTCCTCAGGTGATGTTCCTGGCTAACTTAAAGTAGCAGCAATCAGGAGCTTCTGCCTGGTAAATTTGTAAATGACATAACAATGGCAATTGATGCAGACAGTATGACTGCTAATGCTTTAGAATCTTAGTGCAGCCTTTGAAAGGTTGACCATCTTACTCTATTACAAATACTTAAATCTGATGTTGATTTGGGTGGAATGGTATTGAAGTGGGGGTGGCATGGTGGTGCAGTGGTTAGCACTGTTGCCCCACACCTCTGGGACCTGGGTTCATGTCCCTGCCTAGGTTCCATGAGTGTGGAGTTTGCATGTGCTACCTGTGTCGTCGTGGGGTTTCCTCTGGGTACTCTGGATTCCCCCCCACAGTCCAAAGACGTACTGAGGCTAATTGGAGTTGCTAAGTTGCCCGTAGGTGTGGATGTGCCCTGTGATGTGCTGGCCCCCCATCCAGGGTTGTTCCCTGCCTTGTTCCCATTGCTTCTGGTTAGGCTCCAGATACCATGTGACCCAGTCAGGTAAGTGGGTATAGAAAATGGATGGATGGTATTGAAGTGGTTTAAATCATATTTGACTAATCAATATCAGTAAGTGTCAAATGATTATACTTGTGTCAAATATGGAGTGCCACAGGGATCAGTCCTTGGTCCTTTATTATTTTCTCTCTCCATGCTGCCATAATGAGAAAATATAATGTTAATTATCACTATAGGTTGCCGACACCCAATTGTACATTTCAGTGTTAATTGCGTCAATGATGTAAAGACCTGGATGACTGAAAACTTTTGATCATTAAAAAAATGAGGTTCTGTTGTTTGGAGGCAAGTCTGCAGATAGGAACGTTATGATCTCCGCACTTTTCCCTCAGCAGCTCAGCTCATAACCTAGGTGGCTCTCATTCAAATCATATGTGGATGCAGTATCGAAGGTACGCTTCCTACAGCTATGTGACATCGGCACACTGCAACAATTGTGTACTATTCAAGTCACTGAGAAGTTGATACATGCCTTTGTATACAGTAGATTAGACTGACTGCTGTAATGCTCTGTTATCTGGGAGCTCACACTGCACATTAAACACCTTGCAGCTTATTCAAAATGCAGCAGCTCCAAATGTCACCAGGAGCAGGAGGTTTGAACATGCAACCCCTGGTCTTACTTCCCTGCACTGGCTTCCTGTCATGTTCAGGACTGACTTCAACGTTCTCCTACTTACATAGAAGGCACTTAAAGGTCTAGCTCCTGCCTATCTAACAGAATTACTTCAAGTTTACAACCCGCATTGTCCAGTCAGATCACAGAATACAGGTTTCCTTGTTGTTTCACATATAAATAAAGTGACAGTAAGCAGTTAACATTCTGCTACAGGGCCCCTATATTTTGGAGTGGTTTGCCAGTCTATGTTCAGGATACTGATTCGGGCTTAGTCTTTAAATCTCAATCGAAGGCATATTACTTCAGTTTAACCTACTCACAACATAACATATAACACACTGTAACTATGGCGGCTGATGCTGCTGTACATGCCATTTTTATCTGCTATGCTTGTCCATTAATATGATGTTGCACTTACCATGACACACCCACGTAAAACGCCTTGGGGTGACTCTGGGGTGGTGCTATATAAAAATTAATTGAATTGAATGGAAGGATTGCAATCTGTCAACTTTTTCCGGTGGTACATGTCAGGTGACACAGTCACGTTGCCTCATTTCATGATTGATTCATTCCGCCAAATCCTTTCTTTCCTGTTGAACGCTTTGTAGAAGGAATTAGAAGTAGTGACCAAAACTAACCATCCCTGATCCTGAAATGCAAAGGGTAGGTGGAGCCCATACTGTAGAAGGTAAGCAGTTAGCTTCTCTCCAGTGATTTCTGCTGGCAGCAGGTAACATAATGGTGCTGGTTCAGTTTCCTCTGATTTTGTGCTGTTGAGCAAAGCATTAAAGATAAATTGCAGTAGGAAATGTTGACCACACTCAGGGGTATCGGAAATAGGGGTGATGGGGGGAGCGTGTCCCCCCTCAATAGTGACAGAGCCCCCACCCCCCCCTTCCCAAACAAATCAACATAAACAGATACAATACAAACCTGGAACTCAAATGCCTCTTAACTCAACCAACTTGGATGAGGAACAGGTCTGTCAAATTTCTTTCAACTTGTACTTCAACCGAAATCTTGGAACTCATCTGTACCTGTTAGAACTTGTATGGGTTGAAACATGATCAACGCAACTAATCTGGAGAAACATCTAGTGGCAACTGGACCAAAAACTCTTACAGTAACTCGACAAAACAAAACAAAACTGCTAATACTTGTTCAGACCGAGACGTTTCTCCCCTTTCAAAGAATAATACCCAGTCCCTCCTATCCATTTTATCATTAGTTGGGAAGGTAGATAGGTTTAAATAGGCAATCATTTGGGGGTCTAGAATGGATTAAGTTAATTTATGTTATTTTATTATGGGGAAATTCAACTTGGACCTCGACCAAAACTCGATCAGCCTTCAGGAACTAATAAAATTTGTGTTCCAAGGTATTTATATATTTTGGGCTGGATGATCAAATTGTAATACTTTTGGGTCTTGCAATCACCAATTGCCTCTTGTTATTTAACACATTTGTCATATCTTTCATGATGAATTCACACCTTACTGAGCTCAATTAGCTGCCAAATACCTAAAGAAGACTGCAGTCCTGTATCAGACAAAATCACTTTTGTCTGATCAGTTATTTTTTAGTTATATTTAGTTCACACTGGACTCCAAGCAATGCTGGTCTTATTTTAAATGATGAAATCTTGATCATTAAAAAATTGTCTTATTCTTTCACAATGTGACTATTGTATGCGTGCCCATTTGATGTCGTGATATACACTACATGGACAAAAGCACTGGGACACACCTATGAATCAGTGAATTCAGGAGTTTAAATTAGACCTATTGTTACAGATGTATAAAATAAAGCCCATAGCCATGCAGGCAGGTTTACAGACTTTTGTGAAAGAATGGGTCATTCTGAAGAGCTCTGTGAATGCAAGTGTGGTGCTGTCATAGGAGGCCGCCTCTGCAATAAGTCAGTTCATGAAATTTCTTCCCTGCTAGATATTTCAGTCAACCGTAAACGGTATTATTGCAAAGTATAAGCATTTAGGAACAACAGAAACTCAGCCGGATGGAGTGGTGTAAATGCTGTATGTATGATAGTAATAATATAAATGGGGTTAGTATATACAGAAATTATATATTGTCAGGAGCCTTGTACTAAATTAAGGTTTTTATTTGTCTCGTTCTTAGGCTGGGAAGCACCTTCCTAATTTCAGATCTAATGAGCATTTCTCCATTCTTTGGTAACCAATGAGCATTAAACACTGCCTGATAAGTACCTGGAATTCCAAGTCAACATATAGACATACCCAGCACTGAGTTTACACTATCGGCCATACCGGGTTGTGCTAAGAAGCAGAGGGCCCAGATACTGGAAAAGGTTTCTCACTAATATGGTGGTTACTGTGGCACAATTGAGCAACACCACACCTTAAGCATACAATGAAATCACAAAATAATGGACTATAAATACATTTATTTCAGTTACAGAAGGGATAAAGGTTGGTGTTAGGATTAAGCCTAAGGTTACAGTCAGGGTTGGCATTGGGTTCATCCCAGAAGTTCCAAACTTCAGTTCCAGGAAGTCAACATCCAGACCGAGATTTTGTTTCAACCATCCAGTTTAGTATAAGGAGTCAAAGTCACAGATACTCAACTGGTTGGTTGAAATGAAATCTTGGTCTGGATTTTTACTTACTGGACCTGAAATTTTCACCTCTGGTTAGTCCAAAGAGTTATGGTTAGGGCTGAGTTTAGAATGAGGGTTAGGGTTGCGATTAGGGACAGGGTTGGCATTCAGGTTATTTTGGGATTATGGTTAGAGTTAGGGTTAAATTTAAGTTTGGATTAGATTAAGATCTGGGTTAGGCTTGGATTTTATGTATATTTTATGAGCCAATACTGCAGTTTATTGAAAATCACTATATATACAGAATTTACTACTCTGTAAATAAATTCATGAAAGCCTCATAGTCTAACACCATAAAAGCAATAATTATATAGTATGGAATATGGAGCAGTTTGCAGCATTATCAAGTATGTAAGTATAAATTCTAGTGTTTCTGTGCAGTTCACTCAAGGTCAAGGTCAGCACCACAGCAATACTTCTAAAGTAAGTAATAAACAATAAGAATTGGTCTTCCTTGTGGTTTTATTCTGTTTAAACATGAAAAATGAAAGTATCACATCTCTGTACTCTTTGTACACAACCAGACCAGCATGAAGACTCATGTGAGTGTAATATTCACAAAATGCTAATCATTTTCATTTTTTTATATTCCAGAATGTTTAGCTAAATTTCATTTAAATCTGTTTTGTTATATATCTCAAATTTAGCCACAAGATAATACTTGAAGATGGCAAAATGTATAGCAATGCTTTATATGAGATTTTAAAGTAGTTTACAAGTTATATGTAGAGGTGGATAGTTCAGGTCCAGAGAGTAAAAGTCCAGACCAAGATTTTGTTTTAACCAACCAGTTGAGCATAAAGACTGACAGTCATAGAGGACTCGACTATTTGGTTGAAATAAAGTCTTGGTCTGGACTTTTACTCTCTGAACCTGAACTACCCACCTCTGATGCCTGGTTATATGGCTGGATATTGGCACAGTGA
The DNA here is from genome assembly GCA_019775895.2 of Stomatorhinus ivindoensis. Classification (NCBI taxonomy): domain Eukaryota; kingdom Metazoa; phylum Chordata; class Actinopteri; order Osteoglossiformes; family Mormyridae; genus Stomatorhinus; species Stomatorhinus ivindoensis. The sequence goes on from JABFEB020000113.1 coordinate 17,006,019, forward strand.
GTCAGTGGACTTCATGTGGTCTTACACCTCCAGGGTCGTGGGTTCACTGCCTTTGTGTGTGTGGAGCTCTTAAGGTGTCCATGCAGGTTACCATCTAGGACTGGAGTTTCCTCAAATAGTCCAAAAACATGCTTTAGGGAAAACTGGGCACAGCTATAAAAATGAATATAAAAACTCTACATACCTTTGTTATAATTGTATGTCTTTGTCGTTAATCTTTAATGTGACTTTGCGACTAACAGAATTCAAGAGAAAAACACACAAACAATTAAGCAGTATGTTATTAAAAGCTTCACAGTGGTGCTATGCCCTCACCATACTAATTCTTTGAGGAAGTACCTTTTGCATTTATTACTGCAGTATATCTTTGGGAGTAAGTCTATCTATTTTTCACACCTGGGCTTTGTTATTTTATCTCACTCTTCCTTGCAAAAAAATGTCAAGCTCCTTCGAATTGCCAGGGGATCTCCAGTACACAGCCTGCTTTAGGTCATTCCACAGGTTTTCTGGGGATTGAAGTCCGGGCTCTGACTGGGCCATTCCCACTTTGATCTTCCTTTTCTGAAGCCCTTCCTGGGCTGACGGATATGTGCTTTGGGTCATTATCGTGTTGGAAAGCGAAATGCCTCTTCATTTTCACCCTTCTGTCAGTAGGTTTCCCCCCCCCAAAATCTCTTGATATTTGGAACTAGTCATTATCCTATCTATACTGACTGGAGTCCCTGTCACAGCTGAAGAGGAGCAGCCCCACAATGCGACGCAGCCACTGCCATGCCTCCCAGTCAGTCTGGGGCTCTTTGGAAGATGAGCTGTGCTGGCTGTGCGCCAAACATCTCTAAGAACACAGGCCAGAAGGCCAACCTGAGGCTCATCAGACCACATGGTTTGAGTTGGTTGAATATATTGTGCTGCAAAATTTACATGGATTTGGATGTTCTGTCATTTGAGAAATGGCTATAGCCACCTTACCACATAGCCCAGACATGTGCAGAATAAGTGTCACATGCAAGGAGGGGCCAGTGGCAGGTGTATGCTACTTACAGCTGGACATGCTGAATGTCATTGGCTACCTCTAAAAACTGCAATTGCTCTCTTGATTAAACCCACACTTACACACTCAGGACATTTTGATTATCCATCCATTATCATAACCACTTAATCCACATTTTGATTATCCATCCATCCATTATTGTAACCGCTTAATCCACATTTTGATTATCCATCCATTATCATAACCACTTATTCCACATTTTGATTATCCATCCATCCATTATTGTAACCGCTTAATCCACATTTTGATTATCCATCCATTATCATAACCACTTAATCCACATTTTGATTATCCATCCATTATCATAACCACTTAATCCACATTTTGATTATCCATCCATCCATCCATCCATTATTGTAACTGCTTAATCCACATTTTGATGATCCATCCATCCATCGATCCATTATCGTAACTGCTTAATCCGCATTTTGATTATCTTTCCAACTAATTGTATATTTGTGTTTTGTTTGATTTTTGGTGGATGCAAGGTCACATCAAGGATGGCTTTACATTGTAACGACCTGTACTTTTAATAAGGTTGTGTGGACTTCTTATAGCCAGTGGACATTCAGCTGTTGATGTGTTCCGTCTGGCATTGGAAAAATTCCAGCAACCATTCAACTTTTTCTGGATCTAGAAAGAAGTGACATGTAGACCTGGTAGCATTAGCTGCCACAGTAGTGAAGCACTTTGAGAGGCTGGTGCGGCGCCTTATTAATGCCACCATCCCGAAAAGTCTGGTCTCCCGTCAGTTTGTATGCTATCACAAGAAGTCCATAGAAGCCTCCATATGACATGTACTTCACATTACCTAGGATCATTGGGACTATTGGTAGTGTTCATCTTAGTATTTAACACAGAACACACCCAGACCAATCACCAGAAACAAAAAATGATGTGTTAAGATTAAAGACCCAAGCAGTGAGTATTGATATTAGAACCTTGGTCAGCATAATTCTCAATGTAGGCTCTGTGTACTGCACCGTCCACCCCCCCACGCCCCCTCCGCTATACTCACTATTCACCCAATCCTACCCCTTCTTAACACTTGCTGACAGCACCACCATCAGAGTTTCCTGGCAGAATGTTACTAGTAAAATATTTCCCTAATTACCAGCAAGAACACAGAGCTGGTCATTGACTTTGGGAAGCTGAGGGCAGTCCACCCTCACACCTGCATCAGTGGCATTGGAGAAGTCCAGAAACTTAAAAATACTGGGGGTCGCCATCATTGACAACCCCACGATTTCACAGGAGACCTCAAGGGCCACCAATACGTTCTACCCCCTTGGATATTTGAAGAAGGTCTAAATGCCGCCAGCAGTATTAGCCGTTATTTTTCAGATGCACTCTGGAGTCGTTTCTCTCCAGTTGCATAATATCTTGGAAGAGCAGCTGCTTGGCACAGGACCACAAAGACCTGCAATGGATGGTGCAGACCGCTCAGAGCATCACTGACACACACCTGACAGCAGTCCAGGACAAATACATAACTCACTGGCTTAGAAACTGCATACTGCATAATTAAGGACTCCAGGCTCCATAAGCAGCCACTTTTCTCCCAATTTCCTTCTGTCCTGTGATATAGGACAATGAGCACTCAGACCACAATGTTCAGGGACATTTTTTACCTACAGGCAATTTAGGCTTCTTAGCAAAAACTAATTCCAAACAAACCTCTGTAACAATTGACAATGTGACACTCTATTTTCATTCTGATTCTACCCCAATGCACTTCTTGCAAATGTATATGGTTATTTTCTGTTATTTGCCGCCTGTCATTACTGCTGCACTGGTATTGCATTAATTTTGCACAATGGTCTGCAGGAAGCACGCAGATAAGAATGTCATTGTACTGTGCTCTCATAAGAATATGAAGCTACTGTGTGTGTGCTCTGCAATGGACTGACATCCCATCCATATTAGCCAGTTGCATTTTTCATATGACATATACCATATGAAACTGACTTTAATGTATATTCCATTAAATTTTTTTTTCCTAAAATCAGTTATTTGTGTACTGAATGTCGCAATGACCATTTATTAGCTACATGCTCAGATTTTTCTGCCCAAAGCAGTATGTGATAAAAGATCGGAACCAATTTATTATGGAAAGACTTCCTTTATCTTTTTCCAAATGTGAATCTTATTATTTATTGTGAAACTGACTGTTTTTCTCAAGCTGCCAAATAGAAACAAATTTTACTGAGGAAGATTATTGTTATTGGCATGGACAAACAACCGGATTTTACCGACAAAGGACCAACAAAGACTCCATTGTTCTTTGATGTGCAATATCTTCAAAGACCAGTTGTTTGTTTCTAATTATTTTATGATTGTCTTTTTTTGTATCAATGTTCCCTTGTTTTCTGTCTTGCAGAGCCAATGGTTTGTCTGATGCATCTTCTTCAACCTTCACGCTCCTTTTGTTCCTTGCATTTTGATTTCTGCACATGACAGGAGGGACGATATGCTATTTCTTGCTTGAGAAGAAAGAATATCACAGTAGGAGTCAGCTCCCCTTTTTATGTGCAATGTGCTTCAGCCTTCTCTCTCTCTGGAGACGTTTCCTGAAATAATGAAATGCAGGAGTCACACAAAAAGCCATTACCGAGAGAAGCAGGTTTCTAGGTGGCAGATGTTTGCTGAAAATATGGCCACGCAGACATGAGGCTATTAAATGTTCTCCAGGCCTGTGGGAGAGATAGATTCTTTTTGGGGAAAATGAGCATAAACAGGGTTTTGTCCACCCCTTACAACAGACAAAAGGGGGAAAATATTTAGATTCAAACTGCTGAGAAGCACAACCATTTATGTCATCTATGAGTCAGAAGCAGATAGCACTTAGTGTACAGGCCTAAGCACAGAGGAGAGGATACTCCACAGGGCTGAGTAACAGTGCTGTTGGCATGTGCAAGAGCCAGACACTTAAGAATTTCCAACACTAGATGCTAATGTACATAAAACTCCAATATTTTGCTGGCTTATCCAAACACACACTGACACAGATGCCAGCCAGCTGCAAGAACATGCAATTCTTGCCAAAAATCACAGATGAAAAGGTGGTTCTCTGTGCTGATATGAATTTTAAATAAATGGCAGGAGATTAACTGAGAGACATACATTTTGGAAAAAAAAATTGAAGTGTAGTGTTACCATTAGTGCCACAAAGACCTTACGCATGTTGCAATGCAGTTTGCACACGTGCTGCCTCCCGTAAACATTTACTTCATATTGTAACCATTAAAATATTCATATTTAAACATTTTGAGTCGTCAATCAAAATTCAATTGCCATAACTGTAGTCAGGAGCTTAGTTTCTCTACCCAAAAATACATCTATGTGAAATCTACTTGTGATTAAATAGAAAATTTACATAAACTATTAAATGTAAGGGTTTGAACTTAATTCTAGAATGAATCTTGTACAGATACATGGCTGAGATGGAGAACCAAATGCAATCTATGTGACCTAAATGCTGGAATGAACCATAGACTCTATGAGGAATGTTTGCTTGCCTGAAACTCTCCACTGCCTTTTCAATTCTTCATGCCAGACATCAGATGTCTAATATTTCAGCTTTGCCATTAAAGATGCCGGCAAGTATTTCATTATGTTCATGCCTGCCATCATTTCTGCCTGCAAGGCTCTGGAGAAAACACAGCACTGAGGTGTAGCGGCTTACTTTAGCATCATTAATAGAATTGTCCTTATTATTACTGCCTTAGGATTGCATGCCTTGTAAAGTGTGACATTTCAAAACAAACATTACAAAAAAAAAATACTGAACCTGCTTTGTACATTGGCAATAACTTCTGAAAGATATTTAAAAATGAAATCTTGTGACATCTAAAATGGCATCAGATGTAAATATCAGATTAGCACATTATGGAGGAATAAGGATTAGGAACAATATAACAAAGGGTAAGGAAAGTAATTTTATGAGGCTGTGGCATTTAACTGATTTTAGATTAAACTTAAATACCAAACAAACTGAGCTTAAATGATAATGTATGCGGTCATTTAAGGACTAGCGCAGCCATATAAGGGGAAACACTCAGGTGTAATTGAGAATTTTCAGGATTTTCAGCCCTGGTATCATGTTTTTTTTAATAGGCCACTCTGTACGTCACATCACAGACATACTGTATCGGTACTGCTAGAATGTGTTGACAGTAGCATAAAGATACTACTGATTGCTAGCAAGCTGCACGTTCACTTGAGTGGAAATCTGCCGAAATCTCTTTTTTACTTTCCAGTTTTTCCATACCTTAAATGCTTTTCATTACTTTAGCATTCTCTGCCTTCTCTCCAGTGAAATATAGAGAAATCTATTTTACTAAACATTACATGTGGTTCAATATTTATGACATGCAAAGCAGAATGCTGAATCTGCTTCAAGAGTGCCAACTGATATTAATGGTTGTGCTAGGTGCTGACAAAATAGATTTTTGCTTCTAAACACAGAAAAAAATATACAAAATAACTACAGCGGATATATCCTTTCCTACATCATATGGACCGTCTTATACCACACGGGACATGAATATTTTCTAATGTATTAATGAACTGTTTCACCCTGTATTTTTCACATTATGCTTTTTGCAAGCTATCATGCACAAGTTAATGTTATTAAAATGCTATTTCTACTTGCAGTTCTATGCCTGTGGGGTTGGAGCTATGTGGTTTGAGACTGTGGTTTGAAGGTTGCTGGTTCAAATCTCGTGGTCAGTAGAGTGATCCCACAATTGGGCACTTGAGTGTGGCCCTTAACCCCAACTGCTCCAGGGACTGACTGACCTGCTGTCTCCTCTAGGCCAGTTTCATGAGGTTGTCCCCCCCCCCCCCCCCTGACTTTTCCAGATGTCCTGAAGGAACTCCCACATATATCACTCATTGAAATAAAAATGAAAATTAGTTCCATTCCTTGAGAAGTGGGGGGAGGGGGGTTGCTGGTTTTGAATCTTGTCAAGCTTGCTAGGGCAGATTAGCAGAATGATGTTACGTATTTTCTATTCTGAGAAAGCTCGATCTATGTAAAAATGTCACATCCCAGTACTTTGTGACCTCTTATAAATGGCGAATGAGCCAATGTAATCCCTCATCCTCCACTACAGAAAATGACTGATCATCTATCATCCTCATTTTTTCAGTAGTTGTTTGGTACTGTTAACTTTGAATATTGAAGCTTAAGTATTTGCTGTTAATATCGGTACTTTAACGGATATGTCAGGCATCTCACGGCCTACATGTTGTTTGTTCAGTCTTCAGAAAGACAATGGGCTCCATTTATAGGCAAGTCCAGATCCATTCCGATATTTTGACAATGGAAAAACCAGAGAACCAACCAAAAAAAGGTTTTCCTAACACTCTTAATTATTCAGAGATGTGTTTTGGGTGTAACAAGCAATAAACCAATCAGGATGGCACGTCACCTCAGCAGCCGCACGTGATCTATGGTGGATTGTTATTATAATGGTACATTTGCCAGGCAAGCTGGATTGCTTTTCGGCCGAGGAAACAGACATGCTCATATGCGAGGTGAACATACGCAAGCAGTTAATTTACAGGAGAACCACTGTTCCACCTAAGCCTTTCAAGGTGAAGCAGGTGTGGGATGAGGTAGCAGTGAGTGTTTCCTAGTTTAAATAATAACAATAATAATAATAATAATAATAGATTTTATTTGTAACATACGTTACATTTAAAATAAATGTCAAAGTGTCAATAAATACTAGAACTCATGGCCATAAGTGGAAATTAGCGGGAGAACATTTTTGAACAAATTTGAGGAAGCACTCGTTTGTAAATTTCTTATGTTCTTATGTTCTAGCATCACCAGCTCATGCATTGCTGAAAGCGGTATAATGATTTCAGAAGAAAACAGAAGCTCGCTGCTGAACGAGCACGGCGGCTGGGAAAGGAGACTTAATTAATAATGCTTGTGTGTTTTTTTTATCTTAACTTTGGGCCTGCAGTTCGCAAAATATAAATAAAACTGCAATCTTTGTTCAAACAAAACACAAACTACAGTTTTAAGGTGTTTTAAAGTGTTCAAACAAAAGGTAATAGGGCTGTTATTTTTCTACTCTCACAATTTAGATTCCATACCAGGTTATACAGACGATTCAGCTCTTCTGCCATCTGAACCCTCCTTGCTGAGGCTGCTGCCAGCATACACTCCTTTGTTGGCATCAGCACATACAGTTCAGCATCATAAAGTCCTCATTTATGTCCAACAGACATCCATCACGCATGGCAATGTTACGCCACATACAGCATGCCATGAGGAACGCGGCGACCTTCTGAGGTCTGGGTTTTAATGTTCCACCTGACTTATCTAAATATCTGAAATGCAGTTTCGGCAATCAAAATGTACGTCCTTTCAAT
>JABFEB020000113.1:17052729-17065281 GCA_019775895.2 Stomatorhinus ivindoensis
CTAGGAAAAAGCAAACATCCACCCCCCCCCCCAGTCAGTCCCTCCTGCTGTGAGTCCCTCCTCTGCCCCTGATGCTAGGAGTGTAACTTAATTTAAAATGTTGTAAATACATCAGAGAATAGAATTGTAAAGCTAGTAAGGTTTGAAAACCTATGCGGTATGCGGTTTGAGTATTATTATAATGCCATAGTTTGTAAGTTTGTGTGGCTTTGTGGGCCAGGACGCGTGTGCCTATGATAGCCAGCACTGCAGCAGCCCCTGTGACTGGCAGTGTCAATTCACTGTGAGGCCTTATGCAAGACCTTTAACCCCAATGGCTACAGGGTCACCAGCTGACTTTGGTCTCTGACCCTCAATTATATGTCACTTTGGACAAAAGCAAAAAAGTTGGAGCTACAGGAAGCTACAGGCACAAGACAAGGCCGACCCATGGTAGGGCATACTCACACACCATTCAGTGGGTACAGAATGGATGGATGGATGGTAAATTACAGTGAGATGTACATAGCATGTTTTATGGGGGAAATTTTTAAAGCACATTATGGTGACATGGAGTTGATTAACAATTAGAAGCTGTTAGCCTGTCTGTGCTGTAATCAGAAATGATATTTTTTAGTTGGTCCTTTAGTTTTTTATTTTTTTTTTTTGCTTGTTTCGATGATTGTTCAAGATGTAAAGAAGAATTTTAGCAGCTTATATGTTAATTACTCATGTTGATTTGGTCAGGGTCAGACTTTAGTTGTGAAGGCTTCGCAAAAAGTTGCAGCACAGAGGGCTACAGAAGCTTTCACCATAAAACCCAATCAAAACACGTTGCCAGATTTTACGTGCTACAAAAACCAGAAAGTATCTAAATCATCAAGTCATGAAAAAAGTGAATTAGCTTCTTGGCAACAGACCACTGTGCATAAATTAATCATTATTTCCACTCTGTGGCTGGTTTTATGATTAATGAGACTGAGATTTTACAACCGTTAGAAGAACTTTGTGATATTTTCATATTGGTTACTGTTACAGCCACAGTATATACGCTTCCAGAATTTCATTTTGTTTTGCCTTATTTAAGTGTAATAGACAAAATATAATGTAATATAGCAATAATGTATTGTTATTCTATTCTGCCCCCCCCCTCACAACCAGGGTATGCAGTTGGAAAATGGATGGATTTAGGCCCATCTATGGAAGTATGTCATGCGGTTTCTGATATTACTCAACAAATTTCCAAAATAATTTGCAGCATATAGTTATTAACCTTAGTATACATATATTGTCACCATATCCATCGATCCTTTATAATCTCTTTGACTTCAATACAACACTAATACTCAAAAAGAAAAATCAACAGTCGAAATCATCATTTTCCCACTGACCCAACCCCCAAAATTCTTCATGTATTTTTACCACTAAAACTGAAATGACTAGGAATCACATCAAAGCACCTACAATAACATCAAAGCACCTACAATCACATCAAAGCATCTACAAATCTACTGCTCCTGTCTTTTCTTTAGCAGCACTATCTTACAGAATGAACTGTAAATCTGACTTGGCAGAGATTATTTTATTACTGAAGCTACAATGAAGGTAATAATTTGGGAATTTGTAGAACTCTATTAGCTGATTACTTGGCTAATATTAGCCAGGTCATGGGGCTTTAGTTGTATAACATTAGTTCAGGTTTAGACCCTGTTGTGTTGCATGTCTTATAGTTGCCATAAATTATGTCACACCAACAATGTGTGTATTCTCTTAGTATTCTCAATTTTATTGTTATTATTTTTCACCATGTCGCACAGGTTTTTGAGTGGTAAACTTCTCATACCCAATGTAGACCTGAGAAGAATGACAGCTTCTGCTGTTATTGAAAACCAATCTATGGCGTACTGGCAATATTACAACATTGTAAATGTATAAATATTAACACTATGACATCTTTATTGAACTAAAATTTAATAATTATTTAGGGTACAGTACTGTGTATTTTATTAGTGTAGTGTTGTATTTTATTAGAGCATGCATTAGATTGTTGTTTTATGTTGTTGTATGTTGACTATTTATGGCTGTTGCAATCTGTCAACATTCCAAATGCTTAACCAGGACATGATTGTATATCCTTGGTGGGATTCCAGTCCATCACAAGGCACGTGCGCTCACATTATCCGAGCACCAGGGGACGCCCACAGAGTGGTATGGGGAAATGCGAAATGCAGGGAGATTCACAGAGAAGGGGCAGGATTCAGACTCCGCAACCTGGAAGTGTGAGGTAACGGTTATTCCCAGTGAGCCACCATACTGCCTTACTGTGGCAAAACGTGATAATATGAACACCGAGATTATTTGTAGAAAGGTTGTGTGTAGGTCCTCTATACTGCAAAGAGGAAAAAAAAAAACTGTAAAAATGTAACCGGGAATTAGAAACATTTACCCTCAAAAAACAAGACCTGTACTGGAAATAAACAACCCAGTCTAATGTGTACTCTAATATATGCAATTGAAGAGGTAGGGGGAGCCCCAGAGGCCCATTATGACTGGTTTAGAATGGTAGAATATTGTAATTCTTCATACAACCTGTGTTTTTGTTAAAACATATGAAAAGGCTTCCTTTGAAAAGTACTGCTTTTCTTTTTTTAAAAGATCGTAAATTGCATTCAGATTACATAGCAGGCATACACATTGCAATTCTTTGTTCCCTTTGTAATTTGTTTTGGAGTTTCACTTTTTGTCCACAGACAATTCATTTCAAAATTACTGATCAAAAAAGACAACCATGTTTTGCTGCATCTGAGAAGCAAATGTAAAAACCATAATAAATGTATGAAATTGAGGAGTTTCTTGAGGGGCTGGTTTGTGATGTCTTAAACTTTATTAGTATTGTAATTCTTCTCTGCAAAGAGGCAAACTACATCAATCAGCTTGAAATAATCATCTTGAATATATGTCAAAAAACTCAAACGTCAAGCCTCAACTGTGACTAATTAATGCTGAGAAATAAAGGATGCCATTTTAATTATACCCGCAGACTTCATTAATGCTTAATAAAAAACTTTGCTAGTAAACTGTGTTGTGTAATTGTTATTTTTTCATTGACAATTATACCCAAACAGGACTGATCTTCTCTCTAATATAATAAGTTACGACAGTGTAGAGTATTTCAACAGTGTAGAGAGTATTTCAATCATGTCATGAGTATTTTACTACTATAGAGTATGTTGTTTTGCACTGTGACCCAATTTTTACCATGCTTGCTCAGTCGCAACTCTATGTCAAGTATAGGTTTAAATTAACGCTATGATCAAGCGCACGGTGCACTCTGTGCAATTTATGCCAATTAATGCCTATCACATGAATCTGATTGGATGTGCCAATGAATTTTAAGCAATAACATTAAGCATCTGTGGTTTGGTTTCTTGGATTGGTTGAGTGTTCACTAGTTTTCCGCTAAGCAGTTGCAGAACCATGACCCATTTATATAGGATAATTCTAGGATTAGGGCTGGGAAATCTGATCATGGATCAGCATAGGACCTTGCTGGTTTAAAAATGCTTACATTTACACCTCTGCCTTGTGACCCTTTCAGAACTTTCCCATGGGTTAAAAATCGCTGCTGTTGAGAGAGTGTATATGTGCATTTCAGCTTTTTATGGTAACTTTGTTACAGACCATATGTATACGACTGAAGTACAGACATGTCAAGTAAAATCAAAAGCTTGAAAAACCATCTTGGAGATAAAGAGCACAAGACAAGTTCAGAGTTTGTATGAGTCAAAGTTGACACAAGGCTAATACGGGAAGGCAAATCACACCAGAAGAACACTGAAGTGGAATCGAGGGTAATTCAGTGTCTTTGAATAGGGGCTATGATAGTTATGGGGTTCCAGAGTGTAGCACAGGGAGGAATATATTGAGGAATTCTGATTTTGGAATATTCAGCTTTTGTGAGAGCCCATGTCGTGATTAGTGCATGACAATCAAACAGAGGCAAGAAGCATTACATGTTCAGTAACAGAGAATCATGTTATTTTCATTGAATTGGAACAAATGGAAGATCCACAGTCTGAAAAAAGGAACGTGAGTTAGGATAAAGGGTAGTGGCTAGACATGTCCACAGGGTTTAGGAAAGTGTTTAAGAAGTTACCACCTTGAATTCTTCAGTAAAGGGGCCGATTAATTAACTAGGAATGAGATAAGGATGTTGTCCAAGTCTGTAGAGATGGCTTATAACGAGAGGTGACTAACGCAGTGCAGAGTAAGGAGGTGCGGGCAGTGGTGACATGGCTGACAAGCATATGGGAGAATACGTCAACCAGAGGACATGGGGAATGACAGGAAAGGTAACGTTAGAAGGGCGAGGGGCTGAAAAGCATCGCAGCAGATTAGGAACATTGAGGGGGGCTAGAGGGGAGGAAAGGGAAAATGAAAGGGAATAATGATCGGACACATGTAGAGGATTTGCAAGAGAGTGTAAGCCAGAAGCCATATGAACTCAGGGTCAGCCTAGTAGCTTAGACAAAAGAGGCAGAGGACGGGACAGACCGATATTGTTAGAGAGCAGTGAAGGCCAGAGATTGGACGGGACACCCCGTCAGCGCCATTGCTATCTAGATGATAGAGATGACTGTCAGGTGTACATGTCATCCAGTAACTCATCCGTAGTAGGTTTGGTAAAGTGGTAGAATACTACAATACTACATTGCTTGGTAAATATATTTTTACTACATGAAACACAAGGACAAAAGCTGTTAAGATTGAGAGGTAATGGAGGCAAGGCAATGGTACTGGCTAGGTCAGTGGTTCCCAGGCTTTCTCTGCAAGGCCCCCGTTTATAGATAGATTCTTACGGAGCCCCCCCATTCGAACTACACAGGTTCAGATTCTAACTTTATTTGAAATACAACTCCCTTTTCAAATTGAGCGAAACAAATGCAATTACAAAATACAAATGGTGTAATTTCACCAAATATAAGTTTGAAATTATGCAAATGCAGATTTAATGTTCCTGTTAATATTCATTGGCGTACACAAATTAAAGTTTGTTCCATGATTACCGCATTTTGATTTTAATGATAACCGCAGGTTTCAGGCTATACTATAGCATAGTCTCCCTGCACTTCATGTAGATATTTTTAAACCTCGTTTTTCATGATATGGTTACATTTTTTTTTGACGCTGCAAAACGTCGTCACTCGTCACCATGTCACATGGTACAAAAACCTTGCAGGAGCAAGACGACTTAAGACAGATCAGCCAACTGCCTCCGTGACGACACAACTTTGTCCTTATTGGCTGAAGAACGTGTCATTTGTATTTTAGGGTGGGGTATGCCCCTGAGGCTATCCCATTGGTGCACCCCCCAGTTTGGGAACCACTGGGCTAGGTTATGATATGTTACCTCAGTCTCTACAAGGAAAAGGAAGGAGATGGAAGGTAGCTAGATATGGTGTCAGCCTTCTAAACAGTAGAGTGGCAATCGCATGCTGAACCCGACACAAACTATGAATAGAGTGTAGTAATGAGCAGGTCTATTATGGGAGACAGAGATAAGATAGACATGGCTCTGCAACACATCCTTGAAACATTATGTAGTTTGGTGAGACTTTATTAATCAGTCTGTGTGCACGGATCTTTATATGCAATTTTCCTAGTTTTCTCTTCTTTTTAATAGAATAATTCACAAAATTAACCGTTTATTACATTTTGATTTCCCTTTGCTATGAGCAAAACATCTATATCTCATTTTTAGTCCATCTTGTGGTCAAGCGCTGTCAGAGAATCCAGTCATCCCTTTCTGAAACTTTCGCACGCACTGACAAGCCACGAAACATGCTGTACTTTCCTCTCCGTTCTGGTGTCTTGCTTGACAGTCAAAATGTTTTACCTGCAGCAACAGTCCATTGAACTTAGCTCACTGGTGACTCCTGCCTGAACCTTAGGCAAGTCAAACTTTGAAACGCTGATGGCACTCAAGCCCCTAAATGCACTGACGGAGATGCGTGGATGAATGTGAGAGCAGTTTCTGGAATTGGTCATGATGTGTTGAGTCATTTTCCTTTATTTGTCCACTTAAGATCCTAAGTTTTCTCTAAGACCAAGAAGGTAAAAAACCCATTGTGTAGAATATTTTCTTGCTCTGATTATACAGGCAGTGATGGTAGATAGGTTTGTTGATTGGTGGGATTGAGCATGTGTCAAAGGTTCTACAAAAAAAATGCAGGAAAATTATGGTAGGCATTGCTTAACATCTTCCTTTTTATTAATGAGCTTCTCATTAGCTCCCTCATCAGTCTTATATATAAGTGCTTCCCATTTCTGCGTTCCCCAGTCCTGTCATTGATATTGACCAATGTCTGTGCCCTTCCTTGTTTCCAGTCTGCCCCAGTATTGACCCCTTGTGGTTTAATTTGTTCCTTTGCTCCCGTTTTGTCCAATACAGCCCTTCTTGTTTTATCGAACACCTGCCTTTGAGTCATGGACGTCACTGCCATTAAATCTGAGGGGGACCCTTCACATTTTTATAATTATTCGTTTGGACCCCCCCACATTTAACATAAAATATTAGTTTTTTGCCAGTGTGTCCCCACCACATTCAAAATGCTTCTGACGCCCCTGCTTCGAGTCCTTCGTCCTGCTTTGTCATGACAGACTAAATTATTTAGAATAGATTTTGATAAGATATAATACTCTTCAACAATGAAATATTGAAAACATTCACCAACCTTTCAGCACAGAAAGAGTTTCATATTAAAATGTAACAGTCCTGTTTATAGCAATCCATTTATTACTGTATGCTGAAAATTGTGCTCAACAGGATGTATTTTGTATTTTAATTTGGACTTCTATAGAAATAAATAATTGTGAATTGAATTTCTTAGCAGTTACGTGTTTCATCTGTGTGGTTTCATCTCCCTGTTCTTTGCTGTCCTTATCACAGACGGTCCATCTGAATCCCTGAGGTCTATTTGTCTGTTTTTAGCTGCATTTTAGAAAGACCTGGCTGAGAGTAACATGGAAACGGCTGCTTTTTCCCCATGCAGTCTGTCCTGGCCCTCCCATATTAATCAGATTTGCTGCAGAGCCATATGTCATACCAGCATGATAAATCCTTGTTCTCAGAAACCCACGAGACACAGTCTATTGTTTAGAGCTGATGCCTTCCAAACAGATTCCTAAATGTTTTATTTTAAAGAAAATTGCACATTCTGTCACAAGTGCTGTATGAAAGGAGAAAAGGTTAGGGCTCCTGTTGATAATAGTGGAAGAGGTCCTAGTGACCTTCAGCACACATAAGGTTAAGCCACCAAACATCTTGATGGGCCGAATGGCCTCCTCTTGTTTGTATAGTTCTTATGTTCTTATGTTCATATCTGTACCTGTGATTTTGGGGAAGGTATGCAACTCAGTGGGTTAAGATGCTGGGCTTGTGATCAGAAGGTTGTCAGTTCCAATACCCTGGTCAGCAATGTGACCATTTGGCACTTCAGCAAGGCTTTTGACCCCGATTGCTCCGGTGTCTGGCTGATCCCGCTTTTTCAATTTACGTCACTTTGGATAAATATATGTGCTAAATAAAGAAATGTAGTCTCGGGTCTGACTGGGCTGAAAAGGCAAGCACAGTGCAGTGCGAATGCTTTCAGAACTGAATGGTTTCTCTTTCCCTCCCAGCTGTAAAATCACTGTTTCAAGTATTTCAGAGATTTGTTCCTACCGCATAAAACAAACCCTAACCCCCCCCCCCCCTTTTTGCTTCATTCTAAGAAAGAATCATCAAATTCTCAAAATCTTCCCTTTGGGGTCAGCACCTCAATCAAAATGGATGGCTTACTCTTTGGTAGCCCTGGGTGAGGTGATTGTATAAGGCTGGGCCAGTGGGTTAATACAAAGTGCCAGGAGAATTATATGATGCATTCGTCTTTCCATAATACAAAGTGTGGCCGTTTTACCTGTGTCGATTGCTGGAAACATAGTTTGCTTCAGAAAGTATTACTGCCTGACACACACACGTTTAAAAAGAAAAACAAAAGAAGAATAATAAGGAAACAAGCCAGTGCTAATGCTCATAACCTGGTATGCACAGAATATTCTATTGATTCATATAATGTATTTAAATGGTGAAGAGAAATATTTGGAGCAGGTCACAGCCTTAACTTTAGTTGCATTATTTACTTGCTTAGCAGATGCACTTATTTAGGACGACTTTCATAAGTGACTTCACACCATTAACGTGACCTTCTGGATATTTAGAAAGTAACTTTCTCAAGGTTTAGTAACAGTGTTCCTCTGAAGGCTTAACCTTTGATATTCTGCTCCACGTTTATAACCACAACACTAGCACTGCTTCTCCATGTCAGGGGCTTCTGTACAGATCATCTTGTTCATCCTCTCATTTTTAAGGGCATCATTGACAGGTCACAAGATGGAAGAGGCTGCACACACAAGTGGGCAAAATTGTGGAAACACGTCCAATTCTCTAGAAATTGCAGAACGGTACTCAACTGTTGCTCCGGTTACTTATTTAATTGTCCAATGTATATTTGTAACATTCTCTGATTGTGTGCTAATTTTTAAAGCGTAATGTCAAAAATTCTATGTGTTTCCAAAATTTTTGCCACTAGTGTATATGCATGTTTATAAAAATACGTTACATTTGTATGAGTGTGAATATACTTATCAGTGTGAGAATGTATCCTGTATTCCTGTATGGTAATTGATCGTGAATAATCACCACCAAGTTGTTTCAATTGAATGTGACATGCTGCACCCCTAGTGCTGAACATGCAGAGAAGATTTCTTATGATTTATTCTGTCACACAGGGAATTCAGATTTCATTATAGAAAATAGCAATATCCTTACAATATCCATTTCTCCATCTTCTATAATTGCTTCTCCGGTGCAGGATTTCTGGATGAACGGAGCATGAATCGGCATACAACACAGACTAAGTCCCTCACAGGGCGCACCGTCACACCCGCAAGCAGACACCATGAGTAGCTGTGAGGCTTCCACAAGCCTAAACTGTCTGTCTTTCCACTTGAAAACCCATGTGAGCACAGGGAGAACATGCATATTCCAGGGAGATGTTCCACAAAGCCGGATTTCTCAGTTAGCTAGGTTAACTTAAGATAGAAGTCATGATCGTCCAATAAGAGTTTAAGTAAGGAGCATTCCTATTGGACAATTATAACTTCCATCTTCTAGCTCTGATTTCTTGGTGGGTGTCCCATGATGCAAGATTTCTTGCTGAGCCAGATAAGTTGTCAGATTTAAGGTAGTCTGAGCTAAATGTACGTGAACGACAGTATTGTCCATTTAGACAAGACTACCTTAAATCCAACAAATTATCTGGCTAAGCAACAAACCCTTCTTCATGGAACAGGCCCCTGCTGTCATTTGTTTTGAGTTTTGGTTGGTCAAGTCAAGTAGGGCTTTATTGTCACATCAACCATATTTGATATATTGCATAGGGTGAGACAGTAACATTCCTTGGACCACGGTGGTACATAAATACAAATTTGATGTTTACCAAAATCTCATGAAACTACTCATTAATTTATTACAGAATTTTCTTTATTAATCTGTTAGAAGAATCATTCATATAATTAAGTTAATTTGACTAATATTGGGACACTTTATTTTACTCATATTGAGACACCTGGCCATTACACCCACAAGAACTTTTATGACATCCCATTCTAGATCCATAGGGAGGCCTTTCCACAAGATACTGGAGTGTGTTTGTGGGAATTTTTGCCTGTTCATCCAGAAGACCATTTGTTGGGCATGAAGCGATGGATCACAATCTGCATTCTAGTTTTTCGCAAAGGTGTTTGATGGGATTGAGGCCAGGGCTCTGTGCAGTTCAGTCAAGTTCTTCCACACCAAACTCACCCCACCGTGTCTTTATGGACCTTGCTTTGTGCACTGTGGCACAGTCATGCTGGAATAGAGAAGGTCCTTCCACAAACTGTTCCCATGAAGTTGGAAGCATAGAACTGCCCAAAATGTCTTGGTATGCATAAAACAATTCCCACAGATACATTCCAAAATCTTGCGGAAAGCCTTTACAGAAGAGTGCCAGCTGTTCTAGCTGCAAAGGGGGGACCAGCTCCATACTGATGCCTATGGATTTAGGATGGCATGCCAGAAAAGTTCCTGTAGATATAATGGCCAGGTGTCTGAATACTTTTCTACATATAGTGTATATATTCTGAACAATTCAGCCAGGAACCCAATTAGAGCTAACATATTTAATTACTGCTGGCAGAGGGAAGGCACAGTCGTTTAGTGAGTAGCGCTGTGACTTCACACCTCCAGCGTTGTGACTTCTCTTCTGCACGCTCTCCCTGGGTCTGTGAAGGTTTCTTGGCAATTTGATTTCTTCCCACAGCCCAAAAAAACAAGCAGTTTAGGAGAATCTGTGTCCCTAAACTGCTCAGTGTGATTGCATTTGTGAGCGTGAGCCCTGCAATGGACTGGCATCCCTTGCAGGGGGGAAGCCTTTCCCCCCTGCCATGTGCTGCCTGGGATAAGCTCCAGGGACCAAGTGTTTATGAAAAATAGATGGCATCGTCTTAGAATAAAATCTGGGTTGTGAGGGCAAGGGTTGTACACCCATAATTCAGGTCCATTTGTTATGTATGAAGCATTTTGTATGTTTTTTTTTTTACTTACGATGGTATATATAAAATATATTACCAACAAAATGTATTTGTTTCCATAAGCTTTGTGTATGTTCGCTCATTTCTGACAGAATCTTTATCAGGAAGGTCTGTAACCAAATTCTTCTTGTAGTTATTGATTAGACTGTCACAGCTCTGTGGAGGAATTCCGCTCCACTACTCCCTATAGACTCGCTCTTCTAGCATGTCAATGAGATCCATATATTTAATTTTCCTCCGCAAGACATCCTCATGTTTTTTGGATTATTTTCTTGCTACATGAGCCAGCTGTTCATATGGTGGGATGGACTGATATTCTCATGTAAATTTCTGTGGCACGCAACAGTATTCATGGTTCCTGTAATAATAAACACAATATCCCTAGACTATTACACACCGCTACCAGGCGTCATCGTTTGTCTTAGGTTCATTCTGTGGAATGAAGTTTGGTGGACAAAACAAAACTCGTCAGTCAAAAAGTTTCAAGTTTGAATCATTTCTCTAAAACAAAAGTTCCATAACTCTTAGGGTTAGGGTTTGAGTTCATGTTATTCTTAGTGAGCAGTGGTTTGTGCCTTGTTGTTGAAAGATTTCCCCTATTGTGCACAGGGGAGGCACAAGTAAAAGAGATTAACCAAAGTCAACGTTAATTTTACATAATTTTACACACTGACAAAAACATGCATATTAAAATATTATATTGAAAATGGATGACGTTACTTCAAATTGCTGAAATAACTGCAATTTGTATCACAAAGTGAAAAGTTCTGCCACTCTTCTTTTTGACAAGAATAAGAAAAATAAGAAAAAATAAGATTTCTGGTATCGGCAGAAAATAAAATTATATTCACCATGCAAAGAATGGACCACTGACCGCAGCTATATTATGATGATTCCATTCATCCATTTTCAGTGACTACTTATGCAGTTAGGGTCAGGTCTTTCCAGGGCCAAATTGTGATGGGTAGACGACCGGGTCAGAACATCTCCAAAACAGCAGGTTTTGTGGGGTGTTCCCAGTATGCAATGGTCAGCACCTACCGAAAGCGGTCCAAGAAAGGCCATCCGGTAACCCATTGATGGGGTCTCAATTAACGCAGGTGGGGCAGGAAGGCTGGCCCGTCTGGTGCAATCTTACAAGAAAGCTACTGTAGCACAGATTGCTGAAAAACACACAGGCTGCCTATGATAGAAAGGTGTCAGAACACACAGTGCATGGCATCTTTCTGTGCATGGAACTACATAGCCACCAATCAGTCAAAATGCCCATACTGACCCCTGTCCACCTCCGAAAGCACCTACAATGGGCAGGTGAGTTTCAGAACTGGATTATATAGCAATGGAAGAAGGAGGCCTGAATTCTAATTAATCACATTTTCTGTTACATATTTGGATGGCTGGGTGGAAAGAGGTACAATCGGGATGCACTATGAGAAGAAGGCAAGCCAGTGGAGGCAGTGTGATGCTCTGGGTAAGGATCTGCTGGAAAACCTTGGCTCCTCACTGTCACATGGACGTTACTTTAACAAATATCACCTACCTAAACATTGTAGCAGATATAGTACACTGTCAGAGTCTGCATCTGTCTGTCCGAGTCTTTTGTGTCTTCTCCCCGTTTGGCCAGCAGGTGTCACTGGCCATCCTGTCTTCCCTGTTGTCAGTCTTTAGTGTTTCCCTGTTTCCCTGTTTCCCTAGATGGCTGTATATCTCAATGAGCTGAGCATAGAGCTCCTTGTAATCCCTTCAGTCTTGTGTTCAAATCCTGCCTCTTCTACTTTGGTAGATTTTGTTCCATAGTGACATTGTAGCAGATATAGCACTCTCTTGGTTCCGCTCATATTTAACAGATCGCTACCAGTATGTGCATGTGAATAATGAATCATCCAAGGCTACTAAAGT
>JABFEB020000113.1:17066085-17095366 GCA_019775895.2 Stomatorhinus ivindoensis
GTGGGGATGCTGTAAAGCGCTTTGGGATGATGTAAAGTCGTGAAAATGCGCTATACAAAAATAAATTTGTTGTTGTTTGTTGTAGTGTTTAATTTATATCAGTTTTCTAGTTCCTGTGTTTTGTGATTTATATTTGGTTTTTGGTTTTGTGCCCATGTTTCAGTTTCTGTTATTCTGTTTCCTAGTTTGAGTTACAGGATTTTAGTTTAATTAGCTTCACCTGTTGCCTGTATTACCAGCCCTTGTTAATTGCTTTCACCTGTCATACATTACTCTTGTTAGCTTTTTGTATTTAAGTTCCAGATCCTCTTCTGTTTCTCCTGGAGTTGTCGTAGTTCTTGTTCACTGTAGTTGATTATTGGTTCCCCTCTTGCTGCCTTGAACTTCGTAGTTAGTCTTTGTTTTTCTGATTTTTCTTTTTGACCCTTTGCGGTCTGTTTGTTTTGTAGTATTCCCAGCATTTTCAGTTCTGTTAATAAACCCCTGTTGTGTTCCTGTGAGCTGCCAGTGGATCATCCATCTCTATCTGCCTGCACCATGCCCTGTCCTCATGCCAAAAACTCCTGAGTCCTTCATAATGCACCCCTTCACTGCAGTGGTTTTCCCCAATGTCAATGACCTCGTTCTGCAGGATAATGCACCCTGCCACACTGCAGTAGTTGTTCAGAAATGGTTTGAGGAACATGAGAAAGTTCAAGATGTTGACTTGGCCTCAAACTTTCCCAGATCTCAATCTTATCAAGCATCTGTGGGACGTGCTGGACAAACAAGTCTGATCCACAGAGGCCCCACCTCACAACTTACAGGACTCACAGGATCTGCTGCTAACATCTTGGTGCCAGATACCACAGGACATCTTCAGAGGTCTTGTGGAGTCCATACCTCGATGAGTCAGAGCTGTTTTGGTGGCATGAAGTTTTGTCTAATATCAGGAGTTGTCATTTTAAATGAACTCGTTAATTAGACTGTTTCAAGCTATCCCACTTGATGTTCTGATCTAAAAAGCAGCTGGAAAATGAGTCAATCTGACCCATTATGACCGGAATATAAGAATCTCAACATCAGTAATTCTGAAGTAAGTTATGTAACCACCATTCAATGGGAGAAACTGCTAAACTAAACTAAAGTATGTTTGCTTTTTCTGCTAATATAGTAATACATTTATTTGCATTCAATTTATAGAAGTGAAAAATCCCAATTTACCTGTTCAATTAATAATATGTAAATAATGGTACAGATTCCTTTGATATTATGGTTCGCTCATACAAGGTATTTTCCCCTGTTGTCATTATTATTTTGCATTCTTAATTTGTGCCACAATACCTTCCAGTCATTCAGAAGCAAACACACTCCTATTAACATTTATTTCACTTTGAATTAAGTTACAAAACATCTTGCCATTCAATATATATAAAATATAAAAAATATATAAAGTCCAATTTTCTATTTGCAAATTTTAATATAATGTTTTTTTTTTAAATTTTATTTCAAATCACCTTTGCAAAGGTGTAAGCATGTAAAAGGTGTGCCCGTCCCACTCCTATCCCAAAAATACCTTTTCTATACATTATTTCCCTATATTCATATTTTACTTCAATATAATTTCAGTATATTCTCATAACCTCAGAATCCACCTCCGTATCTTAAACTATGAATCCAATAGTGTAATCTTAATTCTACGTCATTATTGATTTCATTAAAATTGTCTTACTATCAATAAAACACTCTTTAAATTACAGTTGTGTTTATTTAAGGTGTCTGGTATGAAGTTAGGAAAATATGAGTGTCTCTTACATTTTCTAGAGGCATTTTGGATGGTGTCATTGTCAACAAGACATCATTCACCTAATTTTTACTCACTGAATAACTTAACATTGCAAAGAAAATGTTCTCCCAAGTATTAAAACTTTAGGACAACAGAATATTCCAGCGTCTTGACACGTCATTCACTGATTGCTTAGTTTCCATTAGGCATGGTATATGAATTACAAGAATCACTGTGAGTGAAAAAATGCCATGTTGCTGGTCCGGTGGTTATTATGTGTGGTTTTTATTGATTATATGATACCAAAAGATCAGAAAATTTCCACAGAGTATGAATTAGATTCTGCCACTGTGCCTGTGATAAAACATGTTTTTCAGCCATTGTTAAATGTATGAAGAGTTTTAAGAAAAGTGTATAGGATCTTTGAAATAACCGGGTATTCAGAGCAGTGTCAAACCGTGTGAAGAAATTAAACATATTTTAGCACGTAGACCTTCAGGATCATTGTGACAATGATTACAAACTCAGAAAAATAACTTTATCATAGTTTTTTTATTTTACCATAGTTTGTATATGTACGTGTATGTCTACAGATCTAAATGTTAAAAATTTTCACTTAACTAATCACTGGCTCCAATAAATTCTTCCATAAGAGTCCTATAACAGTGAGGTGGTTTATTGAATTTTTAAAATTAATCCGCAACTAAACTATGCACGGCGCACTGCACGCCACACTTCTATGATAATCCGATCGTGCATGCATATTATGACATAAACCAGAACGCGATGTAAACATAAGCGCCCTCGAATAACGACGCATTTGAAGGCTGGGAGATTTTGCATTCATCGAGGATGAGATACTTTTTGGACGAACAGCACGTTGGCCACCGTGCTGTTATTTCATGTCATGGCAAACTCTTGCGCACCCTCTGGTGCTTGCTAGACTCCGAAAGTTCTTTGTGTTGCCTGCTTTGCAGATTGTCTTCCTTGTCTCTGTGGTTGCTCATTATTCAGAGACAGACGGATCTCAGGTCATCTGCAGCTGCAGCAAAGGAGAAGCAGGAAAGATGGCGATCATCCACTAGACCGGGCACACGCATGAGACACAAAACAACTTTTGGAGAGATCGCGTTTGTGGACGAGCCCGTAAGTAAAATACTATTCACCCCCAATTGCCAAGCTTTGTTAATGATCCATAAGCGATACGCTACGGTAGACCAAATGATCTGGAGAGCGTCTTATGAATGACCTGGAAAGAGGGTTTTTTCTTAGTTTAGGACCAGTCGCAGTGACTTGGGGAGTCGCAACGAGAGCGGTTGAAAGCTTTTGTTGGCACCCAAACATGTAAAGTCACCTAGATTGCATTCCCTTTATTATTTTAACCATCGTTTTTGAATTTGCAGGTATTGATACGTGCTTTTTGAAGGCAGGTCGGCGCTCGGAAACGGACCTCATTAGAGGTTGTCTTGAGCTATGTGATCTATCACTAGGGAGAGAGTAAATTTGTCAGGTCTGCTCGGGGGATTTATATATCACCCCTCGCTCTATTTTTTCGACTATTTGAGGGAAGCCATTGCACGGATTGCTGTCCTTTCCCCCCATTAGCACCGGTGCGAAAACAGCTGAATCTCCGGTAGCGGCAATCTGACATTGCCGGTGGTCCCTTGCCAGACACTCCGAGAAAAAGCCGCGTACACAGTTGTTATGCTTCTTGATGGCTTGTCTTGCTTTAGTTAAAATGTCAACTGATGGATTTAATACTCTTCCACCAAAGTAAGAGTGGCTGATTTGTGGGTGTGTGTTGGGTAAATGTGTTGAATTGCAGTTAGAGTTTGCGTTGTTTTCAGTGTCGGGGACTCTCGGTTTGTTCCTGCGAGCTGAGCTTTTTTGGATGTCTGTGCTGTCAGCGCTCTGAAGTCAGGTATGTCATTGTGGGCTTCACCATAAAATGGAGGAAGGCAGATGAGTCTCTTAGGAGAGCCAGGCATGTTTTTCTTCACTCAAGAGCTAAAGGTTGATTTTCCTTGTTTGGGTTAGGGGTGGTGGACTACTTTGACTTGTGCAGGTTGTGCTGGTGTGTGGGTAGTATGAGGAAACAAGTGTGTGGTTTGACTCCTGGTGAACTAGTCATGTTTAAGTTTTTTTTTTTTTTGTCTTGTCAATGCTCTAGACTTCACAAGAAAATGGAGGGCGTTAGGGCTTCCAGAAGCTGGACTGTGAGGAGGGTTGGAGCTGACAGTGATGCTGTGAGAGGGACATAGATGAGATAGGAATTTTAATGCTTAATTATGCAGTGGGAGAACCCAAAGATTCTTAATTTTCAACAAAGTGGCCTTCACACTCAGAGAAGTTACTCTCGCAGTTTGAAAGTTCTCCAGATGTTTCAATTGCTGTACAATGAATACTGATGAATTAATAAAAATTGATAATTAATGAAGCTGCTAAGTGGTGTCTCCTTAAGAGTTTTTACAGCTTAAAGAGAATGATATGAAAATATTGCCGAAGATGTTTTAATAAGAGACCCAACTGGGGAATAAATTTGCATTCTACTTTTAACATACAAATGGTAGCCATCCTACTAATTGCACAGTACATTTCTCAACTGACATTATTTTTCTGCAGGACAGCTACCCATTTAAAAGTCAAAACGAAGGAGATTCTGTTTTGTTTGCCATTATTTATTTAAGTACTTAAGTTGTTTTTAAGTGTTGAGGGGTTCCTTTGTATTAAACTAACTTGAATAAGTCTGCCTTTTAATTTTTTTATAAGTGCAGTTTCTTAGTTCTTTTCAGAAGGAAACATGCTTCTTCTGACAAGCATTCTATTATTCCTGTCTGAACAATGTCAACCATTCTATGGTGTTTCTGCTGTAGAAATCTTTGCATGGAAATTTTGCTGACGATCAGGTAGTGCTCAGTAATTTTCCTGTGGCCCTGTTTTGTGACATACAGTCAAAATGAAGGAACGCTGTATGTCATGGCTTTGTGAACAATGGAGATTGGAGGTGTTTATCTAAAGAATGTCAAAGGCTCCTTCAAGAGGGAAAAAAAACAGTTTTTGGTTAGCTGAAGGGAGAAATCTCTATGTATCTAGGTTAAGGTTGTTCCTTAAATTGTATACGGGTTGCAATATATTTATGGACCACTTAAGTCATCAGCAGTGGACACCCTTAATGGGACGCCAGTCTAGCGCAAGGCGTAGACTATCATAAACAACTCAGAGATGCTCACCTCAACTGCATGTCTTTGGGTTGTATGAGGAAACCTATTTAGAAGAAGATCCTACACACAGAGCCAGTGGTGCGGGGTGAACCCCGTGTAATTCCCCGGGTCTTCCCGCCATGTCACCAAACATTACGTTTAACTGACAAAAATAAATGGCAGTAATAGTCCCAAATTAAGGCTATGCAATCGGGTTTATCTAACTTTTATATCTAGAAAAAAATCAGGTCATTGTAAAAAAAAAAAAAAAGTTAAACTTTGAAGTCACATTTTTTTCTTTATAAAATATTCAATTCGTACAAAAGTGCATTTGTTGTGTTTAATTCATACCACATCTTTTATATGTATTTTCTAATCTGTTTATCACCATTTAATGTAACCCTCCCCATTGCCCATTCACACCTATATCTTAAATATAATTCAAATTTTTCCAGAATTTACAAGGCAGTTGTCAAATGTCTATTAATTGTTTTAACATTTTAATTCATCTGACACTTTCTGTGGTGTGCATTTAATGCGGCTGCATATTTCACAGATCAGTGGCAACCGCAGCTTGTTTCCTGGGATTTGAACCAGCAACCTTTAGTTTATGAATTTAAAAACCTCATGAGTCATTATATCTGAAAATCACATTTATACATCAGTTGTACATCAGCAGGCACTCTTGTCTAAGTTTAAATATGCAGATGTTTTAATATATCTGTTTGAGCATTTTTTTTAATTTCAGGTTAAATTTGGAAAAAAACTTCTGTTTGTAAAGGTCAAATGAACATATTAATATATACATCTAGAGTTTTCCTTTAACAATTAGTTCTAAAATCAAGTCATTGGTAAAATATTTAGAAATATAGCATTCAGTTGAACATAATTAAAATTGTTTGATCAAGTTTAATCAAGATTGACTGATTCAGAGATCAGCTTGAACAAAAAACATCAGCATGTGTAATATGTCCTGCTGAACAGGGTTTGGAGAACTATAGGAAGTGTATCGCACTTTTAGGGGTAACACTCTCTTTGAACTTGTGACACAATAATATGTATTAGTCTGCAAATTAATGATATATATGATGATACATTTAAAGGAACAACCTTGGTCAGAAGTTCATTATATATATGATTAGGCTCTGACAATGACAAATGTATTTCTTTATCTATAGTCATGCAGAATCTGCTCTTACATGGAGAACCCTTGGATATGTAGGCCTCAGGTATGACACCGCTGTTAATGATCGACTGACAAACATGCTCATTTCATGATTGAATTGGCAAAAACTTGCACAGCCTCTGCTCCAATGACTGTCCTACAGCCACAGATATTTGGGTAATGAATTGAGTTTGCAGAAAGTGACCATAGACTGTAAAATGAAATATAATAAACAAACATTGCTTGTTGAAGGAGTATGAAAGCAGTTCAGAGTTTTGGAAAATGTTCTTCTTCCACTCAGCCTTTACTGGACAAGGCCTTCTTTGAGAATGAATAGAAACAATTTTGTAGAAGGCATCCAAAGTTCCAGCCCAGCATGTGATGTTGGTGTCCAAGGTCAATTAAATATTTAAGGGTTTGGAAGAAGTTCTTGGTAAGTAAATATTAATGGATCTCTCAACTTTCCACCACAACTGTTAGAGGCTTGTTTAAAATCCTTTAAACACTATTTAATTATAAGACTTAACTTTTATTGTTAGCTATCTTATCATGGACATGTTCAATGACAAAGAAATGCGACTGAAGTATAATTGCAATGATAAATGCGACCTTAAGGCATCAGGGGTTAATGCATTTCCCAAAAGCATAGTTACTTATATAGTTAAAACCATGTTAGTTAGCTCTGTTAGTTGGGTGGAAAACATACCCCAGATCATCAGTCTTAGAAAAAGTTCATTATTCTGATTTGAGTCTTGATTATGTTGATTAGATAACTTAATATAACATACATCATTCGATTTCGTTGTCTAAGTATTACTGGCCAGCTTCAGCAACTGTCATGTTGGCGTTGGCTCTGCTGGTAGGTAGCCTGGTATGAATTTACGGTGTTCCCAGCTGAACTAGATTATTTCCCAGCTCTCTGCCAGTCATGCTGAGACTGGAGAACAATCTGGCCATCTTGGAGTTTGAGTTGGAAAACCTAAAAAGAAAAATGTAATTAGACAACATGTGACATGTAATTGAACAAGCTTGCCTTTTTTTGTTTATTTTGATTACCAGGTTCTTATTTCGATATTCATTTATGTAGCTGGCTAAAATATTTGCACTCACATTATTTTATTATCAATATTTTATCACAGTTTATGTTTCGGTAACAAGTTTGTTTTTGTATGACAAACTGCTTAATTTACACTTATGATTGTGTACATTGAGTTACTAATTACAATTATTTGCTCAAAATACACTCTGGCACTTTAATCTATTTGAATCATTTTCTTCTGGGACAAATGTACTTGAAAAATGAATTCTTTCCACCTGAACGCACCAATATTTACATATAACATTTTTAACGTCCACCATTTTTCAGTCTTTTAAATATTAAGGTATTAAGTTAAATATTATAATGGTCTAACCCAATTTTGTTTGTTGCATTTTCCAGTTGCAGTAATTTTGGGATATGCTGTAGAAAGTAGAAAAGCTACAATTGATGGCCATGTTCTACCAATTCACTGCTTTTTCAGAAAACAATCTATATTTTAATTATATATTTAAATAATGTGATAATTGCCCATTTTAAATGAAAAAAATATTTTTCTGTCACTTTAAGTAATCAGTGATCCCCCGCTATATCGTGGATTTTTCCCCAGCGCGTCACAGTTCTCTGCGTATCGCGTACCACGCTTGTGGTCCGATTGTTTTCATTTTGTTTTAAGCCCTACGATGGCTACCAAGCGTCCTGCATCCTCTAAGCCTTCTGGTAGTAGTGAGCCTAAGCGGCAGAGGAAGATCTTGACCATTCAGGAGAAGGTAAAACTCCTGGATATGCTTCTGGAGGGAAAGCGGTATGTGGACGTCGCTTGCCTTTATGGCTTTAATGAATCGACGGTATTAATGGCCGCCCCATTGTGAGGACCAATGGTGCTATGGTTAGCATTGAGTGTCACTACTTGAGTAAACAGAACGTGAGCAGCAATGCCCTGGTGCCAACATGGATCTCCTACTATGCTATTATGTATACAGAGAGATTTCATTTGTATTTATTTCAATCAAACAACAAATAAAAAACATATATTATACACACACATACATTACATATTATTGTTATTATTATTTTATTTATTTTTTTATTATGTTACTCGTATCCTTAGCCTGATATCCACAAATAGGTGTTTTAATAAGTTTACCTGTGTTTAAACCGTGTTGGAGGGGTATTTTAAGACTTAAACTATAAAATAATGTTTGTTTATATCGTCTTTCTATATTTCACCTATCACTGATGGGTCTGGAACGCATCTTCCATGATAGGTCACTGTATCTTCATTATTTAACCTTCCAAGGCTTCAGGTTTGTGAACTTCTCCTCGTCTGTCACCGGCTACTCAGTCCAAGGCACCTAGACCAGGCTGAAACCTCAGCCGCATACTGTAACTGAAGGATCTGCTACGTCAGGCCTTCAGAGAAGAAGGCGAAGCTGACAACATTCGGCCCGGCATCTACAACCTCAGCTAAATTCTCATTATTTTAAATCTCTGCTCTGTGCCTTTCATAAGAACCAAAATTATATTTAGTTTTTTTTTCCCAATAGAAGTGCTTCAAACAGCATGACACTCTTTAAAAAATCCTACTCCAGGAAAAATGAATTTGGCTTCACGCAAAAAAGCATGCCCATGCGTCGTTGCCCTTGGGGTTCCTTATCATTCGCTTAATGCAGTGTTTCTTTAGTGGAGTAGATTATGACCGTGGGCATTACAGACCGCAGACCTAAAGTGCCTAAAATGGAGGTGTGCGTGTAAGCTGGTGGGGTCTTTATGCTCGCAATATCCACCTTCAAAGTCACAGAAGCAAGGTGAAGCAACATATATCCTCTGGGAATGGGATGAATGATGATTGAACAGATGTGAAAGAGCCGGGTGATTAATCCCCAATTCTCAGGCATGCAGAGGATGACACCAAATGTGCGGTCTGGACAAAAGGGAATAGCTTTGAATGTGCATGACAGTCTTGTAAAGACCTGCAAGACTGGATGTCGTTTCTCACCTACGTCTGGTGTTTTCCTCTGATTACCTACACAGTTTTTGCACTTTCCATACTATCAATGCATTTTTCTGCAAACCTAATGGAGAATTTCTGCTTCGGGTAAGCATGTGGGAAAATAGTTGTTGTTTTTTTTCCCCCCGCTTCCTAAACATTGCTTTCTTAATCCATCTACATTAATCCTGATTCTGCATATTTCATTGTAGAATGCTAAAGTAAAGGTTGTACTTTTCAGCTATGGCTGTTTGAGCTTGACTTTATTAGGACTCCACTAGATCATGAATCAGAAGCAGAGATTATTCATAAACGTCACTGAGCGAAGGTGCTGGTCGTTTGTTCAGACTATTTCTGTAAAGCCGATTTAACTGCATTGACCAATTGTGCCATAGCAACCAAGACTTTGTGAATAGTAAAGGTGTTTGACTTCATCATCATATTCATGTAACTACTCTTGGTTGTGTTTGCAGTGTGCATGGGGTCATTGAGAGAACAGTGCTTGCATTTGTTCCAGCAAAATGGTCTCATGCTCCTTTATCATCATACAAACTATGCAGAACAATCAGACCTAATGACTTCCATGAGATGACAGTGTATGCCATTGTGGATCCCCTCACGTTCAGCAGTTTGCTTTTTCCAAACAGAAACCCATCTGGATGTAGGAAAAAGCTTCACTCATAAGACCATATTACTTTTTTCCCATTTCTTTAGGGTCCACCAGGTTATGTGTCTTTGTATATTAGCCTTGAATGCAAGTGGTCTCTGAATGGCAGCTCTGGCATGAATTCTAGCTTTGTGAAGCTCAACGTGCAGTTTTTTTGTTGCAAGTGGGTCGCAGAGGTGTCTTCAAATCGCGAGAACCGCTCCTCTTATTCAGTGGTGTTCTTCCCATGTTTGGCAAATTCTGTTGTTATTTTTCAGACTGTTCCCATGGGCCCCATTAAATAATTTTGCAGCTTTTGTGGCCGATACACTTGGAATTTGCGATCCAACTCTTTTTGGTGTTTTGGAAACTCATAGATGCCTTATGTTGCTTTGATACCTTGCATATCACTCCTTCCGATAGTCCAACCAGTTTTAAAGCTGACACACCATTGATGGACATCCAACCCAATAATACTCTGCTTTCTAGCTTTGTTTGTATTTGTTATGCAGTTACTTCAACGTTAAAGTCCTTGTTGTCTTTCTGCGATATTGTCCCACACAGTGCATACAAGTATTTGTGAGAAGGAGTTTGTAAACAATTACGATATTTTTGGATTTAAATTAATTTCTCTTCAGATGTGACCATCTTCATCAAAGCCATAATAATAAAGCCAATATTATTTTAAAATAACTTAAATGATATTTAAATTTCAGATGCTAGTTGAATAAATGATTTAAGCAATCAAAGTCATTGATCAAGTTTTTGAAAATATGTGATTTCTTGAATTAATAAGTGGTGGAATCTCCTTTATTGGTAGAGACCACAACTGATTCTGTTCTGTAGCAGTTGATCTTTTGAGGTCTTTTGGCCCATCTTTCTTCATGGATGTTTTTGGGTTTTCTTGCTTGAAAACTCTGCTTAGGGTCAAGCCACAGTATCACAACGGAACTTGGTCATTCCAATATATGAAATTTCTTTTGTTTTAATCTCTCTGATGTTGACTTACTCCAGCATTTTGGAACATTTTCATGTCACATGACCCAACTCCTTTTGAGTTTTAGAAAACAGCCAGATACCCCAACATTCTGCCATAGAACTTGCTGAAATTCATCGCTCCCTCAATGATTTCAGCCTGCCCAGGCCCTGAGGCAGGAAAGCAAGCAGTGGCATACCAGTAAAACTCCGTGTATACAGCTTCATGCAGTGTTTCCTCCAGATGTAAAACTGTGTCCCTTTGACTCTGACCACGGTTAGCAATTGGATAATGCTGTGTCCACCGCAAGATATCTGTTCATAAAGTATTGCTCCAGTACTATGGAACATCCAGGTGGTGACGGATAATAATGCTTTATTTATTTATTTGGAGAACAGTGGTCTCCTGCATAGTAAGCACTTTTCTGTGATCGGTGTTCAGTTTTCCTTTGGCGGACCCATGAACAGAGACCTTTCAAGAGATGCCTGCAGATCCATAGTCGCCTGTGTGAGTTGTTTGAGGAATTTATGCTGTACCCTTGACCTGACCTTTGGTAGAACAGCCGCTCTTAGGGAGAGTAGCAGTGGTGCAGAATTTCCTCCAGTTGCAAACTATCTGTCTGACTTTGGACTGATGTTGGGTTTAGAAATCCCTTTCCAATTTTATGAGCTTCAACACCTCTTCTGTGGTGCCATGAAATCTCTTTTGATCAAGCCATGATGTACTTGAACAGAATGCTGTTGCAAAGAGCAGGTCCCCAAAATTGTGTTTTTTTTTTTAAACCCACTGACTATGACTCCTGCTTCCATTACCCTCATTTCAAGATTGTATTATCTTAGAAGTTTGCATACTTTTTCTATCCACGACCTTGATCTTTGTAAACCATTGGGTCCATAAAAACCTAGCGTTTGGCATGTCTTCATTGGTATCACTTAGATGAAGATAAGATTACATTTTAGGGTCCAATCATACAGAAATCCTGAAAATTACAGTGGATTACAAAGTGGAAAGTTTTCTCACTTTGTAAATGAATGGAAATGTTTTGGCAAAAAAGTCACTAACAAACATTACGAAGTGAGAAACATAATACAAGCCAAACTGAAAGGGCGACACACTGTAGTTGCATGCTGGCCAACAATGAAGCATGTTTCATGTTAGCCTTCAGGTATCTTTGTTCTCCTCAAAGCAACTCTGCTGACTGAGTCGTTCCCAGTGTGCTGTGATCTTGTACGATTTAAGAGTATTTCATTATAAAATTTCTTTTTGCATGAGCACAAGTCGCTGAGTCAAAATCTGCTTATGATTTATCCACATTTGTCTGAATGAAATCTGTCATAGTTGTATTTGTTGGCAAACTAATGGCAAAGCAACTGGCTTGGTGGCGACTGTTGCCAAAACCCTTAGGTGACACGTTTGTCCACAAATAAGCATTAAATGACCTTGTAAGAAATAAATGACACCCGGCTCTTTTTAACATCATTCAGTATAGGTTATAAGCAGAGTATTTTGGAGTATTTCAGTATTACAATGACAGTACGTAAAAGTATATTGCCGTGTTATAGCGAAATGCACTGAATAGGAATGAAACAATAATACTGAAGGGTTCGTATGCTACCTCCACAAATGGTAGTGATCTTTATCAGTTTTACCATATTGTATGTATTCCGGTTTTCTCCTAAGCTGTCAGTCTGGAGCATACTGCAGACCCACAGTAATGAACCGGGAAACCTTTGCTTCTTTCTGAATAATTCCAGAATATTTGGATTCAGTAAAGAGGTGATAGTGTGTTTAGCTCCGGTAAATTTCAGGCTTATGTTACGATGGCTGTGTTACTGCTACTGCCTTTGGGTGGAAAGGAAGGTGATGTTGCCATCCCAGCAACACTTTGTGGCAAAGCATTAACCTTTTTAGTCAGCAGTTCCCTCAGGCACTGCTTCTTCATCTGCACTCGCAGTGAAATAGCTAGCAGTGATTATCCGCGATCCATTTTAGGACTCTGCTGATGTCCTCAAACGAACCATTGAGCCCCCTGCTGATGTTTGAAATGACTCTCACAGTGAATTTCAAAATAGACCTAATAATCCTTAGTTTTTCAGCTGCATTCCATCTTGTAGCAGTAATGAGCCATATTCTATGCGAAATCTATAGCTACAGTTATGTTTAAATATTCAGTTGATTTTCAAGTGAGTGCTTCATTCAACACATAGTCAAGCTCTGATTGCAATTAATCTCATAGCTTCAGGTCATTATAAAACAAATGCTGCATGTATGTAATATAGCATTTTGTATCAAACCAAAGTAACACGCTATTATTATTATTATTTTTTTTATTTTTTTAATTATTATTATTATGGATGCACGCAGTGATAGATACTGGATCCCTATTGTTATTATTATTATGCACAAACACAAACCCAGAATTCTGCATACCACATTTCTTTAGGGTCGTCTACCAAAGCTAAAGGTTAACTTCACAAAGGCATGATGCTTGTCTACTGTGTAAGTACCTTTTTGATGCTTTTTGCACCTGGTTGCCTGCACTGCGTAGCTTGCAGTGTGAAAAATGGATATTGGGTTATATGACTATGTCTGCTTTCAATGTCTTTTTTTTCTGTTTTACAGGCAGCATTCAGAAGGAAACGATTATGTATAAAGCATAAAAATTTGTATACAGCGATATAAGATTATTGAGGACTGATGAAATGAAATGACTTACATTGCACATAGAGTTGATTCGTAATGTGAAATTATAAGTGTAAATGAAATGCCTTACATTGCACATAGAGTTGATTCGTAATTTGAAATTATAAGTGTAATTGATTCTAAGGAAATGCATAAATAGCAAAAAGCAGGTAGAAAGGTCAGAGGGGATTTGGCGAAGGATAGAGATCAAACGCCCTTCTAGGCAGTACAGGTGTGGATGGCGGATCAGTGATTTTTATGGAAAGTATGCATATCACTCTGAACCACATAGGATCAATTGCATTGTGGATGGTGTACCTGTATGCGATTAACTGACATCAACAAACAAATGTTGTAAAGAAAGATTAAGCATGGTAACAATAAAACTATTAATGTGTTTAAAAATTGTACCAAAGTACAAAATTGCGTACAATTTTTGTGGCATTGATTGTCAGAGTTTAAGTGCCCCTACAGTCATGTGAAAATAATAGGACACTCATTAAATATTTAGTATGTTTTTAAGAAATATCAACATATCAATATTAAATCTTGTTTCAAATTATGTTTGCAGGTAAAGGTGATGTAATTGCATCACCTATGCAAAAACAAGAAACGAATTCACTTAGTTAATTTCTTTTGCTAAATAAGATACCAGTTCCTACTGAGGACAAAGTTAGGACACCCTGTGTATTAACAGCTAGCATGTCTCCCCTTGGCTGAAATAACCTCAATAAGATGTTTCCGAAACCATATATCAATCCCTGAAATCACTGGCGAAAGTCTTCCCCACTCTCCAGTGCAGAATTCCTTAAGCTGTGTTATATTGGAAAGGTGTCTTGCATGCATGGCCCGTTTCAAATCACCCCACAGCATCGCAGTAAGATTCAGATCCAGGCTTTGACTTGACCATTCCAGAACTCTCCATTTCTTTCTTCTAAGCCTTTTCTTGGTAGATTTACTGGAATGATTTGGGCCGTTGTCATGTTGTGTGGTCCACCCCCACTTCAGCTTCAGCTTCAGCTTCTGGAGAGATGATCTCACATTGTCCTCAAGCACCCTCTGATACAATGAAGAATTTACAATGGATCCTGTGATGGTGAGCTGGCCAGGTCTTGGTACTGGTATGAGGTTCTATTGCTCAGAATCTGTCTTTGGTTTTACAGCAAACTGCCCTCTGTTACTGCGCTCAAATAATTCAGTTTCAGATTGATCTGTCCAAAGCACATTGTTCTAAAAGTCCCAGTCTTTGTCTAGGTGGGTCTCTGGCAAACTTCAGCCTTGATATTTTTTTTGACAGCAAGGATTTCCTCTTTAAACACCTCCCATGTAAATCAAACTTGTGCTGTCTTGTGTATCTACTCTGATGGTAGATGCTTGTATCTTGACATCAACTATATGTCCCATGATGATATTTTTGGAGTTCTGGAGACTTATTTCAGCATCTTGCAGTCTGCTCTTGGGCTGAACTTGTTAGGACAACCTGACTTGGCTAATGTTGGCAATTGTTTTAAATGTTCTCCACTTTTAAATTATTTTCCAGGCAGGGAAATGGCTGATTCCAAACTCTCTTGAGATCTTTTTATATCCTTCCCAGACTCGTATACATCTACAATCTTCTTTCTGAAGGCCTCAGAGAGCTCTTTGGATCTCATCATGGTGATACCACTCACTTCAACAATCAAGAGCAAACCGAACTAAATGTCTGTGGTTTAAATAAGACAGGCTCCATCAGGAAGCTCCATAATGATGTTGTAATCATTTTCTCCCGATGTGGTGACCAGAATCTAATTCTAGGCATTTTAAACAGTAATGGATGTGAGGGTGCCCTAACATTCCTCAGTGGAAATTGGAATCTTAGTTATTTTCTTCTGTTAAATAAGTGAATTTGTTTCTTGTTT
Organism: Stomatorhinus ivindoensis; assembly: GCA_019775895.2. Lineage (NCBI taxonomy): Eukaryota > Metazoa > Chordata > Actinopteri > Osteoglossiformes > Mormyridae > Stomatorhinus > Stomatorhinus ivindoensis. Next base: position 17,081,444 of record JABFEB020000113.1, read on the forward strand.
TTGCATGGGTGATACAATTACATCCCCTTTATCTACAGATATGTTTTGAAAGAAGATTTAATATTGGTATTTTGATATTTCGTAATAAAGAACTAAATATTTAATGGGGTGTCCTATTTTTTTTCACATGACTGTCCTCTTCTGTAAGATGTAAGCTGAGCTGAAAAGTCACTCATTGATGTTTTCACATTTCACATTTGGGCTCACTAACAACACGTACTGTAATACTCTCAGTGAGACTGTCCATATAAAGTCTTGTACAATACTTTCTTATGGGAGGTTTGAATTCGGTCTTTGATGGTTAATGTTCATAATCGTACTGTGCTGATGAATGTGGAAAGGTTTGTGTGTGACCTTGTATGTTTCCACAAAGCTGATTTCAGTTCGTTTCTTTTTTTTTTTGCCTGTGTTGGAAGATGACAACACAACATCTATCTGTTTTAATGCTCACCGCTAAACCGTCCCATCTGTGCAATGAGATATGAAAATAGAGAGGGGGAACTGTGCTGATATGCACTGGGGCAGCTTATTGGTCTGTGATCTTGGTGCTTGGCGATGTAACTTAGTTTTGAGGCTACATTGGGTTCTCTGAAATAGAGGGTTCCCTACTAAGTCAGCATTCTTTCCACTTCTGCTGTGATGCCTGAGAAACTTCTATACTCTGAAAAGAATGTCTGATAGTGGTGTCCTTGCTAAGCAGGGCTGGCATTCCTCCTGACGTTGCAGTCGTAACCTTTCACACCTGTATTTGCCCCTTTTTAAGCCACTTTGGTGTCCTTAAATATAATTTCTTTCTATCACACTTTCACACAAAATTTGCAAGTGTATATCTGTAAAATATGTTTACGTATTTCCTGAATTAAAACTGAATTAGCTCTATGATGTTACTTTTTATTGACATTTATATTTTTGGCATATAAATAACATAAAATGCCACGGGACTGCATATGCACAATTAAACATTTTGCATTGTGCATCGATTACAAAAACTCTTTTGTGCCCGAAGCTATCCTGTTACGTTTCGGAAGGTAACCTGAAAGTTGCATTCTGCAGATGAGAATCGCAGATGAAAGCAAGCTGGTGACTGACTCTGAATAGTCCAGAGCTCTTAGCAGAAACAATGTATGCTCTCCTTGAGAAAGGAAGGCACATCTTGGAGCAAGGTTGCCTATTTGCCCATGTCTTAAATAGACATGACTTGATGGGGAAAGGAAACGTTCTGTTTGGCAGAGGCTCATGCTAAGGAAACAGCTGTCAGGTGACCATCTGTTTGGGCTGGTTGGAGGTTTCTTTGACCTTGTGTTGTAAGATTTATGACATTTAATGGCAAATTTAACTGAAAGAATAATGCAGGCTTGCATTCAACTTATTGGACATTAAAGGCCATTTCCTTCATATAGTTTAGTATCCAGTAACTGATAATGTATTGTCTCACACTCCTGTTAAATGCCTTGGGCCCTCGGTGTTGTGGAAGGTGCTATATGAAAATAATTCAATTTTAATTGAATTGCAGAAAAGCAATCGTTTCCACATTATAAAAAGAAATGTCAGTTTGCCTTTTCTATTTATTTTATTTTTTACTAAAAACATTGGTTTCCTTCTAATGACTGAGTGCAGTTAAAAGTAGATGACAGTAATAAATATTGCAACCATCATTAACCTCTTTCAAAGCTACGTGTCTTTTTGGATGAATTGCAGTGTATTTCATTATTCTGTGTACTTGATTATCTTTCTACTCCAGAATACTCAACGTGTAAAGATTAAATACTGTTTAACATAATTTGAATGCACAAAACATTAGGGGTACCTTCCAAATATTGTTGCATTCCTTTTTACCCAACAAAGCCCTCAATTGGGCCTGAACTCTAAAGTGATCCTTTGGGATGCTGGTCCATAATGACTCCAGTGCCTTCTCCAGTTGCATTGAGTTGGCTGGTAGCAGACGTCTGCTCCAAACTGCTCTATCTGGCTCATCCCACAGATGTTCAGTTGGAACGAGATCTGTTGAGTGGGCAGGCCATTACATTAAACTGAATTGATTGTCATTCCTGGACATTCTTGGCCTTGTGGCCCAATGCATTTTCCTCCTGAAATGAAATCAACTTGCAGATGGGCACGCAGCTACCATGAAGGGATGTTTAGATATCCTGTGGCATTCAAACAAGGGTCCCAACGTGTGCCATGAAAACGCACCCCATGACCCTACAGCCACATGTATAACCAGCGCATGAATGTGTGAGTGAATTTCCTCATATCCATGCCTACTTCTCAGTGTGCAGCAGCAGGAACAAGCATTTCTCTTAGCAGGCAATGTTTTTCCTGTCCTCTGGCATTTTTGTTCTTTAACCCACTGCAGCCAAAGTTTCTTCCTTTTTTTTTTTTTTGCTTGAAGAAGGTGAACTCTGTAAGGTCGTTGGCTGTCAGACCCCATTTGTGTCATGGTGGAAAGAATTATAAATTTTTTATGGGACTTTTGGTACAAATGCTGTACTGGACTATCCAACTGTAGACCATCTGTTCATCTACATGATTTGTATCAGCCTCCTTTGCCTCTCTAATCAGTTCCCCGCCACTGGCCTGCCATTGGCTGGATGTCTTTTAGGTGGTCGATCGTTTCAGATACATGTTGTACCATCAGTGTTTGTGCTCATGACATTTTTTTCTTTTGTGGGTTTTTTTTCTTTGGAGGTTTTTAAAGTTCCATAGTCAGGATGCATTGTGTGTGAAACAGGAAGCAAAAAAAGTGTCTTTATTGTATAGCTCCTATGCAGAAAGTGACATTGAACTGATTTGTGTAAAATGTTGAAATTTGAGAACAGATTTGTGATTTTTTTATTTAAAGTGTGCTGGATGGGTCCATAATAAAATTGTCATTGTCTTTCATGTAATATATTTACAAATAGTCCGTGTTCTGTACTTGGCACCTATTCTATTCTATTCGATTCTATTTTGTTATCCCAGGATTATTCTAGCCTGTTTTCTCTTGACTGTCTCACCTAAATGAGATAAAATGTGCTTGTAATTATATCCAGTCTTATAACTGAGTGAATTTGAAACACAGCCTTGACTATTTTGTCATGAAAGACTTGTGACCTTATGTCTTTGGTATAAAATCAATAACTTGCCATTGTGCCATTTCGCGCTAAAAATTATTTGAGCATCTGGGAATTTGTGATGAAGTGTGTGAACTCCAGTCAAAGCGCTGTACATCCAGGTTTCTGTGCCACAATAATTCTGTGGATAGGACACACAATGTCTGGCTGTCTCGTACTTACTGTGTTGCTAAACAATTTTAACAATTTAAAAATTTACAAAATATTTGATTTACACGTCAAGTAGCTACATGTTGGATGGTAGAATATCAGAAACACTGCAAAAGTATTTTTTTCAGACTGACATAAACTGGAAAAATCTGTCAAGCGAGAAATAAATGCCCAGACTATTTTTCTTGTATGTTATTTGTTGGAAATTACTGCACTGAAGAGAAAAATCTAGAAATTGTTCCACGCAAAACATTCTTCTGAGTGGCTCTCATTGACTGTCTGAATACACCGTGTTTAATCAGTCATGGAATGAAATGTCAGAATGTCTTTGTTGAAGGCAGCTTTGGTCCTGATGGACCCTTGTATGTAGCAGGACCAGAGAGTTTAAGGTTCATCTTGCAAAACACGATAATGGGAACACAGCTGTGACTCATAGCTTTCTGGTATGAACCTGTGTGGCTCGATAGAGAAAAGCCTTTATATAACTGTTTATGGTAGGTGAAGGAATACGCCATCATTTATTCCACGCTGAATTGTTGTGGCATGTTTTTTTGATGTTTTTTTGCCATTTCTTTAGCTTCAACAGAATAAATAATTTATGTTTTCCTGGCTCAACTGTGAAAACTCAATTTGTTCCAGAAAAGATTTTATATTCAGACCATAGTTTTTGAAAGTGTTGTGTCTCCATAAAGTTGGAGGAATGGATCACTGCCAGGCAATATAAACAGTATCCTTTTCTCATTGCATGATTTGGTGGACCAATGGTTAAGGACAAAACCTCTGTACTGCTAATCAGCTTAATGCTGGCGTATTCAAAGGCCCTCTTTCAGACAGAGCAGCTGCTGTCGGCGAGTTTGAGCTGAGGGTGTGACTGCTGGCAGAGTTTGCTGATGCAGAGAGACCGGTTGGTGATTAACAAATGCCAGTAGACTTTGGAATCTGGGGAGCCAAGTCAGATGTCTTTGTCCTCTGTGTTCAGAGGAAGGTGTCCCAGGTGGCTGGGCTACGCTGGCAAGCCCCTGACTCTCAGACGATTCCAGAGCCATGGAAAAGGGGAGCCATCGATTTTAGACCTCCTTGCATAGGTTAATTTGAAGGTCTGGTTTGTTTTGTTAACCTGAAGGATTAGATTTCTCTAATGCGGTGCATGTCGTGTTTTAATTTCAGTATCCCAGCAATATTTTTCCAAGATTTGAAAAGCCAAGGGTTATCAAGTGCAAGACGTGGTGGACCGAGCTTGCTGGAAGATGTACGTCTGGCATGTACATCTGATACATTTCTGTCCTCAGCTCTCTAGTGGCTGGAGGGTCTGTAAGGAGGATCGGGTCCATGTTAAGTGCCAGCTGAACACCTCAGAAAGCATCTCTGGATCTTAAAATGGCTGCCTCTCCAGCTGACAGCAGCTCCTCATTTCGAGTCGCAGGCAGTTGATGAAAATATGACAAAGCCTACTTGATTCGGCACAAAGCACTGTGGATAATTTTTTCTCCAGTGCTTCCTTTGAGATTGCTGACATGTGACCTGGCCGCACAGTGGAAATTGTTCAGAGTACCTGTAAAAATTGAGGCGGGGCCAACATGCCATTGTAACTTGACCCGGATATACAGTACAGACCAGGTTGCTCCAGGATTCTGCCAGAGGGAGTGATTTATTTAATGGTGAATTCCAGCATTCAAATTTGTACTCACCTCATCAATTTAACTAGATATTTCATAGCTCAGAGAGTATCACTGTTACCTCACATTTCCAGGGTTGTGTGTTTGTGTGGAGTTTGCGTGGTCTCCTCGCTAGATACTGCAGTTTCCTGCTGTAATTCTAGAACATGCAGTTAGGATTATTGGTGTCTCTAAATTGCTGTATTGGACTGGCATCCTGTCCAAGGTGAATCCCAGCCCTCTGCCCTCTCTTGGACTGGCATCGTGTCCAGGGTGAATCCCAGCCCTCTGCCCTCTGATGGACTGGCATCGTGTCCAGGGTGAATCCCAGCCCTCTGCCCTCTGATGGACTGGCATCCTGTCCAAGGTGAATCCCAGCCCTCTGCCCTCTGATGGACTGGCATCCTGTCCAGGGTGAACCCCAGCCCTGTGCCCTGTGATATACTGGCATTCTGTCCAGGGTGAATCCCAGCCCTCTGCCCTCTGTTGGACTGGCATCGTGTCCAGGGTGAACCCCAGCCCTGTGCCTTGGGATGGGCTGGCATCCTGTTCAGGGTGAATCCCAGCCCTGTGCCCTGTGATAGACTGGCATCGTGTCCAGGGTGAACCCCAGCCCAGTGCCTTGGGATGCTTGGGATTGACTCCAGGCTCATGTAATAGCAGCAAATAGTTGAATGATGAATGGATGGAAATTAATGTTTCTTTTTTTTGATTGTCATGATGTACTAATAGAGAATTTGCCATATAATAAAAAATTAAGCATACCTATGCAGATTTTTAGTGTATATATTTCTGCAGTGAGTCATATAACACAATTTTTTCCCCAGTATATTTAAACGTAGTTGACGTCAATGTACATTGTAAAATATTATGCACATAATAGTGCATTTATTCTGTATATCAGATTATTTTAATTTGTAAGAGAGGCTTGAGGATGTTATGATATCATATTCTAAACTATTGTGTTTAATAGAGAAAAATAAAATTAATTTATAACCCATTTCAAGTAAGGTGTTGCTAAATGAAGTTAAAATTAAATCTGTGTTTAGGAATGAAAGAAGTAATGCATGTTTCAGTCACTGGGCTACAGATTACATGCCCTCCAATTGATGAACGTATAAACATCTTTTGTGGGTAACTAAAGCAATGACCATGTTTCATCTCTGCAGATTCAGTCTTGTTTTGGAAGGCTGGATGCATCAGATGGTATTGTCTGGGCTGAAATGAGAATTGCACTGGGCACTCCAGCTGCAGCCAATGTAATGAAAATGGGACAAGTGAACCTGTAATCCCTCCTAACAATTGTTTTGGTGTAACATCCCAATCATTTCAATGATGTCAGCATTTCATTCCTTCTTTCTGTGGCTAGTGGTCTGTAGTCACATCTTTTTCTCTCTCTCTTTTTTTCCTGGTAGATATTCTGGATTTTTCAAAGAATTCTTGGTGATGGAGGTGTTACAGTGCGATGGCTGTGACTTCCGAGCAGAGACGCATGATGACCTAAAGGCACATATTCAGGATGTCCATACCGCCTTCCTGCAGCCCACGGCGGTAGGAGATGGGACCCCTGGCCAGTCGAGGTCTGAGTCACTCAATTCCCTCAACCAAGTGGAGGATGAAGAAGATCTGACTGCTTTAAACAAAGAATATGGATCAACACTAGAACAATCAGGTACAATCTGTGTCTAGGAATCATTCATAATATTCTTTGGGGTGAGTTCTTCAGGAGTAGTGCTACTTTTCCTGTTGAAACTGTGCCTCATTAAGCTTTTTGACATCGAGTCCTCTTTAATCCCCTTTTAAGTATCATGTTGGAACGTTGGTCTGCATCTGAATTATTGAAAAACATAATATTATTTGTAAGCGGTGTAAGCTATGTTGTAAGTATTCATGAGAATTTTTACTTAATATTCATAGAAATTTCTGTTTTTAAGTTTTAAACTTATACGTGCTTTGTCTATATGAAAACAAACACAAAAGTACAGTGATTGCAGCATTCGTTCTACATATTCTTTCTTTTTTTTCCTTTAGGGCTGCATTCATTTGATAGAGGCCCTGGGCACTTTTCTGGCGCTAACCAAATGAAATACAACCAGTCAGCAAACCAGTCAGCCAAACCTACAATACAGTTTTTCCAGTGCAAGTTCTGCATTCGCTATTTCAGATCCAAGTCCCTTTTGAATGAGCACACGAGGAAAGTGCATAGCCTCGTGGGCGATACCTCCCTTAGCGGCGGAAGCTCGCCAGCTTCCCAGACATCCAAGCAGTCCAGCTATAGGATCCCTATGCACAACAATTTTGGGAAGGTGTTTTCTTGTCAGTATTGCTCTTATAAGTCTCCACGCAGAGCACGGATCTTAAAACACCAAAAGATGTATCACAAAGGCAGCGTATTCAACTCACCTGGGTCTCCACCTGACACAGCTGAAGATTCCTGCTCCAATGCTCTGTCTTCTGAAGATCTGTGCAGTGACTTACCTGTGGAAGTGGTAGAGCGTAGTATTTTGGAATCCATGGTTAAGCCTATTACCAAATCTCGGGGAAATTTTTCCTGTGAATGGTGCACATACCAAACTTTTCGAAGGGAACGCTGGTGTGATCATGTGATGAAGAAGCACCGCAGTATGGTGAAAATAATTTCAACCCTACAGCAGCAGCAAGAGGAAGGAGAGAACACAGGTTCTTTGAAGTCTGATTCAACATCATCCCCCAGAAGCACCCCAAATTCCAACATACCTGATAACCTTGGTGGAAATGAGGGTTCAGCCAGTGGAGGACCTGGAAATGAAGTTGCTACTGTGATCTCTGGACAAGCTAACAAGGTTTTATCTTACCAAAATTTGAAAGATAAGTCCAAGATGCCAAACAGAACAGGGTCTTCAAATTTGTCTGAAAGATCGACATTTACGGTGTCAGATATGTCCAATTCTGATATGGATATGGACACTAACCTAATGCTGAATGATTCACAGAGTAGCTCAGATGATGAACTGGTGGATATAGATGATCAAAATAACACTAACTCTGAAGTATCTGAACATTCTGCAAAACTGCTTCTCTCTGAGGAGGATCACAAAATGCTGGAAACAAAAGGAATACAGTTTAGGAGATACCTGAACAGCTTCCAATGTCCTTTTTGTTGTTTTCTAACCATGCATCGCCGGAGTATATCTCGCCACATTGAGAACATCCACTTATCTGGCAAAACAACAGTGTACAAATGTGATGAGTGCCCTTTCATCTGCACTAGTCTACTTAAATTGAGTACTCATAAACAATTTCACATAGAGGCATCATCTGATTGGGACAGTATGCATTTGCAGAATGAGAACTCAAGTGTTCCGAATGAGGTGCTGGAACCAGTGAATGGAGGAAGTGTTACAACAAAAATGAACGGCAAAAAAATGAGCATGGCAAATGAAATCTGCCAACAAAATTCTCACCATTGCACTCTCTGTAAGTTCTCTACAACCACTCTGAAAGGTCTTCGTGTCCACCAGCAGCACATACATTCTTATTGCGACAACATGCACCCACCTAATCCTGATGGATTACCAAATGATCTACATGATTCTGATTCAGAAACAAATAGTTCTTTAAACTATGTACAAAAAACACAGACATCAATTCTTGGATTCTCATCAAAAAAACACTTGATAAATAAGACTGCAAGAAAGTCTATAAATGATTTGCCTTTAGATCTCTCTCCAGCTAAGAAAAGAACCCGGATAGATGAAATTGCTAACAACCTGCAAACCAGAATTAATCAAAGCAGACAGCTGGAAGACTCTATAATCAATCTGGAAGAAATGGATGATAGTGAAGAACAAGAGGGTAATAATGTTGAAATGAGGTTGGGGGAAGAGAATGATGGTGCACAAGCTGAACATCGTGGACACCACTACCACCAGAAGCACATGTATTTGAGAGAACCGGTAGACTCTCAAGTTGACAGTATTGTTGGGAAAGACAGTTGCAACCCTCAATCAAAGTCTGGATCGAAACACATTCCTACTCATCTTATTGTCTTGGATGATGAAGACAATGACATGGATTTTCGTACCTCTGCTGAGTCCAAAGATCTACAAGATGGAGTAAACCAAGACAGAAGAGATGCTTTTCAAGAGGGCCTTAATTACACTGAGGATCCTGGGACACTGTTTTACTGCAAGCATTGTAAATATCACAACAAGTCTGCTCGCAGTGTCAGCACGCATTATCAGAGAATGCACCCGTATATTAAATTTAGCTTTAGATACATCCTTGACCCAGAAGACCAGAGTGCTGTGTTCCGTTGCTTAGAATGCTATATTGAATACACAACCTTTGATGATCTTAATCAACATTACATGGATCATCATCCTGATGCCATTAATGTTCTGAACTTCAATCAACCTGACTTGGTGTACAGGTGCCGCTTCTGTTCATACACAAGTCCAAATGTTAGGAGCTTGATGCCTCATTACCAAAGAATGCATCCAACAGTAAAAATAAACAATGCCATGATATTCTCCAGTTATGCAGTTGAACAGCATACAAAGGGAGTTGAGTCCCAAACGCTGAGAGAAATTTTAAACTCAGGCCCCCAAAGCTTTGGAAATTCCACCTCTGTATCCAGAGCTTCAGTCCAATCCAGTCCTATTCATAGAAGCCTTCTGAAGACACAAGAGTCAAGCACAGACGTAGATGCCCTTAAAGAAACGACAGTCAACAATGTTATGGTCTATGATTGTGACATCTGCTTGTTTACAAGCCCGAATGTGCATTCTGTTTTGGTACACTATCAAAAAAAACATCCTGAGCAAAAAGCTTCCTACTTCCGTATTCAGAAAACCATGAGGCTAGTCTCTGTGGATAGGTATCAAGCCTCTGATAACACAGCCTTTGGTTTAAATGTACCTAACTCTCCAAAGACCTCAAGTGTAGTTCCAGTGCGAGTAGATGAAGACGTGTACTACTGCAAACATTGTGTCTACAGTAACCGGTCTGTAGTGGGTGTGCTTGTGCATTACCAAAAAAGGCATCCAGAAATTAAGGTGACGGCTAAATACATCAAACATGCCCCTCCTTCCCCAGGATTAATGAAACTCATGGACGAGTTAAAGATTTCTCCGCCAAAGCAATTTCTAAAGCAGTTCAGCAATGGGGTCGATACAACCAGTGTTACCCAACCTCGTTTTGGAGCAGAGAAAGGCGAGTCAGAAATGCTTTTCTTCTGCCAGCATTGTGATTACGGGAACCGTACAATTAAAGGCGTGTTGATACACTACCAGAAAAAGCACAGAGATGTAAAGGCCAACGCTGACCAAGTTCGCAGGCACACTGCTTTAGTTCACAGCCAGCGAGAACGAGCTCAGATGGTCCAGTCTGGTAACACGCCTGGGATAGCCTCTGCATCCGACTCAAACAAAACAAAACCACTCCGCTCTTTAAAGTGCAAACACTGCTCGTATACATCTCCATATGTATATGCCTTGAAAAAGCACCTCAAAAAAGATCATCCCACCGTAAAGGCCACATCCATGACTATTTTACAGTGGGCTTATGAAGATGGCATCCTTGAGGCTGGATATCACTGTGAATGGTGCATCTATTCCCATGCAGAACCAAACGGCCTGCTCATGCATTACCAAAGACGTCACCCTGAGCACAATGTTGATTACACATACATGGCGAGTAAGTTATGGGCTGGTCCAAAAGCTACTTCTGCTCAACAAATAGGAAATGCTGACACCAAGCATTATCAGTGCAGAGACTGTGCGTTTGAGGCTAGTTCTATATGGGACATCACTAACCACTACCAAGCAGTGCACCCCTGGGCTGTCAAAGGAGATGATTCTGTGCTTCTGGACATCATAAAAGGTAACCAAACAAGTGATCAGTTGTGCAATCCAGCAGACAAAGAACAGCCCTCAATGCCCAATTCATTTAACAGCCATCACCTTACACATGATGAGGGCATTACTGAAAAATCTGCAGAAATGGTTCCCCACCTCACATATGCTAGCACCTCTATTGCAAACAATTCATACCAATGCACTGTATGCCTTTCTGAGTACAATAGTCTTCATGGACTCCTGACCCATTATGGCAAAAAACACCCAGGCTTGAAAGTAAAGGCGGCCGACTTTGCACAGGAGGCTGACATCAACCCAAGTTCGGTATACAAGTGTCGTCATTGTCCTTATGTGAATTCTCGAATTCATGGGGTTCTGACTCACTACCAAAAGAGGCATCCACTGGTGAAAGTAACAGCCGAGGACTTTGCCGATGACGTTGAGCAAGTGATTGATGTTAATGAAGCCGATGAGAAATCCAAATCACAAAGACAGGGCTACGGTGCTTACAGGTGCAAGATGTGTCCTTACAGTCATGGAACCTTGGAAAAACTCAAAATCCATTATGAGAAATATCACAATCAGCCAGCATCGGATATATTTGATCCTTCCCTCGTCAATTTTTCTGTCAGTAAGGATGACGCAGTAGTGGAATACAGTGGAAGTAATGTTGCAGAAGTTGAAGAGATGACTGACTTTCAATCAGGAGTGTCTTTGTTCCTTGATGACAAAGAAGAAAAGCACACTGTGTTCAGTTGTCAACTTTGTAAATATTTCTGTTCTACCAGAAAAGGTATAGCCCGCCATTACCGTGTCCAACACAACAATGTCAGGGCTCAGCCTGAAGGAAAAAACAATGTTTTTAAGTGTGCACTCTGTCCCTACACAAATCCTATTCGTAAAGGACTGGCGGCCCACTACCAAAAGCGGCACGACATCGATGCGTACTACACCCACTGTCTGGCAGCCTCTAAAACCATTGAAGATAAAGTGGACAAGGTTGTGGTGTCTGTAAACCCTCAAGCCAATACACCTGTCCTGAGTGAGGAGTTGAGGTTGGCTGTGGAAAGGAGAAAATGTTCTCTCTGTAGCTTCCAAGCCTTCAGCAAGAAGTGCATTATCTCTCATTATATCAAGCGCCATCCGGGAGTGTTTCCCAAAAAACAGCATTCCCGCAAGCTTGGGAGCTACTTCACCGTAGTCTATGCTGAAGAGCCTGAGAAGCCAGTCGCTTTGGAAAACAACAACAATACTGAATATCAGTCTGAGGCAGAACAAGACACAGATGTAGAGTGGCTGCCATTCAAGTGTTTGAAATGCTTCAAGCTGTCCTTTAACACTGCGGAGTTGCTCTGCATGCACTACACTGACTACCACACCAAGGATTTCAAACGGGACTTTGCTACCTTATCCAGTCCCACGCCGGACGGCACCGACTGCTACCATTGTTCCCACTGTGAGCTCGAGTTCTTGTCCCTCTCGGAGCTCAGCGTCCACCTGAGCAACCATAATGAAGACTTCCAAAAGCGGGCCATGCGCCAGGAAAGGAGGAAACAGCTCCTGAATAAGCATAAGGGAGCTGAGCTTCTGGAAACCAAGTCAGAGAAGGTTAGTCACTTTTACATCCTTCATATTGATATTTTATATTTAGACATAACAGTGCAATTCTCAGATCGCTGATCTACATCACACCTATTCTGCATGGTATACAGACCTACATTTTCCCTTACGTAATTGCATAGTATTATTCTGTATGTGTATGATGCATATGCACTGTATTCTGTTACTGGTGCATTTTACGTTTTCATGGAGGTAGTGTTAACTGGTACATGCAGGGGAATTTTCTGTTTAACAAATATATCTATTGTGGGAAGAAATAGTGCTTAGCTGGATAGGATTCATCTTGAATGTTTTAATAAAAAAGAGAAACACATTTCCTCCTCGTTATTTTGCATACTGAAAAAGCTTAAATGTGTACATTGCGAACACCAGTGTGACGGTTCCAGGAATGCGTAATATAACAAAGGGTATTGCCTGAAACGGAGGCCAAGTTCAGGCCATAAGAGGATTTTAATGTTTTTATGAGGCATTTGTTTATGTCATAAAACATTTGTCAAAATTTCATTTAATAGACTTATATCCAGTAACGTTTTGGAAGAGGCCTCCTCCTTTGCTATTCAGCAGCATAAAATACTAATAGTAATCTGCTTTTCCCCCTCTGCGTTAGGTGGGCAGCCGTGTACACAAAGCCCCAGTTGGCTACAAGTGCAATTTTTGTGTAGAGGTTCTGCCCACCCTGAGAGCAATTTGCAACCACCTCCGAAAGCATGTCCAGTACGGAGAAGGCAGAGAACACATGAAGGTATGCTGACATTAATCTGCTGGGGAATCGCTTACCGGCTGCACTGACGTGTGAAACCCTCTGGCTTTAAGGAATTAGCAGCTGATATTTGCTGCTCTCAGTTCGAGATGATTTTGCGTGACCTTTCAGAACACGTGTGGATTTCTGTGACAGTTTTGGTAAGCAGGATAAACCTGTAATAGGCATCTACCACTTCAGATTTATTATGTGTGCCAGGGTATAATTTATTGCTTAGTTTTAACTTATAACCGCTCTACACCATCTAGCTTTCCTTTTGCTGTCTGGCTGTTGCTGTCTTGTTTTTTACTATTAATCAATTTGTTCTATGTCAATAAACCATACCTTTCATATGGAGATATAATATGTTAAAAGCAAATTGGTTTCATATGATGAAATTTACATAACCATGTTTACATATTTAAGTTTTCCTGGTTTGTTTATAATGATCTTATCACCGGCTTTTTGTATTACCTCTGCTTCTTAAATTCATTTCTCACGTCATTTTTAGCAACACTCTGAACAGAGTGGTTCTAAACAGGTTCATTCATACTTTATAGGATACGTTGTTCAGATGGTTTGTTGAAACATTGTCAAGTCCATTTCCTTGGGGACAACTGTGGGAGTTCCAATGAACATGTCGTATGAAGTACAGTCGTACAGGCAGTCGGTAACCAGCCTGCCATTAGTGTTCCTCTGGGGGGGGGGCAGTGGTGTGAAGAATGTCTCCACAGGGATCAAAATGGGTATTAGAAATAAAAATTCTAGGGCTGTATGGTATTGGAAAATTTCAAATATTGCAGTGTGAC
>JABFEB020000113.1:17109015-17119698 GCA_019775895.2 Stomatorhinus ivindoensis
TCTGCAGTTAAAGCACATCTTGTTCGTTTCATTTGATATCCATTGTGGTGGTGTATAGAGCCAAAAATGTTAGCATTTTGTCGATGTCCCAATATTTATGGACCTGACTGTATATATATATATATGTGTATATATATATGTATATATATACAGTCAGGTCCATAAATATGTATATATATATATGTGTATATATATGCGCACGTAGACCAGAATCGTGGTATAGCTTCAGCAAAATTTATCCAATATTCCTGATGATTAATTTGGCTACTTCGTTTTCCCCTTTGCCTATTTTTCTTCCCTATGTAATTAAAAAATAAATTACAAATAAATTTGGTCCTTTGTCTCAAAGGTTCTGTTTGCTGAAGAATTCCTGATTTCTAAATTGTGTATCGCTATTTGAAAGTGACATTAAGTTTAACTGCTAAATAATTTATCAAACTCCCTTTTTTTAACATTTACAATTTTTTTTTTGTTTTGCATTTTTACACATGGTGTAAGTTGCTTCAGATGCAGCAGTTGGCTAAATGTGAATTTACATTCTGCTCTTGCTGTACTGATGTCTGCTGTAGGTGATCCGGAACTTCGAGTTGGTAGGACGGGTCAATTTGGACCAGTTAGAAATCTCAAAAAGCAAGCTGGGCAATCTTAGCAGTGCTGAAGAGGAAGAAGAGGTTAATGAGGCGTATGATGATGACGGTGAAGAAGAGCATCAGAAGCCTCAACCGAAAGGTTAGAGTTCAACAACGTAGATATTATAGGTAACCCAGCTGCTTCTGCTGTATATGTCTGTGACCTCTGACCTTTGGCCTCCGACCTGCAGATGCCTCTGGGTCCCCAAGCAGCAGTGTGTCAGGCTGTAGTGACAAGAGATTCCCCTGTGAGTTCTGTGGCCGTACATTCACCCACACCACCGAGTGGGAACGACACGTCCTCCGGCACGGCATGTAAGTCCCCCTCCTTTTGATTTCCCCATCTGTTTTTAAAACATAATGAAATCTCATGGACTGTGTCCCACTTCTGTAAAATTAGGACTGTTACCACCATCAAGACGGAGGACAGCCTCACCCAGACAGATGGAACTGCTATGAAGTCAGAGGGTGATGTGTCACAAATTGATGAAGACTTCCCTGGGGCTACCGTGGACGTGGAGTGTGGATATCCCATAGACCTTGCAAAAAGTGAAGTGATAAAAGTAGAGGGCAAAGAAACTCACCAAAAATGATCTTTAGCAAAACCACAAATATTGTGGCTCGGATGAGCACTGTACTGTACTTGAAGAACTACAATTTATTGTGAAGAGATTTAAAAGGCTGCTTAACAAACAAAGTGAAAACAAAATAGTTCAATAAATTGACGTTTTTGTCGTATCACCTTTAACGTTATATTGAAATTAATAGATAGCATTACATCCTGCATTAAAAAAAACTAGCATAATTAAAACGTGACTTCCCATTGAACAGATCCAAATATATTGGTAACAGCAGTGCATGGTGCAGTGATAATCATCATCCAGGCCAGTGTTTCTGCAGTGCAAATGAGATATATAGGTCCACAGACTTTTGTAAATGAAGGAGTTCTGCCTACAGCTGTTTTCAGTATGGACTGCAAAGCATTCAAAAGATTTTCAACTTCCAAAGATGAGGGATTCCCTTGTTAGCTAATATACACAAATAAATCGTGATTTTCACCGATGTTTTGTAAAAACGTTTTTTAATACATGGAATTCTTTTTGTCATTTGACCCAAATGATTGTTTTATTTTTGATTGTTCTAATATCCCATGGCAGATTTCCTTGAGGGAGTAGTAGCCTTTTTATGCACATACCATTGTATGCTTTTTGAACATTCGGCCAAAATATTGTAGCAAATCTAGTTCAGGTGTGTGTTGTCTACATTTACTTGTACTTTTAAATTGAGTTTAAATTCAAAGCTCAAGTTCTGATAGGTTTTTGGAAAAGGTTTGGTATTAAAATGAATAATTTTAAGGGCACCTTAAACAACATAATACCTGGGTCTTGCCATTTGTTTTTTTAAATGACATAATTGATACTTCAGCACATTTTAATATTTAAATGTCAAAATAAGAGGCTAATAGCTGAATCACAAAAGTAGCTGATGACCTCAGGATAGGAAACCTGTTTTCCCTCAGTACCTCGGAAACAAACATACTGTAATCATTTACAAGGTTCTTACCCGCCTCTGTTCCGGCAGTGTGAATTTTAATATTGTTATTGCTCAGATATCAACAGCAGAGTCCAGTGAAGGCTGCTGTTGACTAAACTGTGATTAAAGGGTTAGGGTGCCATTTTGGGGAACCTGCATGCATGTGTTGGGCAAACGTTGAGTGTTATTGTAACAACCAGTGTTTTATAAAAGTATTGCTTTCATTTGCGTTTAAACTGTCTAACAACATGGGTAATGTGATGGTCATAACTCATAGGAACTCGAGTTCTTGGTTCCTAGAAAAACAGGTTTGTATTACATTGTTATCTTTGTTGAAGGCTGCTGCTGAAATACCCCAAAGCCTTACATATCAATTCCGATAGCCTGAGCACAGTTTAGACCGCTTTCGCTTCCCTCCCTAACCCTGACCGTAATAAGGAACGGAAGTACATTGTGCCGGGGCAGACAGAATTTCAAAGAAGTCTTTTTTTGGTATTTACAAGGGTCAGTTTCCTAAAGGATTTTTTTCTGGCTTGTCTTTACTGCAGTTCTTGTTCCGGGAATAGGACAGGCCAGGCGTGGTGGGGTATATTGTCATGTAGAAAACACTATACCTGTATACTTGTTGAGTGTTCGAAACTAGTATCTCAGAAAGGCTACACTTTTCATTTTTCCTTCTGTAGGTGTTATTCTCGCACAAAAGAAAAAGCAGAAATAGGGAGAGAATATGGAGTTCAAACCTGTATGTCCAGTCTTTACAATGATTTTATTTTCTCTCATATTGTACTTTTAGGAAACTGGGGCAATTATGTGCCAGGAATTTTTGCCTCCGCTGTCCTTTCTGAGAACTGATGTGCTTTTTGGAACTTAAGTTATTAGAAACATTTTATTGAGTTTTCTTTTAGATGGCAGCTGTTTGTTAGAGGTTCCCTCAGTAATACACTGGATACGTGTATATATTTCCGTTTGCTTACATTTTTCTTCTAACTGTTGGACTTGACGTTTCAATAGCTCCTACATTTTACCTTTCTTCTGTGAAAATCTAATTCCTGACAGTGGATTGTGATGTTACCTAGAATGGATGTTTACAGTTTTATTCCATTTACTTCTGGATATTATGTAAATATTGTAATTCATTTGTCTTTTTTAACTTGTTAATAAAGTTATCAAAATTACTCAGTGGAATTTATTTTTTATGTTTTTTAACAATTCTGTACAGAGGTACAAGTATACTTTTGATTCCAGTATTTCTATCACAAGTAAGGAACTTATCTGTACAGGAACTTCTGCATATATACATCTATATATTAAATGTTGAACATAGTAGGATAATAACATTGTAACCTAGCACAAGGTACTGAATGTAATGACCAGATGAATTAAGACAAATAGGGTTAGTTATGAATCAATGTAATTATTAACTTAGTCTGAGATTTCTAAATATGAGGCTAGACTAGTTCAATCAATGGGTGCCTCTTTATAATAGGGTTAGATATCTATGGTGGCAGAGACTCAGGGACCTGGAACTGGCTGCCATTTCCACTGAATGACTTGCATGGCCTGGTTTCTCTGCTCCTCCTCGCTCTTCAGCAGCATCTTGATCTGGCCGTGAGCCGACAGGGCCGTGGGTGGAATGGAGGTACTTGGCAGGGTCCCCCTAGAGCGCCATGTCGTTCGGTGGAGCCAGGAGCCAGCAGGGTGATGCGAGGCGGGTGGCTGGCAGAGTAGACATTGGGGAAGACGTGCTTTGCTCTTCAGCCATCCTGATGGGGCACAGGCACTGCGTATTGAGAAAGAGGCCTGTGACGGGATTAACTGGGCATTCCAGATTGGATGGAGATAAAGAAAATCTTAAAAAGAACTCATTCCCCTTTAGAGCTTATACAGTCTGGAACTGCAGAATTCAAAGAGAAGTCTGAATAGGGCTTATAGAGCAGTATTCCTTAGAACTCCAGTTGACATCAGAACACATTCCTCTCATTAAGGAATGAATGTAATTTGGCGTCACCAGGACACCTGTAGATCTTAGTCAGGGGTGTCTGTGAAATGGCAGAAACAGACAGTCAGTCCCCAGGTTACGAACGAGATCCGTTCCCGAAGTCCGTCTTTACATCAAATTTGTACGTTGTAAATTGAAAAAAAAATTATAATAATATTTACACAGTAATAATAAAAGTAAGTACATGGTATATAGCACTCTGCTGCTGAGACCACACAATGTCACAATTTCACGAGCATCACAGAGTAGTGCGTGTTCATTATGGTGAGCCATTGTATTTAAAAGGTTTTTGAAGTGTGGAGTCTGAGTTTTCATTGACTGAGACATTAGTTAGAATTTTTGAGTTCCGCCTTTTGCTGTTATTCCAAACATAGACGCCAGCATTAGGGGGCAAAGGGAAAGAGCTTCTCATTCTTTTTATGGTTTATGGCAGACTGTTCGTAAGTACAAGTTGTGCGTATGTTAGACATTCTTAACATGGGGACTGCCTGTACTCCATATAAGCTGACAGTCTGCAGTTAAAGCACATCTTGTTCGTTTTATTTGATATCCATTGTGGTGGTGTATAGAGCCAAAAATGTTAGCATTGTGTCGATGTCCCAATATTTATGGACCTGACTGTAAATACTGAACACAAAGTGACATCTACCTATAGAATAACTGACACCTTTTAATCGGCACCTTTCTAATACAGAGTTTTGAATAAAGAATTGAAGGTTTCCTGTATAAACTCCTACTGTACCAGAAATGACATAAGTAACCCCAAGGTCTTTCTGGCCAGCATCAAAATGAACACAGGATGAAGGCGGAGAGTCCAGGATGTGGTCAAGGAGAAGCATAGTGTGCTGGTTGGCACAATAACCTCTAGCTGAGCAAGTCATAGTTGCATTCCAGCAAACGGCACCAAGACAAAAGCCAGTGAGTCCAGGATGAGCTGTATGATCACAAGGTGGCTGGAGGAATGTCGAGGAGCAAGAATGTGATGCGCAAAGGCAATGAAGTATTTTCAGATTTGTTCATTTATGCTTTGAGAGATGGACCCCCATCAGGTCAGATTCAAGATCCAGCCAGCCTATGACATCCTACCTACTTCATTCCACCGCAGCTGTTTGGACTGAATCACCATAATGCCCTCTATGACATAAAAGGGAAACTTTAGTGGAGAACCTCAGCTATTGCCTGAGAACTGTCACGTAAGGTTAATACTTCTGGCATTATAACCAGGAGATGAAAACTATGACCTGTAGCAGAATGAGCTGCATTGAAGGCCTTCATGCATCAAGACAAGGTCTTGTGTTTGTTAAAGCTGTTTAAGTTCGTTAAAGCAAATGTCAGTCAATTGGCAGCTACAGAAAGGGCTTGGTTGAGCTTACGGAGGTCCCACGTTCCTAGATATAAAGTTTCACATAATTTTTCCATCCATGACCTTGATTGTTAAAACTATTTGTTCAAAAAACATCTGGCCATGTAAAATTTGTGTGTTGTTTGTTAATTAAGACTTACTGTAGATGAAAATAAGGGTGCATTTTATCAGCCATTTATGCATAATTCCAGATAATTCCCAGAAAACTGTTAAATAATTACTAATATTCAGCTAAGTAATTGTGTGAAAGTTCACCCTAATGAGTGTTGCATTGCAATGAGCTGTGAGAGTGCTTTTACTTAAATGGAGCTTCATGATGGAATTGATTCTCCAGATTACAGACACATTTAAAGAAAAACTGTGCATTGATTATAGTTTTGTTCTTGGATTGAACTTTCATAGCATTGTTTTTTTTTCTAGGTTGTACATTTACGTTGTACTTATTCCCCAGTTGTATAATTAATCATGTACATGTGCTGATTATAAAATAAATGCTAAACATACTTACAGGGACACCAAGAGGAATCCTGCTGAAATACAAGCCTGGCAGACGTCAGTATACAGATGACTTCTCCATTGAGTACCAGAACTCGACATGAAATTCTTGTTTGTCCTTTGTTATTGTTAATTATAGATATAATTTTTCTATCTTTATTTATATTTAGGGTTGTCAGAAGCTGCACTGAGAATGACCCTGAGAAAAATTCCTGGGGACAGGAATGGATGGCTTCAGATCCCGAGGGAGTCTTTTTTCCTGGATGTTTTGGATGATGAAATGTTTACAATACTACCTTAATTTAACTGCAAAGGGTTCATCGTGCCCCGAGGGCCGAACTAGCAGAAGACGATCATGCATAATCAGTTGAACTCTGCTTAGTCTCCAGGAAGCAAGTAGGTAGAGAGAGCGACCACTTCCTCTGGAAGTGAGCCGTCTACATGTAGATCATTGCTCGTGTCTCTCTTTCAAAAATATCAAGTTTACTATCAATATTAGACAGATACGGCGCTCACAGAAAATCTTGGGACGTTTATTAATTTAGTAAAAACATTGCAAAATATATTGGTTTTATAACAAAAGTAATTGCTTTATTTGTTTACAAAAATATATCACATTAGAAACAATGAGTAGTTTTAAATAAAACATTTATTTCAAGTAGTAGTACATTGAAATTGTACGTTTCAAATTATAGTTCTAAAGGAGCTGTTCTGAGTTAAAGAGCTCATTGACACGCAGTCTCGTTGGAGGCTTTTAATAAGTAACATTTGTGTTTAGCATCTCTTTGGCAGCCAGTGACTACAATTGCAATTAATAGCAAGTCAGTCAATAATGAATCAGTCAAAAATATTACACTTACTAAAAAAATGTCTGTTTTTGAAGATTTGTGCAGGTATGCTAACATTGCTTGTCAATGGACTTTTGTTCTGAAACCAATAAATGTACAATATTATTACAGAATTAAGCAATCATCCCAAGACTTTCTGTGTGCGCTGTATATTGAAACTTTATTATATGCTAGATGCAACTCAGCACAATAATGGGTATGTGTATAATAGCTCCAAGAAAATCTTTTAATATTAACATACAGTTTTTATCACCATTATTAATGGAATATGTCTTGAGATTAATTTCTTTTCTAATGAAATCACTATCTTTCTCTCTACTATAGATGTGATGGTAAAGTGGCTTACAGGTCAGCACTGAAACATCACACTCCAGGCCTTTGGGCTAATTTCCCATTTCATTTATATTTTATTAGGTTAAATTCCCATCAAATATGGATTACAGTTGTAAAAAGCCTTCAACAGGTTGTCCATCAAATGAAGGGCAACTCAATACAGGGCAATAATACTCCAGCTTCATAAAAGTACAGTTCACTATACTTGCCAGAGCGCACTTTAATCTGCCTTATTTCCTGTTTTAAGCATTGGTTGTATTTATTTTATATTTATTTCATTTATATATTTAATTCAGTCATATTTTCAGTTTCAGACTTTTCTTATTTTTATTTGATATTTATTCCATAAATCCATACCTCATCATACATAGTTCCTTTGATGTTCTGTGAGTGCCTTTGTTTTCTGCTGTATGTTGCTGTCATGTTACATGTTACTGACTGGATTGCATGCTTAAGAATTTATACACTGATCAGCCATGACATTAAACCACCTGCCTCATATTGTGTAGGTCCCCTCATGCCACCAAAACAGCTCTGACCCGCTGAGACATGGACTCCACAAGACCCCTGAAGGTGTCCTGTGGTATCTGGCACCAGGACATCAGCAGTAGGTCCTTTAAGTCCTGCAAGTAGTGAGGTGAGACCTCCATGGACCGAACTCATTCACCCAGCACATCCCACAGATGCTCGATCGTATTGAGATCTGGGGAATTGAAGGCCAAGTCAACACCTTGACCTTTTTCTCATGTTTCTCAAACCATTCCTGAACCATATCTTATAGTGTGGCGGAGTGCATGATCCTGCTGAAAGAGGCCACTGCCATTGGAGAATACCATTGTCTTGATGGGGTGTAACTTGGTGTGTAACAATGTTTAGGTAGGTGGTACGTGTCAGAGTAACATCCGCATGAAAGTGAGGAGTCAAGGCTTCCCAGCAAAGCATAACCCAGAGCATCACACTGCCTCCGTCGGCCTGCCTCCTTCCCACAGTGCATCCTGGTGCCATCTCTTCCCTAGGTAAACGACACACTCGCCCCCAGCCGTCCACATCATATAACAGAAAACGAGACTCAGACTCAGTTCAAGCCTCCTTCTTCCATTGCTCTATAATCTAGTTCTGATGTTCACGTGTCCATTGTAGATGCTTTCGGAGGAGGACAGAGGTCAGTATGGGCCTGACCGGCCTGCAGCTACGCAGCCTCACAGCTCTGATGCACTGTGTGTTCTGACACCTTTCTATCATAGCCAACATTAACTATTTCAGCAATTTGTACTGCAGTAGCTTTTCCAGTAGAATTGGACCCATCGAGCTAGCCTTCTCTCCCCACACACATCAGTGAGCCTTGGGTGCCCATAACCCCATCATCGGTTCTCTGGTTGGCCTTCCTTGGACCACCTTTGATAAGTATTGACCACTACATACCGGGAACTGCCCACAAGACCCGCCGTTTTGGAGATTCTGTAACCCAGTCGTCTAACAATCTCAATTTAGCCCTTGTCAAAATCGCTCAGATCCAAACTCTTGCTCATTTTCCTAGTTACATCACATGAAATTCAAGAACTGACTGTTCACTTGCCTAATATATAATGGCACCCTTAACAGGTGTCATTGTAATAAGATAAATCAATGATATTCACTTCACCTTTAATGCTATGGCTGTAAGTTGTGATGTACAAAAGGCAGATAAAGAATCTTGAATCTTAAAGGGCATCTACACACACACTTTCAGCCACACAATGATAAATTAGGGAAAATTCCGGGTCAACAGTTCCACTTGAACTAAGGAGTTTGTGTTGTGAGCAGAATCCTTGGAGGAAACACTTCCTTTGTATTGTTGTTTGAGAAGGATCACAATAACAGCTAAGGTGCAAGCAAGTGGGAAGTTATAATATACAAATTAACAGTTAAATAATGCTCTTATTATAGGAAAACAATCTCAAATAAGGGCAAATGTGGCATGATAAATGATGATAGCTGGAACTATCCTGAGAGCTGCAAGCGGCAGACACTCTTCAGAGACACGACTCTCACCAATTGGGCATATGTCAGTGGTTCTTGAAGCATCTCTCTGTTCCTGAGGCGCTCAGACTGATACACCCACATCATGTGACTATTAGAAGCTTGTTTCATGCAGTCTTATACGTACCAGGGGGGGGGCAAAATCTGCAAACGAATACGTGGTATATCATTGTACATGATGTACGTCTTGTACTTTCAGGCAATCCTAGGCAATCATAACAACACTGAGTATGGCATTAGGAAGTCTGCAGAAAGAAGATACAATATTCTGAAGGAATGTTATTTATGTGAGTCAATACTGGCTATCATCTATATCTATCTATCTATCTATCTGTCTGTCTGTCTGTCTATCTGTCTGCAAGTTGGTTCAACACCTTTTACCACTATTGAGACTCGTTCTTTTCTACAATTCACTGGCAAATTGCAAGAATATATGACTAAAACTGTTACTGTCTCTTGTACAGTATGATTGAAATATCAAAATAACATACAATTGCATACTAATCAGATATTCCTGTTCCTATCGATGTCATTAAATATTTAATTGCACTCATAACAGATTTTGTTCTGTAGCGTAACAAACATTCAAATGATGAAATCCACCAAAGCAGAGAAAAGCAAGAACACAAGTATATTCAACAGAAGACAAAGGAAAAGCTACCATTTTATCTGCAGGATCTTGCACAGTGTTTCATCACTCATTGATATGTTATGAGGATAAATACTTTACATAATATTTTGAGGCAATAAATGAAGCATTTGTATGTAAAAAAACATACCAATTTATTTCAACAGTTCAAAATGTTTAATATAATTTCATTAGAAATTTAGCATGTTATACATTACTTGATCTATAAAAGAATCTGGTGTGATGTTTACCTTGATAAAATGGGTTGTATTGTAGTCATCTGTAGACGTTGTCTTAGTACAGCACTGAAAGTCATGAAATGTAAGCATTTCCCCTTAATCCTTACCTTTCTTTATATCTTTGTTTAATTTAAGATGCCGCCATCTCGGGGTGAAAAAGCAAACAGGGAAGGTGCTTGACACTGAGGCAGTCTGTTGACATGCATTCACATGTGAGTAATGCAGACAAGCTGGATTGTCTAAAATCCCATTTTAAACCATCAGGAAAAGACTACTAAAAACGTATATAGGAATTACTACTTGCAAACAAAAGCCTAACCCTGAGAGGCAAACACTCTGAGTTACATTCCAGAGCCATTACAAAACTAATGCATTTTCCTATTCAAATTTACTTAAACGTTTCATAAATAATTAGCTCACTAGGATTTGCCTTTAACAGTGCATTTATAACTACTGCAGATGTAACTCTGTTCCCAGTGTCATGGAAATAATGCTGTTTATTTCTGTCTTTTGAGGTATGTGTCACCGTTCGTTGTGGAAGCGGTGCCTGGGCGCTTGCGGCGGGAAGCAGGCATGACGAGAAGACAAGCAGAATCG
>JABFEB020000113.1:17132944-17153376 GCA_019775895.2 Stomatorhinus ivindoensis
ATTTATCTGACCTCATTTGTGTCCATTTGTCCAAATGGCCATGAGATGTGGAATTTGTCTGGTGCAAATTATTTAGAGCCCTTAAGTGTTCTGGTCTCCTCTACAGCAAATCAGCAGCCACCAAGAGCAGTTCATCCAGATGCTAAACGAGCCGGTCCTGGAAGCCGGTCAGGGTGGAGGTGGAGGTGGAGGGGTGGCTGAGGCTGGGAGTGGACACATGAACTACATCCAGGTTACTCCGCAAGAGAAGGAAGCCATTGAACGGGTATGTAAATAAAGGGGAATGAACAGCGGTCTCAAGTAAAAAGATTTGTTGTTAGCAGAAGTTAGTGTGGTGCTGCGATTCTGCTGTGTATCTGTTCAGTCTTTTGTGTGTCATCAATGACTATTTTACAAACACTTGTCAAAGCATTAACTTTATTTGTCAAGTAGAAAAAATAGGACTGGTGTCAAGAAAATGCACTTGCTGTGTTATATCTTAAACAGCACTGGCCTTCTCTCAGCTATTAGAAGTATTTAGTAGTATTGTATCTTGTATTTTGTGTGGCGGAAAAAAGGTGTTGTCTGTGTGTGTGTCAGTGTGTTGAATGGTTACCTGACAGGTGCTGCTTCAGAAATTCAGTCTTTGGCAAATAGCAGTTCCACTGAAATGTGTGACCAATATCCTCCACTAATTTCTGGTTTCAGCTAAAAGCCCTAGGATTCCCCGAAGGACTCGTTATCCAGGCTTACTTTGCCTGTGAGAAGAACGAGAACTTGGCAGCAAACTTCCTTTTACAACAGAACTTTGATGACGATTAAAGGGATCATAGATTTGTTCAGCCTTTTGACCCTTTACTTTTGCCTTTACCTTTCCTAGATTTTACTACAATGTATCTTGGTAAGACCGGATCAACTTTTCTGTGCAAAAAAGGAACTGTTCATGAACACTTTAATTAATAAGTAAAGTCACCTCACCTCAGAAATCAACTGTGTGCAATCCGCTTCTTTTGCATATAGCTTGGATGCAATATGAAAATTGTGTAGAAACTGTCAAATATCTATCAGTTTAGGTGGACAAGGGTAGCTCTGGAAGGTTATTCTGGTCTTTTAATTCATAAATTTTCATAGATATTTTTCCCCCTCCCCCGGTAGAACAGTATAGTGAGTCTAGTACTGTTTACCATAAGTGTACCATATGACAGTAAATATGAAAAATGTTTTCTGTTTTTAAACATTTTTAAATGTCTAAGCATACTGCATGCACGCCTAGTTTTCAGGTTCCATGGGAGAATTACAAAAATGAGTATTGCTGTGTTTTCATGCAGAATGAAGTGCAATTCATTCATGTATTAAACATTTACAGCATATAAATGGCTTATAGCAGGCATTGACAGTTCCAGTTACTATGATTTACTGTTATTTTACAGAAAAAATAAAACTTTTGAGCATATTTAAAACGACCATTGTTTTTTCAGAGTGTACATTCTTGAAAATGTTAGTTTTCCCCCCCCCAATTTCTAGAGCTCAAAAATGTAAAGTTTTAGTATTGATTACATAGCTAGAACTGGGGAAGCACTGCTTGTTAACATCACTATGTTACAGGGCCATTTCTCATTCAAATTTTGATTTTATAGATTTTTTTTCCTGAAAAACATGGTTTTGAACAATTCTGAAAATGTGTAAGATTGCATAAATTACTTCATTTCCGCCACTAAGATTTCCCCAACACTCATGCCATATGTTTTTTTTTAAGCATTCAGCTCTGTAGCTTGAGTCAGATAAAATATTAAAATAAATTGAGTCATCTGCATTCCTATTCAAATCGCAGTCGTGCGCCTCAAACCGGAAGCTCCCCATCTTCTGTTCTCATCTTTTCCTAATGGATATACCCTTACACGCAGAGCTTTTATAACTGGAAAAAAAGACACATTTTGCACTGGATAGCAGTTTCAAAGCCATTGAAAAACAGAGTTGTTACTCACATGTTAAACTCAGCCAACAGGTTTTTATCGTACATAACTGATGTTTTGTTTCACTTAACTCTGCTAGAAAAAACAGCAAAGCTGTCTCTCCTTATGAATTGAATCTGTCTTGATCAGAGTAGTAACGCTTGTTGTTTTACGGTTTTATCATGTTAGAAATTTCAAAAAAGCATTCATGACTACAAATGGGGAAAAAAACACGATGTAACTAAGTCACAGGGTTTTGTTTTGTTACATTTGAATTTAATTCATATAACAGGTTGCTGCCCTTCGTGGACGGCTTGCTCTACAAAGAGCAAGTTGAGGGAGGTGTAAAAAGAATTTCCCCATGGGGACAATAAAGGCTTGATTATATTATTATTATTATTATTATTATGATTATTTGTTTGGAGGATGAAAAGAAGCTTTCAAATGTAGTGTAAATATAAAGCTGACCACCAGATGGCAGAAACACCCATTAAAAAGCTTTCTGCACAACTTGCCCTGTTTTTGTACACACTCTCTTGGTAAAGGAACAGTTTTATCTTTATTAAATCCACTGATACATGTTAACATGAATAAAATTGTGGCAAGAATTGCAGAAACAAGTTGAGGAAGCAGTTTTTCTTTAAATAACTACAGATTTTTACTTTGTTTCAAAGTGTGGGCATGCAGACTGTTTGCGGGTCTACCTGTGTAGGTCCAATTATCAATCTTGAACGTAAAATACTCACAGCAAAACTACATAGATACACATAGCGATAACTTTGATTAGCTAAAAGGCCACGTGTTCCTTTAAATTCAAAGGTTGCCCATCCTTCCTTCAATACCTTGTAATTTTCTATTGACCTAAAGGGGGCAGTATGACTACAGCATTCTGCTTTTTTCCAGTTGAAAGCTCCCTTTCAGGTGAATGGTGACCATGGGACTCCTTTATTGAGGAAAAAGGAGGAGAAAGAATTACAGCAGACTACAGAAAGGTTAAAAGATGTGATCTGAGTCTTCATCCAGTTCTGGCAGGTGTGGTTTGTAACAGTCCTGTTCTCTTGTTCAGGAAAGGGAGAATTCAGCTTATTGTTATAAATACAAAGGCCTGTTCCTGTCTTTTTGTTTGCTTTTTCTTACTTTTGTAAAAGTCTCTACTACCCTCTCGGTATGATTTAGGATGTGGAGGATTAGGTTTTGTGTACCATTTTCCTCAGGCTTTGAGGGTGGTTGCAAGATGTCACTCGGTTGACATTCGCTGTATAGACGTTACCGTTTAATGCACAGTTTTAATAAAAATGAAAAGATAGCGGGTCCTTTCATGAACTGGGGGTATTTGACTATGACAAACATTTCTCTACTACACACAAAAAGCAACAGTGTTTTCTTTTAGATGTGGTTGAACATCCTTTCAACATCAGTGGAAGGTAGTATAGAAACAACCTGAAAAGCATACAATTTGTAATTATACCCTAAAAATTGGTTTGAAATGTAGCTGTGTATAGCTAGTTGATAAAAGAACAAAATTTTATACATCACTTTGGATTAAGGCAACTGCTAAGCAATCAGCTATGATAAATACTCTGAAATGGCTTAACATCCTTTGCGATGTGTTTAGCATGCCTAGCTCTAGATTTAACGGCTCAGAAATTGTATACAAATGATTAATCAGGAGTTCGAATCAGATTAAATGACACAGCTAAATGTCATCCAATAGTATGTCTTGCTTCAGATTTCTTCTCTCTTGTGTATGAAAAGAGAACGCCATGGAAACATGACATCTTAGAAGTATATTTGTTCTGAGCTTTTTAGATAAAAGCCTAAAATGGCCCAAGGCAGTTTCCCCATTATTCATGAGAGTAATTATATATTCTTCTTTAAGACATGGATAATAAAACGAAACAATGTCGCCATAAAAATAATACCACATACATAATGCCATCTAAAATCTGGGAAATTATTTTCATATCTCTCATCTTTTACCATGTGTTTTAATGTTTAATAGCGACAATACAAAAACATTTAACAGTTCCTGTAATTTGATAGCTGCTAATGGTATTTATCCAACAAATATAAAGCAAAATTATTAAATGTGTGAAACCGGCAGTTTCAAAGCACAACTGCCTATTGAAATGTAAATAAAATATACAAAACCATAAAGGTTAAAATGTACCAACATTTAAATAAGTTTTATTTGATGCATAGTGTTGTTATAATACTGTACATACAAATTCCAGCTTCAATAAAACATTTATTTACAAATATACAAAATTAAGCAGATTATATTATTTAGTGTTAAAAACCTTTGTTCAGACTATTCTCTGAAAAATGTTCCATATAAGACATTATTGCACTTTGTAACCACAGTGTAGTGAAAACTGACATCACTGCTTAGAAGTAAAACATTCACCTGATTGTTGTCAAGCATGTGGAATAAAACTTTGTACGAAAGTCACAGATATCCATATGGCACTTTAAAAAAGGCTAAGCTTCCCAAAAGCATTCAGTGGGGTTTGGATGAACTTTGCGCCATTTTACTCTCTCAGCCCCCTCCTTAGGTACCATAAATACGCAAGTCACTAAGCACCATCTTGTAACTTACTTTAAATGATTTTTGTACCCAAACTGAATGGCCTGTTAAAACAATATAAAACAGATTTTTAATACAACGTTGCACAGTGTGTTCCAGAAGAGGGATGTAATTATGAAGGTTGAAGGCCTCTTTGTTACTGGTAATCGTTTGTATTTTTCCCCTGAAATTCATAGATTTCCAGTCATACTTTGGCACTTGGTCCTCCAAGTTTTGTCTGCGTAGGGATAATCATTCCAGTTAAGTCCCAGGGAGTAATGATAGATCTCAAGAGTCTTCTGCTGGTCACCGGAAGCCAATGACATCACCTGCTTTTCAAGCCCTGGTTGTCAGTTGTTTTGTCATTGACGTCAGTGTGTGTCGTATGGCCATAGCTCAAAGGCAGTGCACAGTATAAAGTCCCGAATTTCATTAGGTTTTACCTTTCGGAATAGTCTTATAAGTGCCGTTTCATATGCAGGGCCAAGTGATCTGACCTGGAGAAGGCCCGGTCACATTTTTGACACTGGAAAGGGCGATGGCCGGTATGTTTCCTGTAGTGGCGTGTAAGCTCATCAGAACGGGCAAACTTCCAACCACAACCCTCCCAGTCACAGTGATAAGGCTTCTCTCCTAAATACAAGAGGTTCAAAATAGAATCACGTGGAAATGGACAACTTTTACCATCGTGCACAGCTTGCTCGACACAGACATCTAGTGACATTTTCAAAATATTGTCTTTATCGAATTATTGTCTACTATTGGCCGCTAACTTCCAACTGCCAGCTTGCTTATATACTCCTGAAAGCGGTAAAAACATCAGTGCCGCCCTCATTAGTCATGCCGCGAAATGAACTTTAACTTGCTCGACTTGCAAGTTATCTTTCAAGGAATTTGTCCACTTATTACTCAAGGTATTTGAGATACAAGACACCATTTTTCCACATTTCCTACCCCCACCTAAATGTATAAATTGGCTGAGACTAATTTCAAATGTATACAAACAAGAAGGCTATTGTTACGATTCCTCACTCGACTGACGGGCCCATTAAGTCGGGTAAGCCTACCTGTATGAGTTCTGTGGTGCGCTTTCAGATGGGAGCTTTTGGTGTAGGTTTTTCCGCAGCCCGCATAGTCACACGTGTGTGTGGCTATCCTCTTCCTGGGCCAAGATCGGCGCCCTCGCTTGGGTTTGGGCTCTTCTGGCAAGGATTCTGCCGGGGACATGAGCTCTAGGGGCGAAGAGGGTGGAGTGAGCATCAGGTGGGCAAAGGAGAACGCACAAATGTTCTTCAAAAACACTTAGACAGGACTGACCTTGGTACTGCAAGGAAGGAGGCGGCTGGAAGGGAGGATAGCCTGCGGGGACATGGTAGCTCTGGGGAAGAGGCAATGGCGAGTGACTTATAACCTGAGAAGAGGGGTGGTGCTCTCTACTTAGTATGTCTTCCTGGGTCAGGCTTCCTGACAGACGGGTGCCCACCCTTGGGTGGCCGGAGGGAAATCCGTGATGCTCAAGATGGGCTCTTCGGCAAGTCCCAGAGTGTGAGTTAATGCCAAGGTGTGGATCTATTGGTTGGGTAATGGTGCACGTGGTAGGATTCTCCTTCTTTATCCTATTGCAAACGAAGGGCAAAGACGACTCCAGAGAAGGGCTGGTTTTAGTGACACTGTGGTTCTGGCTATAGTCCGCTATGTCCATGCTAGTCTTGACCACAAACCTTCCATGTACGCTGGCTGGTTGCAGGTATGCAGGATCCAGGTCTGGTCGCATAAGTTCTGCCACAAAGCCCCCTGACGGGGGCATGTCATTGACGTCAGGGATGGCGTAGAGGACATCACTAGAACTGCCCTGAGGAGAGGGGAGCTCATAAGGAGTTGGGGAGGGAGGCAGGTTTTGAGAGTTGCTACCAATGGTTTCCTGTTGCTGCTGTAGCATTGTGTTGGAGAGGATGAAATCATAGTCCAGCAAGTCTTCAGGCTCCTTCTTAGTCAGTCCTGCCAGGATGTCTTCATCGGGACATCCAGCTGAAGGCGTGTAGGGTCTCTTTAAAAAAGAGAGCTCTTCCTTCCATCTCTAAGAATAAAAAGATAGCAAGATGTTTTGATCCAATTACTGCAGCAGCTATTACTATACATTTTAAAAATTTATCTTAACACTTCTCACCTATGCAAACCGAAGGATTAGGTCAGACTATAACTTTTAGCTAAAGTAGCAATCTCATATATTTTTCAAAGAATTAGCTATGACTTCACTTATTCTTTTAATCTCTGTTACCTAATCTAAAAGGATCAATGACAGCTAAATAAGTTCTTTGTCAGTATTTTTTTTAATCTACGTTAGATGCAGATCCTTGGGATTTAAGGTGTGTCCGTCCACAGACAGCATTCGGCGACCAAAAAACTTTCTTATATTGCCAGGAACACATTGGATACGTTTTAATGGATTTTTAAAGACTTGTCATTTTCATTGTAAATTCGAAGTAATACTCAAATAATAACGTACAGTGACGGTTTAATTAAAAAATATGATCCTATTAAGATAGTAGGATATAGAGTATGAAAGGCTACAGGTAGTCAACGCCCCTGTGGCTGACATTAGGTGAACATCGTCTACAGACAAAATGGCAAAGCCAAATGCTCTCTACTAAAGCGAATAACACGGCGAAAATAAATAATCATAATAAAAATAATTCATGCATGCTACTTAACTATTTTTGTACAGTTTAAGACAAATTGATCATCTTAGCATACTCACTGAGTTGGCTAACCCAGGTCCTATCGATTTATTCTTGACAGTTGGACTACTAGCAAACGTGGATATTGACGGCAAAAGCGTACCGCTTAATGCCATATCGAAGTCACTTGGCGGCGGCTGCCTGCAAAAACACAGGAAAATGTAATTTTTATTCTTCAAAAAAAGTCAGGTTATTGCAAATAGTCTTCTGTCCTCTCAAAAGTTACACGAGGACCGGTGAAAATAACATCGCTAGATGGAAAATAACAAGATGATCTTCTACACAAAAACCGAAAACGCACCTCATCAAGGATGATTTTTATTTTTATTTTTTATTTATTTTATTTTTGCTTATAATTCCCCCTGCTGGATGCAGCCTTTGTGTACAACAGGTCAGTTTGAAAATGTTCTTCTCAGTCGCTCCAAATGACACCGGTGTCACTGCTGCAAATGCGACACATGAAGCGGATCTGTCAAGTAGGAGCCCGCGGAGCTGTAACGTAAAGCGGTCAGACGAGAGCGACGCTTGGGGAGGGATTCCCTACCGCTGCCGATGCCGCTGCCATGGAATGGGCTCACACGGTTACATCAAACCGAGCGCTAGACCGCGTGAATGGGCTTCCCCCGACTTTTAAAATCATCCCGGGGACACGCCTTCCGGTGGCCATGGCGACGGGACGTGGAAAAACGAAAACACGTGACGCAAAACCGAGAACACAGGCTGCTGGTTTTCGGCGCAGGAGGGAGGGAGAGAGCGAGGGAGAGGGGGAGGAAAAAAGGGATGTCTCTCTAGTTACTGTTTGTATCTAAACAGCACGATAGCAACAAAGGGGGGCTCTGCACACGGCGTGTTTGCTTTTTTATTCACAGCTAATGTGGAAGAACCGGATCCTCGGGCACTTATGTAGAGATAAGGCAATAAGGCATATAGGCAGGTCTCCACCTGAAGCCAATGCAATCGTAGCTTGTTGTCCATTCGAGCAAGGCGTATTTTTCTATTAACGTTAAACATGCGCAATCTCAAGACGTTCAGGTTTATGTTTTGAAACTGCCCGTTGTTGTTTTACGTGTTTTAAAGGCTATTTCTTGTGGTTTTAGTGCATTGGTGAGGCATGGAAATTTGTTGCGAAAGGCGGAAGGAAAGTTCAGATCGGTACCTGGCGAACAGTTGCGTACACTTTTAAGATCACAGTTTCATAGCCTGGCGTTTAAGCAAAGTTCTGCACAAGGACCAACAGTATGGCAGCTTGTACTAATGCCTGCAGACATACCGTCAACAACGACATTAATCATAACGTTTTATTTATATTACATTTTTTTCGGTTTCTGTTTTTCAACAATATACAATACACATATGATCAGCCCTATTTTTTCATTGTGGGTGGGAATAAAATACCATAAAAATTACATTACTATTAAGGTGTGTAGCAGTTGTGTTAAAGCCTTTAAATAGCTTCTGCTTTGCCAAGAAATGTAAGTGACACGTAGTGTATTACGTGACCTCTTTGTCTACATTACAAAGCTTTAACTGGTGATATGACTTTAACACGAGGTGTGTCAGTGAGTCAGAGTCGTAAAGTTTTCTTATTAGTATTCTCGTTAGTGCTCACTAGTATGTGTGTTAAACCAGTCGCTAATTTTAACTGATTACTAAACCTTCTTGAAAACATTTCTTAGACCTCAGAACGATATGCAAAGGGGTACAATCGGTAGTACCGTTACCCTGTTGGGTCGGTATTAAATCATCACAAAAGCATCCTGTCGTTTGAATAGGGATAAAGTTAGTTTTTTTTACTACTGAGAAAAGCTGCAGTCCCTGGAGAACAGTTGGTATTGTACATTTGAACACGACACAATACTTAAATTGTTCAGGTGAAATATCAAACTGTGAAACTATATGTTGCATTGTATAAAAGCATTAGCTGGGTAACATGATGTCTTGGATATCTTATTTTAACCCACGTTCCTCATAAATTCAAGCTGATATTTTAAAAAGCTTAACATAATTATTACCAATTCCTGGGTGAAACGGTCTTAATTGTTAAGGGGGATGTTTCCCTAAATATTCAAAGTGCCCCCCACCCAATAGTTACAGGAAGCCCTACAAAACAATCAATGAATCAGTGAGTCTGCAACCAAATCAAACAGTCTATAAATCAGGGGCAATTCTAGGATGTTTACCCTTAGTGGACCTCAGTCCCCAATAAATGAATGCATTAAGAAGGTGCAATTAATGCGACGTGTGGCTGTACATTTGTCATAACTATAAGCGTTTGGATCTTTGAATGATTTTGGATCAAGTTTGCCCCAGTAAATTGGTGTAGGCCTGCTAAATATGGTTGGCATTTGGCTATGTAACATATGTGTACGACAATTATGCCATTATTTCGCAATAGTTATTTATATGATTGTTAATAATTTCCCAGAGAATTAATACTTTCTGCATAATCACATGCTTACATTAAAAAAGTGTGTAAGCTGACTGGGAAGCCTAGAACTGAAGTGTTGGTTGTTGTGCAAACTGTGACTCCAAATTGGCTGTAAAGGTTATTTATATAACTTATAAAATATTGAATATGCACTCAAGCTGTTTTTGAAGTGGTGTGTGCAATGTTTGTATAGTGAGCACAAGCCAACATAAACCTATCCCATAATTAGAGGTATCAGTTAAAAGTTTTGTGTTAAGAACAAACATACAGAAATCCTCTTACACCAGGATGCAATCAGAAGGGGATACTTACCTTAGTTCTTTTGCATATATATCCTTCCACTAAAGATAATTCACTTGGCAATTTTGGTGGCACATGTGCAGCGTTTGCTGTAGAACTGTAACGTTATACATGGCATGGTGGCTTAGGGGTTAGAACTGCTTGAATCCCATCTCTGCTTTGACGTGCAGTTAGGGTATTTGGGTTTCTGAATTACTCTGAGAGTATGGATCTGTGTAAATATGTCAGTGCTCTGCAGTGCAGGGAACCTTAACCAGAATACAGACTTAGAAGGTGGATGGAAGCGGCAGTAAGATTAAGGGAATTTCATAAGTTAGACAACTTTTTCAGAAAACTTACATGAATTTCCTAATACTGATGCCGTCATCCTTGCTTTCATTTAGAATCAGAAAATTGATTATAAGTCATTTTCTATCCATCTTCTAACTCTTTATCCTGGTCAGGGTCACTGGGGGGGGGGGGGCTGTGACCAATACCAGGCAGGGAAGGGCCCAAGGCTGGGGTCTGTACTGGATAAGATACCAGTCCGTCACTGGTCACATATACACTTGCACTTATACACACAATCATGCACCATGGGAAATTTTAAAGACACCAGTTAGGAATTCAGACTATACCCAGAGGAGACCTCCATGACATATGGAGAATATGGTGTGCAAAGATGGGGTTCTGACCCCCCAACACTGAGCTACCTTCCCAGCCCATATACACTCACTGACCACTTATTAGGTACACCTGTTCGACTGCTCATTGAAGCAAATATCTTATTCGCCAATCATATGTCAACAGCACAGTGTATAAAATCAGGCAAGTACAGGTCAGGAGCTTCTATTAATATTCACATCAAACACCAGAATGGGGAAGATAGGTGATTTAAGTGACTTTGAATGTGACATGGATGATAGTGCCAGGTGGGTTGGTATGACTATTACAGACACTGCTGATCTACAGGGATTTTCACACACAACCATCTCTAGGGTTTACAGAGAATGGGCCGAAAAAGAAGAAACATCCAGCGGTTCACTGGGTGAAAATGCCTCGATGGCAGAGGTCAGAGATGGATGGCTGGACTGGTTCAAGCTGATAGAAAGGCAACAGTAATTCAAGTAATCACTCATTACAACCAAGGTATGCAGAGGAGCGTCTCTGAACGCACAACATGTAGAGCCTAGAGCCTGGGCTACAGCAGCAGAAGGCCGCACCGCTAAGAACAGTGTCAGGTAAAAACAGAATATTGGGCAGTGGCTCACCAAAACTGCACAATGGAAGACTGGGAAAGCGTTGCATGTCCACATGAGTCTCGATCTCTGCTGCGACATCCAGAATAGGGTCGGAATTAAGCATAGGGAACATGAAAGCATGGATCCATCCTGCCTTGTATTGACAATTCAGTCTGGTGTTGGTGGTGTAATGGTGTGGGGGATATTTTCTTGGCACACTGAGTACTGTATTGTTGGTGACCATGTCCATCCGTTTATGACAGGGGTGTCAAGCTCCAGTCCTGGGGGGCCAGAGCTCTACACATTTTTGGGTCTCCGCTTATATAACAGACCTCATTCAGCTCCTTGCCCCTCCTTCTGCTAATTACCACACAGCTCTTGAGCTGAATCATTTGTGGTGGAACAAGGAAAGAACTAAGCTGCACAGGGCTCTGTCCCCCCCGGGACTACAGTTTGACACCCCTGCTTTATGACCACAGTGTACCCAGCTTCTAATGGCTACTTCCAGCAAGATAACACACCATGTCACCAAGCTCATATAATCTGACTGGTTTCTTGAACATGACAATGAGTTTACTGAACTCAAATGGCCTCCAGTCACCAGATCTCAATCCAGTACAGCACCAATGGAAGATTCACATGATGAAAGTGTGGATGCCACATCTCCAGCAAGTGGATAATGCTTCATGTCATCATGGACCACAGTCTCTGAGGATTATTTCAAGCTCCTTATTGAATATATGCTACGAAGAATTTAAGCAGTTCTGAAGATAAAAGGGGGTCTGTCTCAGTACTAGCAAGGTATACTTACTAAAGTGGCCAGTGAGTGTATTTTTCAGTGTAAAACATCCACATACAGAACAGAGGCAGTAATTCATTTTAATTATTTATCCACAGGAAATAAAGCTGGATATTGAAGGGTATTAACGGAGTAATGGAGGTAATTTTGCAGTATTATTGATACAGTATTTAATGACTGAAATGAAGACTGCTGCTGTGTTATTGTGAACTTACACAAAAGTAGAAACATGATTCATGTGAAATGTGTTCAAATCAACATATCATTTGAAATTCTTGTACTTTATCAGATATAAAGTCCTCAGCACAATCTTTTCACTGTAGCTCTCTAATGTTGCTTTTCGCTTGTCATTTTAAACCACACCAATGAACTACTTCAAACTGAAAAAAATGTTTCAGTGTCTTTTGTTAGAAAAGAATTTTATTTCTTTATTTCTTTATTTCTTATTGCTTTATTTCCCTGCTTTAAGGATTACTTTACTGAATCATATGTCATTTTTGCTGTGAAACAACACCATAATTACCAGGCAGTGTTAATGTATATATACATTTTACATCTATATTTCAGAAATTCTTTAGTATGTATAGAGAACTATGACTTTACTTGGAGGCTGTAACATTTGCCAAAATTGCAGTCATTATCAAGAAGGTAAAATGGTACGATTATCAAAGGCGTGATGAAATTTATGACAAGGAGTAGGGTCACCTGAGAATTGATGTCTCGTATAAAAGAGCAAAGCAGAGAATTTGAGAACTGTTTGTTTACTTTCACAGAATCACCATGCTGGATTTTTTTTTTAAATGGAGCATTTATCTCATTCAGTGCTCAAATATAAGTACAAATACTCACTTTGGACGCATCTTGTGTTCCTAGTTCTCTTTAAAAATCAAGTGCACTTTCACATTATCTAAAAATAGCTCACACTGCCAAAAATAGAATCTAAGGAGGGTCGTCTTGAGAACATAGCTTTGAACGGCCATGCTTTTGTTTACAGGAAATGCTCTGCCCTTGGCTTTCTTTGAATGGTTCTGATGCTTTTGTCAGATTTCCTGGAGGACATTCAAATAAATGTCCTGATACTGGGTCCTTCATTTCATTGTTCGACATGCTGCTATATAAATGATGAGAAATACAGTGCTGTGCAAAAGTCTTAGGCAGCCAAAGAAAATGATCTTTATGTTAGTGTTAGACTTTGCTGTTACGCCTGTCAAAGTGCTTCAGCTTAGCCATTTCAAACCCTCTACAAAAACCACCTCATTATTTGCTGCAACCATCCAACACACCCTTGTGTTTTTTGACTCGACCACTCACACATCTCACAAAGCTAATCAATATCTCATTGACTTTATTAACTAATTAAGTTAATTAATTAAGTGAACTGGTGGCAAAATTTAATAAATACATGGAAAGGCTGGGGTGCCCCTGAGGAGAGGTTTGGGAACTGAAGTGGTGTTCATCTAGCCATCCAACTAGATATCAGTGACTTTTTGGAGAAGAGAAGAATCCTTTACTGGTTTTTATTGTGTTACTCATAATTCTAATGTTAAATTGTGTTTTTGTTCTGAGCAAATGTACACTTACTTCCTAGATAAATAGCTTTAAACATTTGACTGCCTAAGATTTTTGCACGGTAATAATTCCTAATTCAGCCAAGCACATTGACTTATTATTAATCTGAATCTGATTCTTTTGTCAATGTTACTGCATTTCCCCCTTGATAATCCACCTATCTTGCATCAGCATATCCAGTACAGGGCTGTGGAGTCTAGAGTCCCCTTGGGTGGAAATCTAGTTGGGGAAGAGGAACGTGTTTGGTGTTGTGAGAGACCCGTCTTTTAAGGGGGGCCAGGAGGCCGGTTTTGGGAGTCATTTTTTATTTTAGGCATTACTAACCCTAATCTGTGGATTCAAACGATCCACTGCGTCAAAAACTGTTGTTGTTTTACTGTCTGTTGTTGCCTATGATTTTTATAGATGCATTTTGGGTAGAATTTGGGAATGGACAATGGCTATGTCCATCAAGTCATAACACAGATTTGATAGGTTAAAGTAAGGGTATACATATTCCCTCCTTGTCATTCGATCACTTTCTGATGTTATAGCAATATAGCATAGCACACATAGTTTGGCTTAAATACTTATACAGCCGAATCGCAATGGTATAATGACAGGACCGATAAGTGAACTTCTTGTGTTGCATCTTAGCCAATATTCTGCCAGCCGCTCAATAAGAAATGAAGACATATTACAATACAATCATTCACCAAAGTCATTGGTGGTATGAAAGAGGTTGTTCATAAAAACAACACGCTGGATCTTACAGGAAATACATGAAATAGCTCGACGGGCAGATGGTATGCATTATGCATTGACAGTACATGGGAAGGGTAGACAAGCCAATACTAATTACAGTTTTTTCCAGCTCTGTGGTTTTGGCACTGTATGTGACAAATTTAATTCCTTCTGTGACTCTTTATTTTCATCAAGGCACCCAAGGGTAACTAAGAATTTCTGAGGAAAACTTGTGATACTGTTTCTAACAGTGGAAATCAAGATGAGTATCAAGTAAAGCACCTTAAACAATGATCTGTACGAAATATCTATTTATTTTAGGATTTTAAAATGTTCCCTGCTGAGTTTTTAAATGCTAAAATGTTTTTTCCCTTCTTTTCAGCTAGAAAATTAGACGACGCTTCACAATAACTGCATATTTATAATGCATTTGTAGAATGCCTTCATAATGCATTCATAGCACATTCATAAGCAGCATGTAAGTATATTTTAACATCTTAACACACCTTAACAGCTTTAATATACATTAATAACAAACATTATAAATGGACAATCATGTAATGATTGTTATTATTATATATTGAAGCTGCTGTGGTATGGTGGGATATTCTGGTATACTTGCATGCTGCTTATGAATGTTCTGCGAATGCATTATGAAGGTACAGTTAATGTAAAGCATCGCTGTACATTTTTTAGAACTATATACATTTAGATCTTTGATCTTTGGGTGAAGTTTGCCCATGTAAATTGGTGTCCATACATGTGATGAAGGATGTGCATTTTTTTGTTCTTCAGAGATTTCAGGCAGGAAGAATCCAGTTGCCAGTCTATGCTAAATATCTACAAATCAGGGTACTTGGCCTGTCCGTTTTATGTTGGGTGTCTGATGAGGGTCCCCCGAGCCCAAAATGATTTGTTTAGCTCAGATGATTTAATAACCATGCCCTCAGTTTGAGAATTCCATACGTCATAACAGTCCACGGTCCTGGGCTGCATTTCCCAAACCCTTTGCAGCACTGTGATCATCATAACTACAGAGGGAGAGAATTCAAAATGACGCCCCTCGTACAGATTAGATCTCAGGGGTGAGCCCCTGATGTCGTAAGATCCTAGCAATGCGCCTGCTGTGTGACTGAAGAAGAATATAAATTAAGCAAGTGGACCTTTTTAAAGAGCCCAGAATTTTAAATCCAAATGTGATACTCTTTCCATTTTTTTTCTTGATTCTGTCACTTACATTGAAGTAAACAATGCAACTTTTAAAATAGGATTGTGTTTTTTTATTGTGTATATATTGTGCTATATTGAATAAAATTGTTTCTGTCATGTAAACTAATGATTTAACTCTTCTATGTGATCAACCATAACGTAGTTTGCAATAGGAGCAATAACAGTAGTATCCAAGATGCTGAAAATGTTTAACAAAACAGTTTTATAAATACTCATAACATTATGGATTGTGTAGATTATCTAGACAAGTGTTTCCCAGCCATGTGCTTGGGGAGCCTTAGATGGTCCACGTTTTTGCTCCCAGCCAGACGATCCACATCTACCACGTCTGCCGCGAGCTGGGAGGGAGCAAAAGCACGGACCGTCTGTGGGTCCTCAAGGAGCGGATTGGGAAGCACGGATCTAGAGAAACATCAAAGTGTTGGATCTGGCGACAGTCTTCTCTGAGGGGGCTGTAAGTGTTTACAGAGCTCTGGCCAAGTTGAGTCGGGCTGGGCTCTGCCGCTTGCGTCATGCTGGCTGAAGCAGTGGGCAGCTGTGGAGCGGACGGGCCGAGCACGGCGCCTCGGGCCGGCCTGCCTCTCTCTGCAGTGGGATTCCGTCTCGGCCTTAAATATGCCGGCTATTTTTAAACCGCCGACGTAACGCCGCTCAGAGACGTCCCACTCTCCCTCAACCTTCCCCTCCAGCCGAAAGGGGAAGCGGTGGGGAGCCGCTCTTCCTGATCGTGTGCCCAATCACACAAGGATGGGGGAAAGAATAAAACATTCAGGCGCCATTTCGGCGCTTTTCAAATGTATTAACCCCTCGCTCTCCAAGCCGTACACGCGACAGGAGGTTTTAATCAGCAACTTTCCCATCGGGTGGGGGGGGGGGCGGCTGAGTAGCAGGACTTGGCGTTGGCCAATGATGGAGGAAATGAGTCCTGGGTACGACACATCACCAGATGAGGGGTGGTATGATGTCAGCAGCTCGACCCAAATTAGAAGCCCTTAAATTTCACTGAAGGCACACTTGCTCTTTTGAAAGCCAGGGTACAAGTTTGAATGTTTTAGGTCGGAGAACTCTTTTTTGTCTACTAAACCAAAGAAGTACACAATAAATACATATAATACGGCTAAATAGTGTAAAAATTAACCAGACTACTAACTTTTATAACCCCTGTAATATTTAAGTTGCCTCTGTTTTATTTTGGTTTCCATTCAGTCAAATCAGTGATTATATTTGAAGAGGCACCTGGTGAACCTGTAATGTTCTGGCATGTGTTCTTTGTACAGTGAATATACAAACTTATAATGTAATTATAATGTAATATCAGCGGTGTGTACTGATTTGTCAGTAAAACATGTTTACCACTTTAACCATTGAGTTAATTGCTTATTTTTCTTCAAAGACTTGTGTGTATGTAGAGATTATTCAGACTCTGTTTTTTTAAAGTGTTTTGGTTAAGATTTATATTCCATGAAAAGCACTGTCGATCAGGAACGTTGTGTGAGACCTGGCCATGTGTGGATTTAGTAATGCAGCATCAATAGACACCACAGTGAGGGGGGGCAGCGGAAGACAGGACTAAACAGTATTTGAGAAAAAAAGTAAAAATACCTATGTTTAAGTATAGTGTTCATAATGGAGACATTATTTTAAAATACCATTTTCTGGAAAAACCATTACGGTTTTTGAACTTTAAATGCCACTACTAACAATAAAGTATTTGTGCGTCTTCAGGACTCTACTGGAAATATGGTCCTGTTTAAGTTACTGTAGTTAATCAAAGTATAGCTTGGCAATAAATGTGGTTTGCCTGTGAAACTCAGTTTAAGACTCTTAAATGTTTAAATTATTTATTAATCCAGTGCTAAATTCCTAAAG
The DNA here is from genome assembly GCA_019775895.2 of Stomatorhinus ivindoensis. Taxonomy (NCBI): domain Eukaryota; kingdom Metazoa; phylum Chordata; class Actinopteri; order Osteoglossiformes; family Mormyridae; genus Stomatorhinus; species Stomatorhinus ivindoensis. The sequence continues at coordinate 17,150,318 of JABFEB020000113.1, forward strand.
AAGATACTGTATGATCCTGAAGTTTTCTTTCACACGTGGTGTCTCTGACTGGGGGCCTGTTATAAACATGCTTTGCCGTATTTGTGCTTACGGCTTGGTCCCCTGTACTCCACGCTCTGTATTTTTAACTCTCACAAAGAAATAAATTGTGGTTACATGCATGGGGAGTGAGGGATTTAACTTGGTTTTACGGAGAAGAGTGTGGATTAGTTCTGTACATTCAGACATTAGGTAGTCTACACAGTTTTTTTTTATTTTCCACGGCCATCCGGTTAGAGGCAAAAGAAGGAATACCTCTTTGTTCTCAACAAATATTACGTTCAGTCTCAAGAAAATGTCAGAGATTTGGACACGGCTGGGCCGTTGACCAGAGTCATGTCAAGAAGGATTATTCGTGATCCAGGGTCTCTTTCCTTGCCTATAACATTTTTGTGGTTGGGAGAAAAGGGCACTTATTTGGCTGGGGCTGCAGGCTTTAGTCTGGTGGAAGCCTTCAAGTTAGAGAAGCAGAAATACCATTAGCACAGTAGTGAACAATTAATAGCATAGGACTTAATTGGTTCTTCATATGGTTCCTCATATGGTTCCTCGTGGTGTATCATAAGGAATAACCCTTTGGCTGTTTATGATTTGGCTTATTTTAGATATGAATTAAAATGTTTTACATGAATGTATGTCGAAATTCACCAATTCCCGGGGAACTGAAAGATAACGTAGATGTCTTTGGCGTGTCGCAAATGAGACCAGTCAACCTGCAATACCCATAGGTGTGGTGACTGCATTGAGCATCATTTGGTCTGACACACAGGAAAGTATGAGCCATTAAGTTTTAATTTCAGAGGAAAATGCAATGTTTAAAATCTTGCTTTCTACCGACTTCCCCCTCGTACAGTTCTATTCACAATACCCCTTTCCTATAGTCAAATATTTACTGCAAGGGTGTATTACTACTACTGTTAGAAAACAAAGCTATTATCATGGACATGCATTTTTTTTCAAACACACACCCCAGCACTTCATATTCTTTATTTATGTAAATACAAGCTAACAGATAAGCATTATTAATATTACCTGTTATTACTTTTCTATGAAGCTAGCCAGAAAAGTCCTGTATTGATAAATGGGGAATCCGTCCTGGTACTTAGCTTCGTAATTATCTTGTTTCTAGAGCACTTATCAGTTGAAATTTATAGGAATAGCTATGCAATATATGTCTTTATGACAAAATGCTCACGTGAAGCTACAGAGAATACATCAGATACCGTAAAATTAAAACCAGTTGAGTCATGCTCCTCTGAATTCCACACGTTGGAGATATTAACTGTTAGCGATACCCAGTAATTGAATTAAAAATACAGTCTCTATAGTACTTTTTTATTTATAAAAGACAATCTCCTTTCTTCAGTAACTGGTCCCCATAGCTTACCCCCTTCATTTCACCCACAGTTATGGCGTATCCTCTTCTCTGTTTTGCAGAACGTCAGAGGGTTAGCTAATTACATAAGTGGGGCTGACATTAAAATGAAAGCTTATGTTTCACTATGTCATTATGTTTTATGGCATGGAATTGCCACAAGGGATCCTAAAGAACTGCAACAGTTCACCTGACAGATTGAAATCATTAGATTAAAGTGTTCTATGGAAAAGAGCAACTTTTTGTTAAGGTTAATATGGTCAGGGCATGAACTGGGTGATATGAGATTATCTTTTTCAGTACCAGAGTTTTTCTTTTTGTATTTGACCTCTCCGCATGAATGTGAGAGGTGCACATTGACCTCAGTAAATGTGAAATGTGTTGAGTCATGTGAAGTTTTCTATAACGACAGCAAAGCACTTGATTCCTTTTTGCTACAATATGAGACCATGCACAAGATCTCTAAAAAAGCCCGACTTAAAGGCAAGATGTGGGTTTCTTTTAGAAAATAATCTTTGATTGGTTTATTTTGAAATAGCCTAATTAATGGCAGTAAAGATGAAAACACTCATTCGTTATACTATTTAAAGTAAAGAAAATAACAGAGCCATTCATTTCAATGCATGGTTATTTATTTCCAGCTTAATAACTCCACGGTGCTAAATATGCAAACAAGTGAAAAAGCAGTTTGCTCACATGAAATAAACACTATGATACTGTGTAGCTCAGGGTCCACCATGTTCACTGTGGTAGAGGGCTGTATATCTCTGCTGATGAGGCATGAGTGTTTGTGGAGCATAAAATGGCAAAGTTATTATAAGCGGGAGGTATTTAACAGGTCTTCCTGAAGCTTTGATTCTTTATCCAAGAGGACGAGAAATACTGAGAAGACTGTAGTTTTTGTCTTTTTTATACTATACACTGTATCTCTTTGTCTGTTTCATTCATTTCATTTAACTTTTTTATTGAAATGTAAACATTATTGATGCCGTACATATCATTTTTCCCTTCAGTTTTCAAAGGTGCACATTTCAGGCCCAGAAAGTACAAATCCAGACCATGATTTTGTTTCAACCAACCAGTTGAGTGACTGTGATTCTTTACACTGAGCTGGTTGGTTGAAACAAAATCTTGGTCTGGATTTGTACTTTCTGGGCCTGAAATGCCCACCTTTGTCGATGTTTTAGTGCCGTTGCAAGTTCTCCAACTAATGACTATTTCAACCATATATAACTGTTTCAGCCATATATAACTAATGCAGCCATATATAAGCACATTCTATAGGTTTAAAGTAAAGTTCCATTACTCTCTTCCACAGCTTTGCCAGCTGCCTGCCATTTTAATGACTGACATCCATTAAAGGAGTTTTTTGTGAATGTTATGGATATTGTCATGGCAATAGAAACTTTCTCTCAGAAACAAGCTGTAATAATGCTATTGGGGAGCGTAGGTCACTGCTCTGCGCAATGCCTCGCTGAATCAGATTACAAATACTCATTACAAGGATTGTCCTTTGCTTTCTAATTGCATCTAGACAATAAGGTGGTGTGGTAGCTCAATGGCTAGTGCTGTCACCTCACACCTCCAGGGCTAGGAGTTTGTATCCTGTCTGTACTGTTTGTGTGTGTGTGTGTGTGTGTGTGTG
>JABFEB020000113.1:17183612-17207325 GCA_019775895.2 Stomatorhinus ivindoensis
TTCTGTCCCATTACTTTTGGTCCCTTAACAAGTGGGGGGCACATATGCAAACTGTTGTAATTCCTACACCGTTCGCTTGATTTGGATATAAATACCCTCAAATAAAAGCTGACAGTCTGCAGTTAAAGCACATCTTTTTCGTTTCATTTGATATCCATTGTGCTGGTGTATAGAGCCAAAAATGTTAGCGTTGTGTCGATGTCCCAATATTTATGGACCTGACTGTATAAAATCCCAAAATGACCTTAAATACAGAGGAGAAACCTCAACTGAACACACATCCAACTGCTGAACCATTCTTGATCCTCAACATTCTACTCTGCACAGTATTCTAAAAATACTGGTACTACATGTCATTATAAGAGATGAAAAGAGCCCATATGACGGCATGTCTGATCTTATCTCTGCTCTAATATTCATTTATTTTCTCATGATTTATTTTCTTATACTGTCTTCTTAGTTAATTCACAAGAACAGACCGAGGTCTGGACTCAAGCAAATGGCAGCTTGGTTAGGTCTAATTAATATGTATTATGTAGAGAAATTATTATGGATGACTGTAAGATGATTCAGCGTTGTAAAGGCACTGTAAGTTACAATAGTGGATTCTGAATCATGAGAAAAAGGTGATAAAACGACTGACTTCCTGTCAAAAGGTTTTTGAAAGGTATCTATACACGCAAAGGGATAAAAAGACCAATTACCTTGAACAGCAATGGAACTGATTGCTTGCCTTTCCTAGGAGAACAAAATAATGATGCTTTATTTGTCAGTTGTACAAGCGGAAGTACGGATGCGTACGAATTGTTTGGCTTTTGCATAGATTATCTTGCTCTCCTATGAGAACAATATCAGCAGTTTATCCAGCACGTATGGGGCGGAGCTTGGGGCATCCTCAAGGCTCAACAGGCTCCTAATCAGCAGAACTACAAATATATCACACTTCAACCTGTTATCCAAAGGAATCCTTGACAAAATACAGAAAAAGAAAAAGATTCTTACATTTTCTTCCATCTATCCATCTGGAGATCAGACCAATAATAAAACCTTCATATTACCCATATGCAAATTTTGAAATTGCAATTTTTCTATTCAGACATCAGGCAATATGTATAATAGTGCATAATATGCGTACAGCAATGCATTGTGGGTTATAACAGTGGAATTTGGAAAAGCTGCTCTCACAAAAATGCTCACAGAGTAGTGACCAAGCTATGGTTTTTGTAGCTTGTCAGTCATATACAAGAGCCAGCACTGATCCTGTAAATTTTCACATTTTCAGGAAGCCTTTTATTTTAAATCCACAGCACGGGGACTTGGAACGAGTTGTGTGAAAGCCACAGCAGGATACTGAGGTCACTCTCTATGCGGATAAATGGTGATTTGTGAAAATCCAGTGGCTCGTAATTGCCGATAGAAAAGTAGAATGCCAAAGAATAACCCAAAATCCCCTGCATTGACATTCCTTATTGTCAGGACGGTTGGTGTGTTGGTCAAGATTAAAGGCCTGTTTTTCCACACTATTTCACTCCATTCTTCTGTTTACTCAAATACTCAAAGAATGGAAGGAACATATGTAATAGCAGAGCACCAAAAATGATATGAAAAGGATGAAATGATATAAACACAGATTTAAATATGGGGGAGGCTGTTATTCTGACAATGTTTATTGTTTGAATGATGAGGAGAATGATAATGAGGCGTTAGATCTAATTACAAATGGAAAAGAGTTAAATATTAAACAATAAGTAAAAAAAAAGTCTAGGTTCATTCTGGGTGGGCAATGCGATCTCTGTCATTTAATCTCCATATAACTTATAACTTGTTGTTGTTGAGTTTCTATGACTCTATGACTCTATGACTCTCTGGCATGACTTGTCAGGTCTGGTCATTGCCTATGGATGACTGAACTGCTTTGTTGTAAAAAGGCAAAAAAAAATTCTGGTTTAGGGCTGATTGCTGATTTCCAGAAAACTTAATCTTCCATTACCTATCTGATTTAAGTAGTATTTCTGTCTAAATCATTATGCACGTAAGTCCAAGCTATAATAAACAGAAAGTGTTTGTGAATGATCATAAGAAAAACTAGAATGATGATTATTAAGCCATGCTCAAAGGTACTTCTTTAGAGCAGAAATTTAAAGTCAACAATGTCAAAGCAATTCAAAGCACAACCAGCATTATTGTATTATATTTAATATTTAATATCTAAATTCATGTAAAAATCGAAAGGTATCATCAAAATACAAATACTGGAAATGAACCTGCAAATGGAAGCATGGAAAAAATGCCATGTAAAGTGGACTAAAATATCATCTTCTTTGTGTTAAAATCACAGCTGCCTTAATAAAGTAAACAAACTAAGCAGTCGTCCTTGTTGGGTTTGCACTGAGTCAGTTCCCCCACAGCTCTCCAAGTTAGCCTCTCCCAGGTCTGATGCTGGGATAATCAGAGCCCCATTAGATGTGCTGACATCAGATACCATGACAGAGGAATTGGTTTTTCTGTTTTTTTCCTCTCAGCCACGGGAAAGACGGCGCGATCCAGGCCCCATACAATCAGCACGCTATCAGGCGACATTAGTTGGAAGCTTGGGTTTCTGTTTTCCTCGTCCTTTTGTGGATGTTTCTTCTCAGGGGAGTCAGCGATAACCCTACCTGTCGCTTGCCTCGAGCTGAGATTAACCGATTGTAGCTTTAACCATCAGCTCCGGTGTTTTTGTGACCTTTCCACGTTACATTGTGTGTACGGGGAGTAAGGGGAACGACAATATATCTTAGGTTATAACACCAGCTGAAAAAACTCAGCTCTGGATGCTGAGGTACTGTTACCCTCTGTGCACAAGAGGAACACATTTTGACAAATGTCACTTTGACGTCTTATTGTTTTGCATGATGCCACGAAACAGACTGCATGCAGTTTGTGTCACGCAGTTTTAAATCACTCAATTCTGCAAAAATTTGTGCTGTTTAAAAAGGGAATTTTCTTAAGCAAATGATAACTTACTGAATTGAGTAATGTGTACAGTACAGAGTTTTACTCGAGGTAATGTCCCTTTTAGGATTTGATACTGTGTTGTTTTTTATCACTAAAATCAAGCTTACCCCCTACTCTAATGAATTTTCATAGACTGGCTAATTATGGGATAACTGTAGTTAGATCAATAGGCTGCTAAAACAATATAATTACTTTCCCACAGTTAGGAATAAAGACGGTGCAGAACTAGCACTTTATAATCATCTTAACAGCACCTACTGTGTACGTGTGACCTCACTGTTTTAAAATTGCATGGTGCCTGTTTCCAGTGTTTAGTCTACTATTCATGTTCATTTTCAGATGAATATTAGCAGAGGTGGAGATTTCAGGTCCAGAAAGGACAAATCCAGACCAAGATTTTGTTCCAACTAACCAGTTGAGTATAAAGAGTTACAGTCACAGAGTACTCAACTGGTTGGTTGAAAACAAATCGTGGTCTAGATTGGTACTCTCTGGACCTTAAATCTCCACCTCTGAATATTAGAAATTACTACAATGAATCACAAAAATGAAACTAAATGATCACTGCTGAGTGAGTAACTCAGTTTCGCAGGCTCATTTTTTGGACTAAAACAGGAAAATTTAGAGTGGTTACATTACATTCATCAGGTGTGAATGTAAAAAGCAGGATTTGGCAGGTGTGAATGTAAAAAGCCCTTACTCGTGTTTACGCTCTTAAACCAACAGGGCGGTGCTAACAGGCTTGAAATCTATGAAAACCTTGACCTTTTATTTACTGACTTTCCATACCGAGTCTTCAAAGAGGTGGATTCATATATTGTCAATATTAATACAATATGATGGTAAAGTTATAAAATGCAGTACTGCGCAAAAGTCTTAGGCAGTCAAAAGAAAAAGATTTTTAAATGATTTTCATGTTAATGAAAAATCATATTATGTCTGTCATGGTACGTTAGCTTAACCATTTCAAAACCTCCCCTAAGGTCGCCTCAGTCCACAGCAGCGACCATCCAATACACCATGTGCGTCTTTGCTTGACCCCTAGTATACCTTGTGTGATTAATCAATAAGTCATTAACTTTGCAAAAATAATTCAGTGAATTAATTAATTAATTGAGCTGCTGGTGAAATTTAATGAACACATGGAATGCAATGCCCCTAAGCAGAGGTTTGGGAACCAGCGCCAACCAGTGAGGTATCAACGACTTTTTCGAGAACAGAAGTAATTTGCGTTAGTTTTTATTGTGTTATTCTTGTTTCTATAGTTTTTTTTTTAACTTTAGTGTTTATTGTCACACTAAATATAGTAATAACATTTTCATTTAATAAGAAATTAATATGTAATATGTAGTGCATTTACAGACATATTTTCATAGCTGAAGAATTTGAAATTATAAAAGGGGATAAAATTCATAAAATTGTAATGCAATCAAACTTTGTTCCTCATTGTACTGAGATAATAGTCTTGCTGAGTCAAAACTATTGTTAATCTTGTGACCAAAATATATACTTTGTCTTATCTTTTGTGATTATACATAATCAGAGCTGACTTCTAACCACAATGGATTTGAAATGATTGTGTGTTTCTGACAGGATGGTCACGCTGAGAACTTCCATGTGAGGTTTCTTTTTTGTGGGGAAGACAGGGGGAGCGGGCAGGTCATTAAGTGGAAAGGCGTGTAGAAGAAAATTCCATTTCTGATCAAAGAAAAATAATTGTAGGCTCATTTGGTGAGCAGGTAGGTGTGGAAACAAGAGATTTTTCCAAGAGATTTTGAACAATACTTTCCAGTAAATTAGAGCATCCACAATGCCTTGAAATAAACTGGGAAAGTTCTTCAGTAGTGGATCCTATTGAAGATTTTGAACATAATTAACCACTTCAGGATAATTACCCAACCAACCAGATGAAACTAAAAGTGTTTCATATGTCCACATTGGAACTGCAATGTTTGGCCAAATAAATACAGGGTATCTCGTTTCCTGAACCCACTAATTAAACCAGAGCCTTTTTTAGTACTGAGTGGCTTTAACCAAAGGAGCAAATATTCATCTGAGTTAAATTTGAACAGAAAAAAGAATAAGATGGTTAACATACACTCCGTCCATCCATCTACTGACCGCTCATTCTGGTTCAAGTCACAAAGAGCCTGGAGCCTATCCCAGACTGAACGGCATGTCAGTCCTTTTGCAAGATACACACAGTCAATCATACTATAGCAGCGATTTAAAGACACCAGCTACCCTAACTGCATGTCTTTGGACTGTGGGAGGACGCCAGTGTGCCCAGAGAAAGGCCATTCGACATGGAGAGAATACGCAGACACTTACACAGCTACGGCCTGGATTTCAGCCCCCAGTCCTGGTGGCGTGAGGCCACCATCTTAACATATAGTGTCAGTGACAAATGTAGATTTGGACCCCCCCCCCCCTTCCCAAATCTGCAGTTTCAGTTATCCACAGCTTACCACAGTCTGGAAAAAATGGGTAATTCCAGAAATAAACAGTTCATAAGTTTCAAACTGTGCACCAAGTGAGTACAGGCTGCAACATGATAAAATCTCTCAGCCCAGTTGCACCCAGTACTTGATTCATCTCCTATTGTCCCCATAGCCACGCTTCCCAGTAGGAATGTCATCCAGTCTGCTTCTTGCATTCTCACTAATCACATCCTTTGTTGTGTTATCACAGTATCTGTTATAAAAAACTGTATTAAAAGCATGATTTTCTTTGCTCTATCATCACTTGAGAATCAGAATCTTTTTCATTTGAGATTACAGTATTGTATAATAATGTACAATGTACTGAATTTTCAATTGAATTTTGCCACATTTACAAACACAAGATTCACAGTATATATGGGGTCCACAGATGGTTCACTGTTATCTGTGGTATCAGCATCCTCGATAGGTCTAGAACGTATCACCTGTGGATGCAGAAGGATTACTGTATCAATTATCTGTAATGTACACAAGTATTATAAAAGAGAGTTGTTTTCTTACAACCGGTTAAATGATTGCTTTTTATTTTTTTGCTTTATATTTTTGAAATTTTTGTGTTCCTGGAATACTTTTTACACAAAGTCTGTCTTTTAAAGGCTTACATTATTTCATGAATACATTACACATTTGCAGGCAGGAAATTCTGTGCCAATGTTTATGAGTGATTGAACATCAATGATCAATGACAGTCAAGGTTTAGGAACTTAAAGTGAGATATAACACTTTGTACAGCAAGAAGACCTTGCCTGAGGTCATGGTCAGAAGAAAAGGTCCATGCAACAGGTCCATTGTTCTCCAAAGTTTCCATCTTTATATGTCAGAGGATGAAATATCAGGCATTAATGATACAGTTTCAATTGTTTCGTGGGAGCTTTGTACTGGAGGTTTGGGTCTGCACATTTCAGAAATCTGAGAGAGATGAGTATTCAGGCCAAAATTTCAGTGTCGGTACTGTGCTTTAATGACCTGGGGGCTGAGGTCTCATTCTCTGTGGTTGTAGTTCCAGTGAAGGGCTGAGTTGTCAGAAAATTACATTTAGCTCCTGTCCAGATCTTTTCAAGTTTCAATATCCTGAATGGTAATTTCGAGTCCTTACAATTATTAGTAAAGCAATTAGATAGATTAGCAACTATTCCAAAAACAGCCAGTAACAGACCATAATATAATGATATCCGTTACATAATTAATTTACTCTTTATGTGTACAGGACACTATATGGACATGTAAATATAATGCAAACAAATATTAACAATAATAAATAATAACAAACAATGTTTAATATTGGCCTGTTTAGGTCAAAGCGATGGTGCCCAGGTCTGATTAAACAATAATACTTCAATATGAGAACATTGCAAAGAAAACATGGTTGAAATATATGCAAAATATTCATATTACATGTGTATTGTTTCTAATGTGACCTGGGCTTTAGTGGACGGCTTCCATGTGATGCTTGCTGCTGTCATGTGGTTCCCCAGAACGCAAGCAGCTAGTGCACAGCAGAAACCCACAACCGGGGTAACTTCAACATCCCCAAACATCCCCAAATCAGCAGCGAAGAAATTTCCTTAGGTACAAAAACAGAGCACTGTTTGTTTGTTATTCACCATCTGCATACTCATATATGGTAATGCACGTTCAAAGGTGTATCAGTGTAATAATTCTGAATAATAAAAAAACAAAAAGATTATTTGATCCATATTTGTAAACAGCTTGCAGCAGACTGATCATACGCAAAATGATATTTAGTAATGTCATGAAACTGTGCCTATCAAATTTATGCTATTAATTCTCAATATTTGTTTCAAGGAATTGTGTTTGTTCAATTCATATGTTAGCAATCTAGATTCTGCATACCCGTGTGTTTTCAAGGCAAAAACACAAAAAAACACTGGAAAGATACTGTCAAATGAATGAAATTTCCAAGGCTGGCGAGGAATCCTAGGGGTAGAATGGCCATGATATTAATGTTTTCAGGCAGCAAGTGTTTTTCTCAAATGTCAATGAAAAATATAAAATGGTAAAGAAAAATAGTCATCATAATAAAGTCATCATAATTGTTCAGGGAAAAATGAGAACAAAATATTTATCAGCCACAGGCATCACAGTATCAGTGCTATTCTTATGTAAAAAATAGCATTAAATTATCACATCTTACAGTTATTTAATATGTTACTGTAATCACATAAGTTAATATCTGTTCATTTTCATGTATTATTTTTGTTATTTTGTTAAACATTTGCCAAGTTTTCCTTCTTCTTTATACCATTGTAACTTAACAATCCCTGGGTAGCATTTCAGTACTTTCAGTCTAATTTTCAGTTAGAGTAGAAAATAAACTCAACATTTCATCTCACTAAATGTATTATAAAACCAATAAACAGCTCCCACCAACCTCAAAACCATTGAAAGCATAAAATGTGAGTTCATAAAAACAAGCTGTTTATTTAATTTCACCAACAGTTAAGTTAATTCTCTGACCTTTACAGTGTGATTACTGTTATTGTTGATTATTATTTATTTATTTGGAATTTATTCTCTTGAGGAGAATTCATTAAAAACATGACAGGGCAGAAAGGAAAATGATGATAACAGGCAGGCATTAAGAACAAATTCAATAGCATTTGTGTTTAATATGGATCCCTTTCCAATATATTTACATGTAATAATAATAACTTAATAATAATAATTATTATTATTATTGTGATTATTATTATTATCATTATTACTCTGATTGTTATTATACAGTAATGTTACAGTAACTGCATATGGTAGTGTACCATACCTTGAGCCGATAGACCACTGAAGCTGCACAATGTGTGTTTGTTATTACAAACCAACATATTTAACTTGAATTTTTAATGGAATAGGCTTTATGGGAGTCCATTTGGAAGTAGGGGCTGTCCGTAAGTCGGACGTTCTTAACCTTGGTACACCCTGTATATCCATAATCAGGACCAAAGATGCTATATGACTAAAATTGACATACTTGTGAGTATGAATTAGAGGAACGATACTTTTAATTTCCAGGTGGACCAGCACAGACCTTTACCTCACACAGAATTAATTTAAGCGGGACAGAACCAGATTTCAAATAATGGTCGAAATAAAATGACTTGATTGAAAGAATTCAACTGTACATTAATATATTTTATGGTTAATGAACTCAATAAGTCCTTATAAATTATGAAGACATCAGGCCCCAAAAAAGATAAAACTGTGCTGTAGAAAATGTAACTCACAATATCCCAAATGAAGGGGCACATCTGGCCTTTTGTATGTGGCAACAAGTTTCATAAGAGTTCTTTCACCTGTTTTATGTGGGATCTTTCAGAAGGTCCTGGGCCACACCTTTTGCCCCTGGGTCACCTCAGGGCCACCTTTCATGGAGGGATAAAATCTTTAGACACATCCCTCTCTTTTGAATGTTTTCTTTTTGTTTAAATGAAAGCTAGAGGAAATTCGGCTATGGGATACATTGAATAGGTGCAATATCTCAAAGTCTGGCTGTTTAGGTATACACTGTATCGCCTTCTCTCTGTTTACCATATTTTAGGCTTTATTTTGACAGCCCCCCTCCCAGCTGCTATTTTTAGGATAGAAAATGATTTTCTTCAAAGAAAAAAATGCACATTGATCCACACACACATTGACCAGTTCTTCTGCAATACATCAAAAGTGGTTACCATAACAACATCATGGTGCATAGATGAACTTCAGTTAAATGATAAAGTAACTTCATCAATCAAATATTATGTGTGAATATTAATATCAAATATAAAAATCTATTCATCTTCTACGCTCTTATCCTGTTCGCAGTTGCAGGAAATAATGATATAAATTTTTATTATTTTGCTGTTCTCTCAACATTGTAGCAGTCTATTAAAAACTTACATAAGATTGAAAACCAGATAGGGCAGAAGATCAGATTTCTTACATAACAGTACTGAAATATGACCTTTGCATTTCAATAAGTGTGCACATCCCTTCTTGTATTACACAGTGAATAGCTGGTAAAAATGGCACTTTATTATTCAAATTATTGGTTATTACAATTCTTCAGTTTGTCATGTCTGTTGGTGATATTGTAGTCAAATTTGAAAATAACATTTATTTACAAGTGTCTTATGAGTAAAAGTAAGTATAATGGTAGCCTTACATTAGATTTTTTTAGTGTGATGCTTACAGTTGCAAAAGAGCACTGAATTCAGGAATGCAAATACACCTGTCTTGATATCTGAGGTATTATGTAGGAGCAATGACCAATGATCCTGCCCTGAGTAGAACCAAGGTTCCTTAACAGTTCCCTATGAGGGCCCTGTGAGATTTTCCACTGTATGCCCTGGACCCAGCAGCCTTTAGATTCACCAGAGAACACTTGCTGTTTAGTGAGCTGATTCTCTCTCTCCATTCCTCATTATATTAAAGTTGTTCAATCACATTCTATGTCTCCTGGTTCCGCTTCGGAACCAAAAACAACCATTGTCTGCATATATCCATCAGCAGCAAAAAAAAAGCTGTGGAGCCCCAGCACTTGTTGCCGACTTGCTCATCCACAATTGGATCACATAACTATGGTCTGTGGTAGATTTTATTTTCCAGTAACCAGAAAAAGATCCATCAAATGTCCACAAGTCATCACAAGAACATTCCTGTGGAACAAGCACCATTGCTTTATCAGTCGGTTTTATTTGTAAGACCATGGGCTGAGGTATATACAGTAATGCACCTAGCGACATAAATAGCACACTTTATCTTGGGTGAAGAGAAAACCACAGTGGCAGTTAGGCACGCATTGTTTTGGCTGGCGGTTTGTAAAAAATCTGACGTTGCACTGAAATCCCATAGGAAGGTCCCTGGGCAAAATCTCTCTGAGGAACATTGCAGTGAAAAGGTCCAACTCATGAGCCAATATCAGGACGTGTTCTCGGATAAATGGGATATTCAACCATCCACCCATCTTCCCAGTCATAGTCCCTCAGGGGCCTGGAATCTATCCCAGGCAGCGCATAGCACCAGGCAGCACGATACCTTGGACTGGACCCCAGTCCACCACAGGCAACATACATGCATGCATGATCATACTCTACAAGCAATTGAGAGCAGGGGTGGGGAACCTCCTCCATGGAAGGCTGTGTGGGTGTGAGTTTTTTTGATTGCTTCTCCATCAGCCAATAATAAAACAGTGGTTCTCAACTCCAATCCTGGAGACCACTGTTATTGGCTGATTGAGAGGTCATCCCAAAAACATCCCAACAACCACACCGGCCCTCCATGGAACAGGTTCCCCACCCCTGATTTAGAGACGCCACATTGCCTAACTGCATGCAGACTATAGCAGAAATGGGTAGAAGTCTACACAGACAGACCAGAGCTAGAATTCAAATCCCCAATGAGCCACCAGCCAATCAGACATCTTCTTATCATCAGCATAATTTAGAGCAAATCAAAGACTGTAGAATGTGGTCAGAACTGAGAAACCAATTAGAAAAACATAGACACTCGCTGCACAATTTAGTTGCCCAGCTAAGTCTAAAAGCCTGTTTTGGAAGACACACAAATCCCACAATCTCTAAGGCAGACAATGGTTCAGGTTGTGGTTCACTGCAAGGACCCCAGGCTCCATACACAGGAAGCCTGAGTGGTTGTAGTACGAGGCTGCATTAACACCCAAACAAGCCGTCTGTCTGCCACTTTTCCCATTCCACCAGTTGCTCAACTCATGTGGGTGGCTGGCAATCTCCAGAGACTGAAAGAATGACTTTGTGGAACAAAGAAAAACTAAAGCAGGGTTACACAACAAAGCCAATTAACCACATGCATTGATGGTCATAAAATATCGTCTAGACATTCTGTCTTAATGGAAAATGTATTTTACGTGAGGATAACAGTAAAATGGTAACACTGTCTGCCAGCATCGGGTTAAAGTCTTCTGTTTTATGAAACACATAAAAGCATTTACAGCAATTAGCTTGCAAGGAATGCTTCTACGTATGTTACCATTACTCACGCTTAGCATATAAGATAAGTGATACAGTTTGCATGTATTTGTTAATGGTTTGATTATTGTTAAACCGTTATGTTAAGCTAATAAAAAACTTCACACAGGATGTCGTCATTCAGCTTCTCAAAATGTGTCTATGAATTTTGACCAGGCTCAACAAAGCTATTCCATGTCTCAGTAAATGCTGAATCACGATATACATGAAATAGTCCGTTTAAAATACAATATAAAATATCCTGGGAAAATGTATTGAAAATGGAATCACTGAAAAATATACAACTAAACAATAACTATGCAAATTCTGGATATGGACAAGGTACTTTCTGATACCATGGATGTTCCTCTCACATTTACAGTCTAAAATTGAGGGGTTCAGACATAAACAATCTCACTAGAATACAAATTACCTCACCAAACCACTGACTGTACAGGTGTATTGCCGAGTATTCGGGATACTGTCTGAGAGACACTGTCTTATGCCTGGGAACAATCATCAGATTAAATGATAGCTGATCAGCAATAGTTTATGGGTATTACTACAGTACATATGAATGCAATGACTTTACCGAGCGTGGATTTCTGAACGTGTTTTTGGCTGCGAGGGCACATAGAATCACATGACATGGAAACTGTCCAGTGAATGGTGGATTCACAAGGGACAACCTTCCCAGGGGTGTCTGGAAGAGAACAGTGACAAGACTAGCAATATGAAACAATATAAAACAATATAAAAAGCAAAACTGAAAATACGAAGCCCAAAAATTAAAGGAAAAAAAAATAAATTACAAATTTGCACAAGTGAATTGTGACAAAGGGTAATGAAGATAGTTACTTATTTACTAAGGTTGAAAAATGGCTGCATCAAGAAATAACACTGAAATGTGAAATGAGAGCAGGTGACTTATTGCCAGTAATTATAACCACCAAATCACCCCGACCAAGACAGATGGCAGTCTCATCTTCTCTCACCCCACAGTGTACTAATTATATTTTGTCACAGAACGTTCATGTTTGTTAATTACAGTATAATTTAACCATACACATCTTTGCCCATCTCTGACCACGAGACTATAATATGTAGACTCTTGTAGCCAGTTCCAAGCGCTTTTACACAATATTAATATCAACAGGACATTCACTAGGAAAAAATCAATGGAAAATGGACAAATGGAGCGTTAATATATATATCTTCCTCAGTGTGGAAGATGCCACAGTGACCTACCGTACAGCAAACGACACAAATAAACAGAATCCATTTTAGAAATAAACAAAAGTGTGATGTGCTTTCCGTTACGTTTATTTTTAGTACTGCTGTTGAAACCAACACTGGAAACAGCCTGTCAATGTATAATAGCTGAGTATCATAATTATAGGAGCTTCCATTCCCCCAAAGAAAATCAAAGTTAAGAGGTTCATTGTAATCGAGGCTACAATTTTTGAGTGGTTATAGTATAATGTAAAACCATGGGTTCAACTTTGAAATGAGCATTTTGCACAGAGCCTACACCATAGTTATATACTTAGAAGTATATTTTAGTATGAAATACTAACTATTGTATGAAGCTTTAAGTGAATATAAATTTGTATACATTTGATTGCTTTCAGAACAGGTTCTTGTTCAGAATGAAAACACATACACTTTATAGAAGATATATTTTTGGCCGATGAAATAATCACCACAAGTTCTTGGGCATTTTCCCTTCGGAAATAAATTCGTCCTTATTTCAAGTCAATCCAGGGAAGCAAAGTACAAATATTTCACTTAGAGATGAAACCGTGACTTCCCAAAAAACAGCTCCGATCGGCCATGAATGTCGTGGTTAAGGCACAGCTAAGATTTTAAACAGTGAACTAAGCAAACCAACTATATAAATAGGAGCCCTTTAAGGATTCTGGGTGGTCTTGTAATTGCTACCATTAACCAGTCTAGGTCACTTGCTGATCATCTAAGCATTATTTCCGTCACATGGTAAGGTCTTTGTTTATCGACAACCTACTTCCTCCAATATGATTATGACAATGACGATTATTATTTTCAGTATTTATTGTATTATTTTTATTAGCAACAGCAGCTGTACATTTTACTATTAGCAGCAGTTTTACTTTTATTAAAAGAATGTTCAAGAGTGTCGTAGCACTTCATGCCATTATCTCTTTAAAAAACTAACACTGACGCCCCATGTAATCCAGACGTACGTCCACGACCTTTGAAAATATACAGCCAGAGCTGAAAATTATGTGGCCTTCCAAAGTCCCTGTGCCATCCTCATGTGGAACGGGGCAGAAAATATCAACCCCAAGACAACTGTGTAATTTGCAATGAAAAAAAGGGGGGGGGGGTGGCTGCTCTATTTCAGATGCAGGGGCTGTGAAAAGACGCTGAGTACAAAGATTTCAGTTTGTTTAAACTGCGAGCCGTGGTGAGATGTATTAATTTTGGTTTGTGGGCTGTTTGACATTTTCGAGCAGGGTGAGCTTTAAAAAGCAGAGAGATGGGTGTAAAAAGAATATTGTCTCATGAAATGTTTCATGTCTTGGATTTGGACTTCAGCTAATATCAGTGTTAATAAATGCATTTAACTCTTTTCTAAGACTTCTAAGTACTACATGCCTTCATCACGCACACTGTAAAATACATTCACTTAGCTAGCTAGCACTGGGTAAGACCCAAGTTAGCCTCCTAGCTAGCTACAGTAGCACTGGGTAAGACACAAGTTAGCCTCCTAGCTAGCTACAGTAGCACTGGGTAAGACCCAAGGTAGCCTCCTAGCTAGCTACAGTAGCACTGGGTAAGACCCAAGTTATCCTCCTAGCTAGCTACAGTAGCACTGGGTAAGACCCAAGTTAGCCTCGACAAGGACTTTCTGAAGAGTTGCGACAGTGATGTCGTTACCACAGATTTCCTTTTGAAAAGTTTGTCAACATTGAAAACAGCACCTGAAGCATTGGTCAGGTATCTGATACAATTCAAGAAGCAGATGCAAACGTAAAACAAGAACATAAACCCTGACAGCAAAATTAAAGGAGAGTCAGATTTTTGTGGATCTAAAACTGCATGAAATAATATTTTATTTGCACAGGTACATTGGAACGCTGTAGTCTTCATATACCCCACCTTGCTCTCCTTTGAAAAATACACATATAGAGGAGAGAGCCAACCTTAGGGTTCTAGAGTAGGTTCATTTATGCAGGACCTTTGGAGTATGTTCCGGAAGTTAAGGGTGTAATGACGATACAACTTTTTTGCAGACCTCAGGATTCAAACCAGAAACCTTCTGGACACAAACCAGTTGAGCCACACATTACCTGAGAGCTCAGTTCTTAGGTCTCACACCAATCAAATTGGCTAGTCTTTTACCTCACCATTCATCATCATTGTTGGTGGTAGCTTGAATCAGTTTGTTACCGAAAGCCTGTGCTCACAACCTGTTTTTGAATATTCTTGTTTTTTTCCACATAAGAAAAGTTTCCTATAAAGTTACAGAACAATATTTCTTTTGCAAGAAATATGAAAAGACAAGTGGAAAGCTGAGTTCCACCTGAAAGAAAGAGTTGGTGGGAAAATGCTATTCATTATCCCGACTATGTTACTGGAATTTTTACCAAAAGTTCTACTTTCTATAAATAGCAACTAAACACTTTTCAATTACATGGGTTATGGGTTGTAAAGGGAATAATCATAAAACCAAAGAGTTCATTTGTCCTAAATGTAATGCATTTTTGAATAAGGGTCTTTGCAGTCATTCTGGCCAGGATTGCAGTCATTCTGGCCAGTGACATATGTAATCCTGCGCACCTTTTGTTCAAGCTATAGCACCGAAGAATGAGAAACTTGTGTTTTTTAAAGCATGTAATAAACTGTAAGGAGTCCTATGTGCTTGTTTTATGATATCCTCATATTATTTATATCCTTTTATATTTTAGAAATGCAGCTAGTACTACAAATGTTAGATTTAATTTCATTGTTTGAAAATATACCTCTTCCTGCCTGCACCCGTTGTTCCTGAGATAGACTCTGGTCCTCCCCGCGACCCTGGTGGGGGTTTAGTGGTTACGGTGATGGATGGATGGATGGATGGATGGAAATATACCTCTTCCTGCCTGCACCCGTTGTTCCTGAGATAGACTCTGGTCCTCCCCGTGACCCTGGTGGGAGTTTAGAGGTTTCGGTGATGGATGGATGGATGGAAATATACCTCTGGATCACTGATTTATTTGTGTCATTTGCCAGAGCTCCCATTCCTGGTTCTTGTCCTACTATTAACAGTCTTTCTGTATATAAAAAAAATCACTCTGCAGGTTATGTTCAGTCTTAACCACATTTAGCATAAATTTTTGTGCAGTTTTTAAGTACTGTGAATGGATTTCCATCCTTGCCACAGCTCCAAAATCATTATCCAAAAAAGTGGTTTAGTATGGTCTGCAAGTTGAGTGAGTAATAAACTCATAGGTTCTACTCCACATGCAGGTACAGTTTTAACATTTTGGAAAGGTATCCAAGGTCTGTGCACTTCTATGGGATGGGAGAAGCCTTCAAACTGCTTATCCTGGCCAACGTTCGCCATACTGCCCTACAGAATCAAACTGTAGTAACTATGATGGCACTAAAACTGAGGAATGGGGCTTCAAAGTTTTTTCTGATGGTCCCTCATTTGTTTAACAGGGTGGGGCTTCAAAGTTTTTTTGACGGCCCCTCATTTGTGTAAATGGGTGCGTTTACTTCAAAACTTAGCACAGCTGAGCTAAGATATCTTGTCCCAAGATAAAGCAGAGCCTAATTTCAGTCATAACTCAGTCTTGATTAAATATGCGGTTATGGTGTTTCGCCTGTATATGGCAGCATATTAATTAGTGAAACTTCCATTTATGTTACAATTTGTATTCTTTTGGAGATGTTCTGTGTGATGGCTTCTGACCAGGGTTGTGGGTTTGAGTCCAGCCACACTGTTTGTTTGAATTTCCTATGTGCATGTGTGGATTCTTCCTTGGTCTGAATGAGTTTCCTCTTGGCCTGCTGATCTTCCTCCCACAATCCAAAAGCATGCCTGAATGAGCTGGTAACCTTACGTTGCCCATACTGTGTGACTGCCCAGAGCGCGCACACATGGATGGGTTCAGTACCTCCCACTGTCCCAGTGTTGGGGAAAAAAATAAACAGTTCATATGCGGTAAGTTTCTAAACGATCTGACTGAAAAAAATGGATCACAGTAAAACATGCCTTTTGAATTATCTAATCAAGTCATCAAATGGATCTAGGGAACTATAGAGTATATTGGAAATTTAAAATAATTGGTCCATGCTTTTATAAAAGGTAGTTTATTATTTTTTGGTCCCTCATTTGACAGTTATGCTGAATGTTTATATGAATATATGTAATATGCACATTACACATAAGTATTAAAGGAGGTTTCGTAATGATGGCAGATTCACTACATAATCGGTTACTCTGTCAGTGAAGCATGCTGTCATCACCGTGCTTCTCAGCCTGCTGTTAACTACAAATTTGATGGACTTATAACAGCTGTGTACAGCATTTTCAGGGGCATTATTACACCAGGGAAGATTAATTTTTTCCAGACATAGTTCAAACGTCATTCAAGTAGAACATTCAGTACATCTCACATTTGTTGTGTTACACAAGATTACATTCACATATAAATATTCCATCCATCCACCCATCATCTCCAGCTTACCAAGGCCCGAGTTTCAAATGAATTCATATTAAAATTCTGATTAAATTTAAAGTAAAATTAATTGTGTTTGTTTCTTCCTAAAAACATACACTTTAAAAAAATAACTAAAAGACGTAACCAGAAAACAGGACTCTATCAATGCATCAAAAGCATATTAAATATCATGGTAACCTGTTGTGTGTCATTCATCTACAGAAGGCGCTAAATACTGTAAAGCTGCTAGGAGACGGAACTTCACCTTTATATGCTCTGGATTCATTTGTGCTTTGAAACGTTTCTATTTTCAGTTTAAAGTGGTTACATCATTTCAAATGAGGTTGCATGATATTAGGTCAATAGTATATTTTTCTATTCTTTACTACCTTTACAGATGACGTTAAAATACTCATATTCATTGTATCATCTTTAATACAGGCTGTCTGTCATTTATTAGTCATGATGAACTGACTCTAAGCATGAAAAGGCAGCAGTAATGCTTTCTATGGCATTAGAATGGGAGGAATTAGAATGGGGGGAATTAACTGAAACCCCAAATATTTTACACCCTGTCATTCTTGAACATTCATAATGAGAGAGGTAATTCAGCACATGTTCAGTAGCAATTCATGTGCATGTGACCGTTCAGCTGAGAAAAGTAGGAAACTTGCACCTCTCTCTTTCAGTTCAGGTGAAAAAAATAATGTCAGTGTCAGGCTGATCCCAAGACTTGTGGAGATTAATGCTTAATTGCAGTGGAAAAACTGCCAAGTACACCCACAGCAGTGACATCATAAATGTCTCCACTGGGTAGAAGTCAATTAAGAAAATAAAGGAGTGTACTATTGCTCTTGGAGTCATCCCAAGGTTGCCATTGGTCCTGGCTTATGTTTGCACAGGCGGTGAAAGCTTGTGGGTCTGCGGGGGAATGGTGAAAGACAACACCTGACTACTCAGAGATCATGTTTCCAAAATTTCACACAATTACACTGTGCAATAGATCCATACAGTAGGATTATACTGCATTACCAGGCTGCCTAAGCAAAACACAAGGAATAGGAAAAGTCGAGAATATTATTCTTCCCCGTATCAAAATGCACAAAATGATTAGAGAAAAGCAGCTGCAGGTTAACTGTCCTGCTTCACTTAGACTGTAGCACTTCTATAGCAACAAGATCAACAACACTGGCTCCCTGCCAGGGAGTTCCTCTGGAATGCAGGCACTAGTTGACACGAATGTTTGTAGTTTCTGGTATGAGGTTGTCATGGTGATCGGAGGCCTGCTGAAGGAAACCCCTCATCTGCTGACGTGACAGGACTTGCTGACGTTTGTCATCAGAGTGCAAAGGTTTACCCACACCTACCAGATACCGTCGGATTGGGACCTTGATACTCACGTGTGTGGCCGGAAAAACCGTGTATGGTGAGCATTGTATGCCAACAAGGAAGCCCCATAATCCAGTGTGTCACGCAAAAATAAACACTGTGCTTTTTACAACAAGGACACGTAAAAAGTGAAGGCGGGACAAGGGCGTGGTGGAGTTAAAACCTCCAACAGGATGGTACGGAGTACGATGACAAATCCTTCTTTGCTTTCTCCCGCCACTGCCCTTTATTGAGGAGTCCGCAAGGTGCTTTACCTGCCAATTTGTATACGCGTTTAATACTCAACCGTTCGCCTCGTTTTCCTTCTCCCATTTTTAAAATATCATGCAGTTTCTAAATATGTTTTTTTCATTTACTTTTTAAGTCTTCATTCTTTCGTAAAACATGTACAACAAAATAAGAATTATATACAATTATATACAATATTTACATATTTGGAGACTGAGTAAATAAATATAATAAGGCTCATGATCTTCCCTGGATTTCCAGGCCCTCACTGCACACCAAAAGTTCTTATCCTTCTTAAAATAGTCCCAGCTGTAGGAAATATCTGAGTGACAGTCATCTGCTTTTTCAGTTCCAGCTGAACAACACAGAAATCAACACAATTCCTGACCTTTATCAGAAATACCATTGTTCCAAGGGTATGGGAAAGATGGGTCACCTTCCATCTTATGAACCCAAGCACGACTCTCACAGGACAGTGAGAGCTTCATCTTGTCTTCTATGTCTGCAGACTCTTTGCCTTTGCAGGACATGTTTTCTTCCCCTATTGTCAATGATTCTTCCAAGTTCCAAGTACCTGGTCAATATTGTTTGAAAGCAACATTTCAACAAAGTCAGTGTCACTATACAGATTAATCTTATATTATTCAGCGAGTAAAAAAGATCGCTGACAATCTTTGGATAAAAATGACAACCAAATTAACATATAAATTAATGTGAATGTAATTTGATTTGTCAACAAATGACTAGGGCAATTTTCAGTCGTTGAGCACTTTTAATTATTTTCTAGCTCCCAGGAAGGAAAATTAATTAACCTTTTATATGTAGCAAATCACCAGTGTTTCATCACCTAAACAGGAATATCTTCATATTTAAATATTGCTTTTTTTGTGTTCTCCACTTACTTAAATGAAGCAAGTTTATTCATTTCCAGGTGAAGAATTTAAAAAATGAGAAAAATGGAAACAACATAACGCAATAAATAAATGGAAAAGAAATAAAGAAAAATGGAACAGTCTTCCTGCTAGTGTAGTGCAAGCTAAAACCCTGGGTTCCCTTTAAATCAGAGCTAGTTAAGTTCTCCCCAAACGAGCTTGATGGGTCGAATGGCCTCCTCTCGTTTGTAAATTTCTTATGTTCTTAAGGGGATGTTAAAATCAGTTGTGGATGAGATACGTTAAAATTCTAGCATGGGTTTGTTGGACACACTGCAGATTTATGATAGCATTCTCGGTAGGCTGCATTACAATAGCCTATTCTGCTTGAGACAAAGGTGTGTGTGTAAGCTTTCCATAGTCTGTCACAGACAGCTTGTAGCATAATGATATTTTGGCAATGATAGCAGACTTATAGCTCCTGATAATGAAATCTTAAAGTGGAGATCGCTATCAAAAATGACTCACTTGATTCTTTGCCTTCTAAGAAATGGTGTCAAAATAACCGTGTACTCCACTTCTCATCACCCCACTCCTGATAAAAAAAAAGTCGCCTCTGGCTTTTCCTTGTTTTGCTTTGGGATGTTATGAGACATCCACAAGTTGATCCCATCTATGCAGTCAAGTAAGGAGCCAATGGATAAAGCTGGGCGTCATCAGAATATTAATGAAAATGCATAGAGAGAAAGAACAGCAGTGGACCTAGAACTGACCCATGTGGGACACCGTAAGATAAGAAATGGCTCATGGAGGTATGGGAGCCTAGTGCAACATAGACTTTATCTGACTGGTTGTAAATACTAAGTCAATGTAAAACCAAGCAAGCAGGACATGAGGTGAGCAGAAGACACGTTAGACAGAACAGCAGCCCGTTAGAGAGCATGTTCACACACACGAATGTCAGTCTAGATACCCTCATTTACCCAACTGCATAGTTTTGTAGCTGGTAACCACTGAAGTATACAGAAGACACCTACACAAATAAAGGAAGGGCATGCAAATTCCACACAGAGCCAGGGGCCAAAATCAAATACATAATGCTAGGGTGAAAGAACAGCACGTATTGTAGCACACTGTCACTCCAGATCAAACCCGCAGCATATGCATGTGTTACACTGATTGCATTATGCACCCTATTCTTACTGGTCCAGTCTTTCCTGCACTACTTAAACTGTACATTAAAAAGCTCTCCAACTAATGAAGAACTGACTTTTGGGACCTTTTAACTACTTTGACCAGTGTCCCAACGAGTGCGGGACTAGGCTTAATTATTTCCTTCTGTGCTAATGCTCTACTTGTCTGGAAAATTCTGAGTTCATGTAAATGCTGGCCTTTCTGCCTGGGACGGGCTTGACCCTTTTAAACATTTCAAATTATCCATAAAGTGTAACAAAATGACAGCTCACAAATATATGAATTCCTTTGTCTGTAAGCACTTGCTATATGCTTTTCATCTGTGAATCTTTTATCAGTGATTAGCACACTGCAAATATGACTTACTGATGAAAAAGAAACTGAAATGACTAAAGTATAGGCTACAGTAGATCTAATTCAGAAAGCAGAGGAGGGTCTTAAGCTAACCCTTGCATTCTTCATATCTGACAATAGTTTTTGTAGCAATGCACAATCAGGAGATTTATTAGAATAAGGAGAAATGTCAAATGCCAGAACAGAGACTGGAATATAAGAATATAAGAGGGGGATGTCTAATTCAATGTGTGAAATTATGCCTTTCAAACAAAAGAGTATATCTACCCAATTTACTCACAACATGTACATGACTCAATACAGAACGTGAAGACAACTGTCTTCTAAGCTGCCTGGAACATTACTATGCAAATATTAATTCAGTACATATTCTGGAAGATGACCACGCAAAATTTGCATGCACTGCATTTAGTCAATGCACCAGGAAATATTGTGTATTTAGTTACATACTTTCATTTAAAGTTAGGGAAGTGTTAAACCCCTTCATCTGGCATACAATCTCGCATTCCCAAGGAAATGTATTTATTTCATATTAATCATAAAGAAATAAAGCGACTATACTGTAATTACAGTGTAAAGAAGTGTTATCAGGCTGATAAAAACTGAAACAAATACTGTGTAACATTTGAACAGACTTCAGTGTGTTCATATTTCAGTGTCTTAAAAAGAAAAGGACTTGAAGAGGCAAGGCAAAACTGTATTTAATAAAATTTATTTTGGAGCCTTTCCCAAACGCCTTGGTTCATAAATGTAACCCATCAAACAGAAAGCTAACAAAGCGCAATCTACATGTTCAGAACTCTAAACCTGAACCCAGGGAAAACAAATACAGCTGTGAACTCAGATACTGCTTTCTTAAAGAGCAATGGTTTGTGCAGGACAGAACACTGCGTTTTATATGAATTATATTGCTGTGCTGTCTGCTTAATTTGCCAACATATAATACTCCCTTATTAAGCTGAAACTCCTTAAACCTAAGACAGATTGGATATAAAATGATAAAAGCATGTTTTAAATTTTATTTTTTCACAAGACCTTCTCAAATATCATCACTTTTCTAACACTTTTATTACACTTTTACATTTAGAAGAGAGCCATTTAATTGTGTCTCATTTGGTATAATTAGACTTCTTTCCAAGAATGGCGTTTTGGTGTCTGGAAAATGCAAGGACTGAAAAGAAATACTAGTTATTTCGTAGACAAATGGCCAAGCCCGTCTCCTGCATGTTTACCTTTATCGAGTAGATGCATTTGTCCAAAGCGACATGCAAGTAGGGCTTAGAAACGCAGTGAGCAGCCTTTGCTGATGACCCCCGCGGTGGCAGCACTGTGCCAGCCATGTGATTCAAATCAGGGACCTCCCAATTAGGGGCACACAGCCACAACTCAATGCCCCCCCCCCCCTCCCCACTATCACTGTGTAAGAGGAATCACCAACTGTAAAATACTTTTGCAGGTTAGGAGTGCCGCAAAACGCGTGACAGAAAGTTGCACATTTATACGGTGATGGGACATGAAAACTCCCCCAACATATATTTATGTAGTATTTCTGAGTATAATCCTCAAATTCCTATTAAATCCTACGATAGATATTTTTGTAAATAGGCAAATTTCTAAATAAAATTAGAAACACGTATGAAAGTGATCAAATGTTCTGGTAACACGCTATCTATCCAAAACAGGTAATGCCAGTTTCAGCTGTGGCTTTCATTGGGTCAGAATGTTGAATGGAATACAGGGAGTTAGGGTGGCCTCTAGTGGTTCACTTAATTATTACATCACAACTAGAATATACTTTTAGGTGGAATTCCAGTCTTGTGTTACATACCGAGCAATAAGCTCGAGTCAGTTTTGATATTCATTGTCTGTTCTGAGAAAGGGCCCCAGTTGCTTGAGCAAATCTGCTTTCTCAGTTATATTTCGCTTTGGATAAAAGCATTTGCTAAATGAGAAAATAAAATAAAGAAATAGTTGGAGAGGGGCCCAAACTGTGGTACCGGAGGACCAGACTGCTGGTCTGTCCAGGGGTAGGGGGATGTAGTTAGAATGGGATTTAGTAAGCCTTAAGAGAAAGTTCTGGATCCTAAGGTGTGTCTATTTATTGTGTGATGATAACAATAGAGAAGCCTGACTAATATAGTAAGGAGTGTTAGTCAGACCTTTTCTTTATGCTGGAACATGTGAGGCGATCCTGAATGGGTCAGAAAGAAGGGATGCATGTATCACTTTGATAGCCAGGATTTCATGTTACAGCTCAGATCAAGGCCTCCCACACACAGATTTACGACAGCGCTGACAGCTTCCACTAACGACCGCCTCATTATCCACGTTGCAGCCGCCACCTTCCATGTTTGCGGAAGCAGCCACCTTCCATGTTTGCGGAAGCAGCCACCTTCCATGTTTGCGGCAGCAGCCACCTTCCATGTTTGCGGAAGCAGCCACCTTCCATGTTTGCGGAAGCAGCCACCTTCCATGTTTGCCATTTTTCATTCAATATTCTGGGTGCTCAT
>JABFEB020000113.1:17217631-17227661 GCA_019775895.2 Stomatorhinus ivindoensis
GTTCTCCCCAAACGAGCTTGATGGGCCGAATGGCCTCCTCTCGTTTGTAAATTTCTTATGTTCTTATGTTCTTAAAAAAAAAAATTGAAAAAAAGTTGCTGATGTAATTTAAAAAACAAACATTTGAACATCTAAATCATCGAAAGGTCACCATGTGAACGAGAACGTGTTCAGAGATGTTCCACCATGGTCCCTTTAAGGCTTTCCCAACCAGCCGGACTAAATTCCACAGGCTGCGAGGTGGCAGCAGGGCGACGGCATTTCACTGCACACTGTCATAGCTCTGACTCCCTTACTGCACATTGGCAACATCAGGGGCGATAACATTAGCGGCACGTTTGACTAATTATAGCTTTCGCTAAAACGCATGGCACCCAGCAACACATTTTAAAAGACGTTACACTACAGGCAAGGAAACGCTCATCTAAGGCTTTGATTTTCTCTCACACAAATCCAGCAGCAGTTTTTGCCACCATTCAAAACAAGCATTAGCTTATGGCCTACGCGGTTTGGGGCCCTCTGCTGGCCACCAAGAGTTACCACATTAAATACTAAATGAACGCGTTCCTAATTCAGCAGATAAAGCAGCATGTTCTGCTTACCAGGTAGGTAGCTACAATCTTCTGATTCTACTCGCTAAGTAACGTGGTTAAATCAATTGTGGTCATCCTAATATTAAGCAGCAAACATTCTGATTAGCCTTATCCAAAAACTCCCACAAATCAATACGTCAGTTGCGTGACTGGAGATGGAAATTACAGCAAACCTCCTCAGTCAAAACATGCAGCAAGTGCGTAGGAAGCATATGTGATTATCAAGTGTATCGCAAACCCATTGTTTTCTTTAAATTTTAAAAATTTGTCCATTTCACTATGTCTAAGAATAAGAACAACCCCACAATGGCAAGTAAAACCAGGAAAGTGATTACTTTAAACATTAAACTTGACATAATTAAAAGATTTAAACAAGGCAAGAGTAAAAGTAAGACTGGAAGAGAGACAGGCTTTAAGGAATTGACAATAAGGGCCACTCATTAGGTTTATGATTGCGATTATGTTAGACCATGGTATTATCAGGGTAACATATACTTAATTATACTGAGATCAATCAATAGTGGAGCAATTTTTACTTTACGACTGATTATATTTGATTAACATGGTTTTTGCAGTGACATTTGGGAATTTATCACATTAAACAAAGGAAAAGTGTAGTAAAAAAAAACCCTAAAGGCGAAAGCGATTGGCGACCAGCGGCGATTGCCGACCAGCGTTGCTGTACCAAGGGAGCCTTTGTCTCGGACAGCCAGGTGCAGGATCCCTAAGAGGTAGCTGACGAGCTCCGGGACGAATCGCTGAGAGAGTGTGACGTACTCCAGCGTCAGGCAGCACAGGATCAGTCCTCCGGTCACTTCCTCCAGGGAAGTTATTGGGCACTGGTTGAAAAATGTCACCAAAATAAACTCAAATACATCAAACACTTAATGTTCCATAACCAATACCAATGAAAACATGTCATCGGTGAACATGGTTTTGATTTTGCACAAAATCCCACTTGAGGACAGACAGGGAATGAATCAGGAAATTAATTGGTTACGTTTTCTTGGCGATTTGCAAACTGCGGCAGAATCACAACTCATTTATTCCTGGCAATCACACCTTATATTCGCCTCACAACTTTCACCCTCATTAGACCTTTGGCATTTAGAGTGTTACATAATTTAAGTAAT
The DNA here is from genome assembly GCA_019775895.2 of Stomatorhinus ivindoensis. Classification (NCBI taxonomy): domain Eukaryota; kingdom Metazoa; phylum Chordata; class Actinopteri; order Osteoglossiformes; family Mormyridae; genus Stomatorhinus; species Stomatorhinus ivindoensis. The sequence goes on from JABFEB020000113.1 coordinate 17,219,358, forward strand.
GCTTCATTCTTCCCTGGGTTTGCTTTGACAACATAACATAGCGAAAAAAAAATTACACTACACTGCCAAGTTTTATAAGAGGCAGCAACATGGAACTACGATATTGCTGCAACAGGGCCAAGATATAAGTACAAGCCAAGCTTTGAACTGAATATTTACTGTACCATAGTATTTGAAACCTAATCTTATATCTCTGGACATCGTCTCGTATTGATTTTAACTTGGAAAACTTGGAGAATCCTTGAGCTCTATTCACGATCAGATGAATTCCCATACAAACGGAATATTTAAGTTTAACTATTTTATGTTTTTTAAAAAAATCTCACACAACCGAAAATCCTGAGCTGTTCTCCCTGGAAAAAAGGAAAGTTAAAGGGGAGCGGCAGCCTAGCGTTTTCAGGTCCAAGATGGGAGCTGCTTCCTGATACGCAATGTGGGTTTGACCAAACGCGGGAGAGCTACTGACCTTAGTGAGCAGCTGACTGACGTACACCAAGGCGGGAGTGGTGACAGGGTGCCGGAAATCCGAAGTGGGGAACAGCAGAGCTACAATCTTCAAGTAAATGAGCTGAAGGGCCAGAAGACGTTCAAGGCATTCAGCACCATGATCATCTGCGGTTACGAAGTGCTGGATGACACAGCACGCAAAATACGCTTACCATGTCAAGGCCGGGGAGGGTGGCACGACCTTTGACCTCTATGACTTCCTCCATATCGTGGGCACTGTCACTCAGCACGTTCTGCATGGCCAGGTACGCGGCATTTGGGAACAGCTGACAGAGGCTGTACAGATGCCTGAAAAACAGGAGACTTTATGGCTATTTCAAAGCAATTTGAGTATCTGGCCAACCAATCGTTTAGGGCTCCGCCGTATGTGGTTTTAATTTCAAAAGCGCATTAAGCAACCTTATTATTTCTGAATTTCATGGGACTCAGAAGCTACTTTAAGTGCTCTTATTCAACTGTAGAAAAATCCATCCATCAATTCCACTTAACCAGTGCGCGGTCGTGGAGAGAATGAGGCCACTGACAGGAGGTGCAGTATCCAAGGCAGGGACACCCTGACTGGGGTGCGATGCATCAGAGGACACACACTGCCATGCCACCAGAGATCTAAAGACGTTAACTGACCCAAGTGCCTGTTTTTGGTCTGTGGTCAGAAAGCCAGACAAAGACGAAGAGACGAAGCAAACTTCAAAGGCACATTGAGCTGCGGACGTAAATCGAACAGCCATCATAGTAGAAGAATATTTATTATACCGACTACCAGGAAGAGGACGTGGGTCATTCCCATAATTTTATTTTTTTTAAAACTGCTTCCAACCAGTTCACTGACACTGCAATTTATAGATACCAAGTAACTTAACTGCGTGTAATTAGACTGAGAAGAAACTGACTTCCCCAGAGGACAGCAAGTAAACTCCAGTCACACAGAAAGTCACAAAGAAGCGCTTTAAAGCCGTGACCCTGCACGCGATGGGACAAGCCACTGCGCACTCAACACCCCAAGCATCACCACAGAAACATATTTAGGGTTATGAATTTCAAATATTATTGTATACTGTGAAAGCTAACATTTTTTAATCACTTTAAATTCAATTACAAGAGAGGTGTTAAACATTAACTGACAAACAAAATGTTTCCTTTTCTGTCTTTTTTTTTTTTTTACATAAAATTAAAAGAAAATTTGATATGTATGCATTTCAAAAAGATATTTGAATCCTTGTTTATCCCAAACAAAGGCCTGGACAATTATTTTCTGTGGAAAGCCAAATCTGAACTCCACAATGTCAGCAGGGGCCATTTTTAAATTTATTTTTGTGTGACTCTAGTAATTAGTGCAATTAAGAATAACCCCTAGCACCCGAGAATGTGTGACAGGAAGTGAAGTGATACTCACGGAACAAGTTTGTTTACTGTGCCAAGTTCAGGAGGCCATCTAGTGGCCAAGTCTCCAAGATACTCCAGAAGAAAGCCAAACATTTTCTGGAGAAAAAAAAACATAAGACAATCAGTCTTGCAAAAGAAACGATTTTTCTAACCCAAACGAAAAAGGCACATGAGATACCTGTAGTTTAAGTTTGTTTCCTGATGCTAGACTTGGGTGATTGCATTTCTGAATCCGCTCCAGAATAACACACTGCTGATCAGCAGAATGCCCATGCAGAAGAGACCTCAAATCACTGAAGCTCTCTGGTGCTAAAAGAGTCAATTTCAGATATTGTAGCAGACATGTATAGAACTGTACTTCAGCACAATAAATACACACTGTATTTGGAGTTTGTATTTGTACCTGAAGGTTATTTTTTTAATGAACATGTAACATGAAAATAACTGGGCAAAGCTAGCTGTCAATCCATTGTTGTAAAATCCACATTTAAATACATATATCTGTTACATTAGCTTTATCTTTTTTAAAGCACTAAAATAAGAGTCAAATCCCCTGAAACTGTTGCTTGCTAATCAAACCACTCTTAAGGCAGAGTTTCAAATCACTTGACATTATCCCCACTCAAAGCCCCCAGTGACCAAGCCAGAGGTGACAATGACAAGGGAAAACCTTCCTAGTAGGAAGACTCCTTAGGAGGAGCCAGACTGAAAGGGGGGGGGTCCTCCTATTGAATGATTATAAGACAGAGAGCTTGGCAGCACAGAAGCGGCATGCACACACCTGGCGATTCCTCACTGGCTGCAGGTGGCCTTACCTGGAAAGGTATAGGGAAGCTCTGCTTTGGCCTCCTCCTGCCCGGCGAGCAGCTCTTCCTTACTTAAGGTGCAGCGTGGTTTAGCCTGGCTCTCGGCTTTCCTGGGAACCTCCGCTACGTCCTCCTCTGAGTCGAGGTCAGAATGACCCGACTCCGCGTCACTACCCTCTTCCTCTGATCCACTTTCTCCATGTTGGTCGTCATCATCACCACCATCTTCACCACCATCATCATCATCATCATCATCATCACCTCCATCATCATCACCGTCTTCACCATCATCATCATTAAGATTCTTCTCTTCTATGTTCCACTTTCCATCCTAAGGCAAAAAAACACACAAACACAAAAACAGGCTGTTTGACTGCCTTCTGATTGGACAGGAGATGGATGATATTTGACTGCCTTCTGATTGGACAGGAGATGGATGATATTTGACTCCCTTCTGATTGGACAGGAGATGGATAATATTTGACTCCCTTCTGATTGGACAGGAGATGGATGATATTTGACTGCCTTCTGATTGGACAAGAGATGGATGATATTTCATGCTAGTCCACTTACTTGGTAAGAAAGCATCTGCCGATCCTCTTTATCCAAGATGAATCCATCATTCAGGTCATCTGCTGACAAGTAGCTCTGTTTCTTGCTGGTCTCCTCCTCCATATCACCCAACATTCTACGCTGTCTGTCAGCCTTCAATCAATAAATATCCTCATTTACTCACACCATGTCACATTATCCATCAGTATCCTGGCAACCCTGATGTCAAGGCGGACTTACTACAAGCAACTGACGGCTCTGTTATAACCTCGGTCATGGAATTTTACTCAAACTGCTTCAAAAAACATATTTAAATGGATACAAGCAGGATAACATAGAGCACTGGTGGAATAATGAGACGTGCAAGTTACAGGGAGATATTTCTATAATCATCACAACTGTGGTAATAGAAAGGAACAATGTCTCACTTCCAGCTTTTGCAGCCGGTCACTCTCCTCCCGGGCCACCTCCTCTGGCCTCCTCATCTTCTCTGATGGCTGAGCCTTCATCTCAAAGCCCAGCTCCCGAACCATTATGTCATACTCCTCTGCCTGAGGGGGGTAAAAAAAATAAAATAAATAACCCATTGGACTTTTTGCTAATGAGGAACAAAAAAATAGCGAATCACATTATTTGCATTAGTAACGATCTTTCTGTCTTCATTAAGGATGCATACACTTTTCTACAACTTGATTTCTGTTTTAAATATACAATACTGTAGTTTCAAGGTAATAAACTCAATTGCCAACCAGTGGCTGCCATCCATCTGTCCCCATCTTACCTTAGGTTTGCTTTCTTCCACTTTGCAGGCCGACTTGGGTGCATTACGAGCCATTAGACTCTGAATGGACTTCCAGTCTTGGTCCAGTTTCTCGGTCATCACCCGCGCCTCCTCCTTCTGGGTCTGGCGCTCATGCTGACAACCAGATGAAGCACAGTCATTTAGCATTGGTCAGAAGTAACCGACTTGACAGGTTAGAACAGACTCTTAGACCTCTTGCACCGAAGAGCAACGGGTAACTGGTAAATTCCAGAGAACGCGAACGGGTTTGAGCAGGTGACTTCAGACCCTAAGGAGGCCCCGCCCACCTTCTCCTGCTTGGACCTGATGATAAGTTCTTCAATTAGCTCCTGACGAGATCTGGGCTTCCCATCTCCATCGCCTTCCTCTTCAGCATTCTTCTTCCTCAGCAAGCCTCCACCTCCACCAAAGTGAGACGCGGTGAACTCCGCTAAAAAAGGAAAGAGAAAGAAAGATCACCATTAATTTGAGCATAAATGTAAAAAAAATTATACCAATTTTCTTTTTAGATTTTCATTTCTCAAGAAATTTGTATTTTAAAAGTCACACAGTAACAAACCTATTCGACGGTTATGCATCACATTGTCTGAAGAGCGGCAGCATGGCGACCGAGTTTTACACTGCTGCCTCACACCTTCAGGGTTGGGGTACGAGTCCTACCCCTGCTATATGTTTGTATGCCCCCCCACCGACATGGAATTAGCCTAACTAGCACCCCGGTGCTACAAAATGGGCCAGCATCCCATCCAGAGTGAAGCCCCACCTTCATCAAATGCTTGGAGATTCCAGTTCTCTCCCCACAACCCAGTCCACAATATGCGGGTCCAGAGTGGATATTGTCTGAACTATGTTTCACAACAGTTGCCAGCAAAAAGTTCTCCCTCTTACAGTACGTCCAACATACCAGAGAGGAGACCTTTGTCCTCTGATTCACTGTCACTGTCCACCATATCGTTCAGCTTCTCAATTTCTGACAGCGACTGGCCAAAGTGAGTAAGCTCCTCTTCTTCATTAAGGTTATAGATGTTCTTTTTATCTTGCATACGCTTTAAAACAAGACCCATCACATGAGCAGAACTCGAAGGCCGCAATCAGCAAGACGACATTTTTTCAGGTATGTACTCTACCTGTCTTTCCAAGGCAAACCTTTTCAGGATTTTGTCTTCAGGAGCCATTTTGGTGTCATATTCACCAAACCTCCTGTCAACAAACTTGTTAGATTTGCTTTTTTGTTTGTACTCCTTCAGCAGGGTCTCTTGGCGCTGGGAAATTAAGAGGCAGTTTGACAAGAGAGTTCATAACAATATTTAATCTATAAACAAATGCCACAACGCGAAATTTTCAAAAAGCGACTGCAGTTTTTTCCCCCAGGTATATCACGCACCTTTTTTATGGCCTTTGATCTGGAAACACCAGGAAGACCAACATCATGTTTCGTCTTTCGCCCAAGAATATCGAACTTCTTCCGATTGATCTTCACCTCAAATGGATTGTTCTTGATTTCGTTAGAGGTTTTCGTCTTACGAACTTTGTCAGCAAGACCCCTCTTTTTCTGCGGCTTCCCCATGTTTAGGCTTTTTCATAAACACTAGAAACAATGAACGCAAATGTTATTTTTTGTATAAAAACTAATATTTCAGCTTTTGCACCGAAAAATGATCTATGAACAAACCGCCTGACAAACAGCACATAGCACGTATCAAAGTACAGTATATATTAAATTTTTCTTCATGCCATTTAATCAGAAATACTTTAACAGTTATTATATAAGAACTGCGAGTAGCAAAACAAAACAGGGACGGCCAGTAAAATTAAAATGCCAGTAAATGCCAAAAAGAGAAGATGAATAAATACCGTGAGCAACACGTTATTAGAAACACCAAAGCATCACTTCAATACAACGTTAAACTTTTATTATTAAATTTACGTGCTATGCAAGAAGCTCGGCAAACTATTTTTGCGGTGTGGACTTACATTAAGTATAATAAAAATTAAATAAGCAGAGAAAATTCAAAGCAGACCTAGCCGATCCACGTTTTCTGCCTAAACACAGCGGGCGTCACACATGTTAAAGGTCGCAGTTCAACAGTCAGCGAGGTTCTCCAAAATGGATTAACTCCAGAACGGCTTCTTTAGCGCCACCTATTGAAAGTCTTCCAGAGAGTCTGGCCAGCAACTGCTGCTGAAAAGTACAGTATTGTACTTTTTCTATTGTCTGTTAGAAAATCCTGCACAGATCAGCTTAAACTGTCACGTGGTCTCATAATTTACCTGCTGGTATCACTCCACCAGCCTGCATACTGGGCATCAAAGTACCAGTACCTAGGGCTCCAACTTACCAGCAGACTGGACTCTGTGGGCAGCACAGCAGTGCTGTACTGGAAGGCCAGAGTAGACTCCGCTTCCTGATGAGGTTCCGGTCTTTTAAAAATGTGTAGCAAGCTGCTGTTTATGGTTTATCAGTCCTTAATGACCATCCAGTGCTTTCTGTTCTAAATGCACAAAATTTGGACATAAATATTCTTACCCTTAGATATTTATTTTGCATATCACATTATTCAGTTTTTCAGGATATATGTGTACTGAGTACTTTTTAAAATCTGTTTGCATCATGTCTGCAAATCATGTCTGCACTAAGTGTACCATCTTTGTACTTTGTCTGTTTAGCACTATATGTATATTTTGTCTGTGCATTATGTTCCTGCTGCTGTATGCACCAGAATTTCCCCCTGGGATCAATAAAGTTAATCTTAATGAAAAAGCTTGTGATGATATACTACTTGCCACAAACATTTTTCCTTATTTATTTTTTTTTGATTGGGTCCTTGAGCGTATCCTAGGCAGAACAGCGTAAAAGGCTGGCACGCACCCAGAAGAGGATGTCAGTCCGCTACAGGGCACGCACACACCATGGGCAATTCAGAAACACTAATTCACCTCTCTGCACTGTGGAAGATAATCGTATGACACATCAACAACATGCAAACATACACATATACTACACACACAGGTTTGTAATTACATCTTTGTGGGGACTGTCCATTCATTTCTGTGGGGAAAACTCTAATGTAAAACATGATGACCTTAACCCGTACCCAGCCCTAACCTTAACCATAAGTAAAGAAACTAAATACAAAACCTTTGGCAATTTTAATTTTAGTTTTGCCAATCGCATTCACAGGTCTTTGTAGGGACCTGGAAGATGGTCCCCACAATGTCAAAATTATTACACTGTGGGGACACTGTGGTCCCCACAATATAATATGAACATAATACAAACAGACAAGATTTAAACCCCCACCAGCTGTGAAGGGACTGTGCTGCAGGAACCATAATATTGCCCATAGAATCTTGTTTTTCTCCGCCGTTTCTCTTCTATACTGTATGTCGTCCATGCCAATGAGCACAGTGAGGACAGCAGACATACCAGGGACATCCAATCAAAGTGTTCTCTGCGTCGCACATACACCACATGACCCAATGAAAAATGTGAAATCTACTGTAATGCTCAAGAATTATGGCTTAAAAACAAAAAGATGAGGTAAACAAATTCATGTCATCACTACTTGCATTTAATACAAAGATTCAACATTTTTTTTTTTAAGTATACATTACAGACACTTTAGTGATTTTTTTAAATTTATTGATCAATTAAAACAGTACTATAAAAAATACATGTAATTAATAGTTATAATAATGTGCTGAATACATGTACTAAATATAACCAAAAGAACACATTAAAGAGGTTTAATGGAGCTGTGTTTGAAGAACAAAACTTCCTTAAGAGAACTGACTTAGTACTGTTATTAGAATGTCAATAAAGCACAATAACAAAGAGGGTTACGGTCTTAATGTACATAAGACAAACTATACAAGCTCAAAGCCTTTTATGCCATGCAGTCCTTCAAAAAAACATTTTTTTTCTGCACAAAATATATATCATATAGTGGTTTCCGCCAAGCTTCACAAAGACCGAGTGCAATTGACACTGGTTGAAAATCGATGTTCACCCAGGTTTTAAACATCAGTGTAAATCTGCACCTCGATTAGATTTCCTTTATATATAACTTCATAGCGATGGAGTGTGACTCCAAAGTAAAGAGGTCCTGGGGGATATTTTATCACAACACTAGTGGCGAGATGACCCACCAGATCGTCATGTCAACCACGCCTCTAGCAACATCATTCATAGCTTAACCTCATATTTTTTTTGAAGCAGAGAATTTGTGTAAATTGTAGATGCTTCAGATATTT
>JABFEB020000113.1:17227761-17246254 GCA_019775895.2 Stomatorhinus ivindoensis
CCCCCCCCCCCCCCCCCCCCCCCCCCCCCCCCCCCCCCCCCCCCCAACAAGCAAAATATTCTGCAGTGAAATATGGAAGTATCTGTAATTTTGTGTAATAGATACTGTCCAATGTACTTTCATCCAATTTAACATCGTCCTTCACACTTTACAACAGGGTATTTAAATCACAATCACAACATATGGACCAAAGCACAGAAGAGGGTCTGTGTTTTCACAAGAGCTCATCAATCCAGCCTGAATCAGCTTCTTACGAAATGGAGTTGGGCTTTATATGAGGAACGCGTCCCTAAAGGGCGAAAGAACACTCTGGGCTGTTCTATGTGCAGATGCGAAACAAGAAAAAACTGTTTAATAATTACACTTACATTTTGATCTTTCCCCAGGATAAAAAAAAAAAAAACAAAACACTTCAGAACGATTTGTCGTGATGGCTCAGGATGCAATGTTACGAAACACAAAAATAGCTCCTCTAATGTGAAAACAATGAACAAAAGAATTATCAGGTGGAATTTCTTGCCATCTCGGATTTGCATATATTAAAGCTAAGAGCAAAACCAGATTGACTTCCCATTGCAAATTAATATATGGCAATGGGATTAGTTCAAAAACAATGCTATCTTTATTCTTGTAATAGAAAATTTTATGTAGCACAATGTTAGTGTATCTTATTTGAATTTCGTGCTTATCCAAACATGAAATAAACTTAAAAAAGGTGATTTATACATTTATGCCATTAGAAACCTTTATGGGTATATAAATGTTAAATATTACTTTGTTAATAGTTTTGCCGCACGCATATCCTACTTTTCAATATAGCAAAGGAACACCTTTGGACCCAAATTCAACTGCAATGCCAATATAAAAGAATTCAATGCTACAGATTATCAAAAGAGCACCATGCACCATACCTGTCATCTTCCTTAGCATGGGTTACCAACGACAGTAATTCTTAGCAGGTCTCCATTTAAATCACACTTTTCGTGCAATGCCAATAAATTCTACAAGTTTAGTAATGCATTTTCTTTTTTAAGTGGTAATTAAAAACTGTTGCCTGCTTCGAGTGTGGACTTAAACCGACACGTGTAACGAAACAACAGAAATGCACTTACACGGGTATAGTTCAGTCATTCATCACTAAAAGCAACAGTGTTAAAACCTTTAGTTACTTTGACCCTTCTCCAAAAAATGGGCACACATTATAGGTGAACACTAAAATAGCAAAAACGGATCATTTTTAAAAAAGAACCAATCAAAGGAGGCCCCCTGGAATTCCAGGCCTTCAGGCATCCTTCTTTTTGCTCTTCTTCAAAAAGGAGGGGGTGCGGAACTTTTTCTTTTTCTTGGAAGGGGATTTGCTGGGGGACTCGTCGCTGCCCTGGTCGGCAGCGGCCGCTGCGACGGCGCCGTCCTCGGCCGGTTCAGGGACAGCCGGGGGCTCCGGGTTCTCAGGTGGGGGAGGCCCTTCGGAGGGGACTGGGGCGGGGGCTTGGGAGGGTTGGTCGGGGGTCTGGTCGGGAAGGGTTTGCCGTAAAGTGCCGGCGTCGCTGTGGTCTTTGTAAGGCTGCTCCTGCTGGGACTCTGAGGAGCAGGATGGGGAAGGGGGGGGGGGGACCCAATTGCGACAGTCAGACGGGGCATTTCATGCGCATGAGGACTGCTAACGCAATTAGCAAAGAAACAAAAATTCTCTTAAACCGCAAATAGAAGATAACGAGACAGGCTAATTATCGATCCACTACACTCCTTATGCTCCAAATCTTTGACACATGTCCAAATCCTTTCCTCCTTCCTTCCCCTAAAGTAATTTGAAAAAGCATCAATTTATATGAACATTTAAAATATTATGCCACCAAGACAAAGCTAAAAGAAATTAAAAATGTATACTGGTTACTAGAAAGGTTGAAAGTAGTAAAGGTCTGGCCAGGGAATTCAACCTTCTTCCCTCATATGAATCACATTCTGCACACAGAAACGTCACAGTTTCTAGTGAAGAGAGTTGTTCTAATCTACTAGTCACTGCCAATCTGTCAGCCCCTGAAAAGAGGAAGAAATCCACTCCCTCAGGGCTCTGTGAGCTGAACAAAGCTCTAACCATGCTGTCATCCTAAATATTCTATGACTGTTATAACTACATTTTTTTTTTAACTCCGATTAAAAACCAATCTGAAGGCTACTGTACTGTATAGTTCCCCTTTGCTATTTATGCATCAGATGTTGTATTGTACAAATACTACGTCAGAGCTTATCGGAAAAACGTGACAATGAAATACTTTTAGCACAGTAACAGACTTGCAAAATGTTTATTTTAGAAACATCTACATCTAACTGCCGACAATGGCACAACATTAATGCTGTTTTTGTTAATACTTTTAATCTTTACCTTTTGCAATCATCTACTAAGGGTTGATCATAGTGTTGTATGCTTCCAAACACTTATTTGCATTACATTCTCAACCCTGGCCATCCGCTTACATTGCAAGCATAGCTTTCACTTCAAGATAGAAACACCCTAACGTAAAGTTAGCAAATGCTATACTGAGCAAAGCAAAACATTGCCTTTCAGAAGCATTTTCAATTACTTACCTGCAAAATGTTAATGTAAACATTTTAGCTTTTTACGTTAAGTGATAAACACTTGTAGACTTTCCCCAATGATTTAATTCCAGAAAGCAGACAGAGTAACTAATGAAGGATTTTGTTACAAGGTGTATCTCAGAGAGCTCCATTAATTCTTTTGCTGGATCAAAATATTGGGTCACTGGTTTGGATTTTTTTTTTTCCTTTGGGGGGGGGAACAAACATTCTACACGTCCAGTAAAGAAAAGAATAATTAGAGATGGACATTACTGTTAAATAACATCTGAAAAGTACTGCTGCATTTGATCAGTAACTAAATGCTACAATAAACTAAACATTGCAGGCACTGAGATTAAAGTTCTCATCATACATCAAAACCCAAAGGAGGTTTATGCGGATTTCATTATGTTTCAGTCCCTTTAATGCAAATATGGAATATTCAGCATCTTAGTTGGGTGGTGGACAGACTTCTTTTTTCACAGCAGTTTTCCTGGCTATTTCTCTCCACATGATACTGGGACCATATTCAGGAGGATTGGCTCCAGGAAGACCTCTGAAATAGCACCCATCATCAAACGGCAGTCAGACAGAGATAGAAGCGCAGAGAGGCAGAGAAGTTTAGCAGGTGAGTCAGGCGACAGTAGCGCTGCGAAGCAAGGCCATGCATGGAGAGGGTATCAGGACAAGCCTGGGATATGGGACAGTACTTACTATGGCAACAGGTACTCTTTTGCATTTCCACCTCCTGATTGTAACGCAGCCACAAAGAAGAAAAAGCACAAGTAGAAACAAAATGTCTATGCAGGTCAAATCACAGCCACCACGTTAAAATTAAAAGAAAGGGGGGAAAAACAGAATAACAGAATGGATAAATACCATTCTTGCCAGACCCCAAGACATGAAAATGAAAAGGTGAAGGGGAGAGATTCAAGACAATGAACACACCTTTTAAGGACATTAGATTACACCTGTGTTTTTGTAAATGACCCTCAACCCCCCTAAAACCATTTAAGCATACTTGTTGCCATGGCTACTACAGACGCTGGATAACAGTGACATGACTGTTGGAAGAGATTCAGCGGGTCTCTGTGCTTTTCCAGGGACGCCAAATTTGCATGTCTCTTGTACCACTGAACTAGTGCATACCCTGAACTGGATCTGGATGCAAAACTAAGCTAATTTATGTCAAAGATAAAAATCCATATCAACATGGAATACTTAAACATGCATATACATATTCCTCACATTCCGTGTAATTTCACTACATACCTACTACAATCTAACATCACACAATATTGTACCAAGTGTAGAGGACTTCAGGAGAATTTTAATCAACAAATAGCAAAGCCCTCTGGTAATTGCCATCCATTTAGAGCAAGCTTCCTGAAGCAGCCATGTCAGGGCATTTATACTGGACACTTAGACAATTTAAGAACATCTTGATATATAGAATTCTAGGTGTAATCCAAATGTAATAAAGACCAAAAGGAAATATTGAAAATGTCCAATCTGATAAGAAAAAGCTTCCCCTCATAAAAGTACTTTTTTTGCGGCCTTTTGTCTCCAATTGCTAATTGTGTAGTTACTTGATAGAATACATAATACGTTTTTTTTTAAATATAATAGGACATTTGGTCTTTTATTACAACACAAAAATAAGTGTACGGTTATTTAAGGACACGTGTCAAAGACGCACGGACAGATTTCGCAGCACTCTCCATTTTGACCCGCATAAACTGTAGTACATCTGGAAGCCATGCCGGCATTAGGCGGGACAGTCAGGGAGACCTCACCTTCCTCTGGCCTGACTGGGGTGCTGGGGGGGGTGCGGGTTGGGCTTGGACCCTTCACCTCTTCGTGAGCTTCCTGCAATTGGTCTGAAGACACCACACAACCACAGCTCATCAGAAAGTATTTCCAGTGAGGCTTTCCCCTAAATGCCATGCACTCCTTCGGCACAGTGTTTCCCAATCCGGTCCGCAGGAACCCGCAGCCGGTCCATGTTTTTGCTCCTCGCCACATTTCTGCTCCCTCTTAGCCTCCGGTAGGACATGAGCTGTCTGTGGGTCCTCAGGACCGGACTGGGAAACACTGCTTGAACAAGATTTCATAAATTGGTTAACAACCATAAGTAAAATTTATCCGACAATGTGAATCAGCAAAGACCCGAGCAAGGAGTTCAGAGACAAAGCCCTGGTCCAAACAAGGATTGTTGTGCAAACACCAGACAGAAGTACAGGGAGCAGAAGAGGACACAGCTGTTGATTGAAATACACCTGACACACCACAGAGAATTAAGTTAAACCCGCAAGGAACGGAACAGTCACCCACAGGATTATGTCCCAAGTCGCTTAGTCCCAGAACAACGCTGATTGAAGAGCATAGATATTAGTAGCTTCATAGACAATCCCCAGGGAGCATTGATACACATGATGAGGTTCCCAACCCCTTTCAGACAAAGAGCTGGCAACATTTGTCTCAAAGGAAAAAAAAAAAACAGCTTAGAGTACGTCTGTTAGGGTTCCACAGTTAAATAGTGGATCACCAGGGGCAACGGATTACTGGAGGAAACGGAAAGAAGGTATTTGGGCACACAGCAGGGGGTTGGGGGTGCAGTCCCTCCAGAATGCAGGAGAGAGGACTCTGCAATACCTGGAGCCTGGAGCCTTAGCTCCATGCTGGTGCCAAGAGCGCGGAGGACAGCGCAGTGAAACTCCGTGTGCGGTGACCCTAAGGGAGCCCTCTCCCCCGAGACAGCATGCCCCCCGGCTATGCTATCTCGGCCCACCTCTGCCCGGCTGGGATCCGAGGAAGGCACAGAAGTGAAACTGGTCAAGCCTAGAGGTTCCTCCCCCTCTTCATGCTTGCGGGCAAGGATGGGCACCGTAAGAGGGCTAGGGGCCGGGTTCTCCCCAGGAAGAAAGAGCTGCGCTGGGCCGGACTCTTCTCCCTGTACTGGACACAGCAGAAGGTTCTCCCTCTGCCAGCTGGAGCTCCAGCTGGTGAACGCTATGGAGCTGTGCACTCGGATGCTAAGCAAACATCTCCACATCCCAAATATAACTCAGCGGGATAAGTCACTGCCAATCCCATCAAAAGATAACTATTAGCAAGGGAACCTTTTTGACCAACAAAATTACCCTGTAGGAAACCACATTATTTGTGCCGCTGTCTGTGATATTGCAAGAATAGTTTATGCCTGGTAGTCTAGCCTTAATATTAACAAGAGAAATGGCTAACCAAGAGAATGAACTTCGGTCTATAGTCTTTATGGAAAAAAGAACCAAGGTTTCATATAAATCCAAAATGGATGCAATAAACTGATAACATTAAAAGAACAAACTTAGAAGAATACAAACATTATTAATCATTAAACTCCACTTTTCAAGAAATGAAGATCTTAATTTCTTACAAAGGCAAATTCACTGAAAGCCATCACCCAAACGGCGATCGTATGCAAACAAATACAAAACTGTTTTCCCTGTTATTATTATTATTATTGTTATTCTTTTAAAGGGCCGTGTTCGCTCATTACCTTCAGGGCCCTTCTGCTTGAGTTCCACTTCCTTGCGGTACTCCTCTAGCTCCTGGTCAGTCAGCTTGTTGAAGGGGTTTGGTCCAGACTTGCTGACAATGACACGTGGCTGATATTCCTTCTCAATGATGGCCTTGGAGGCAGTAACTAGCTCCCCCTAGAAGTAAACAAAGGCATACCATACAGGAGTCCAGGATTATGGCAGGAAGGCCCATTCTGCAAGGCGTCCTGTGTTGCAAACTCAATCATCAGTTCACAATGTGGCCCGCGACTTCATCAATGTCTGAATTTTCCCACCGATACCAGTAAACTCCTTAAAGTGGTTACATACAGACACATCCAGTCATATACAAACAGCATGCAGTCTCCAAACCTTCAACAATAAATCTGGTATGTATTTGTGTCCATGGCAGAACAATATAAGGCAGCTTATGCACTCAGACCATGAAGCTTCTCAACTATGAAGCCCAAAATATTTTCAAATCTAAAGAAAACCATTTTTGGTCCCGCAGAATTACTCCCAAGTCACCACTTTATACCCTGCACCTGACTGCACTGCTATATGAAAAGTCACGAGACGTTCCAAGGAACATCCCACTGAATAAATAGTCTGCATAACACAAATGAATAAATATTAATTTAAAGACATACACCCCTAGTTAGAACATCCCCCAAACATGACGGCTATGAAATAATTACTAACTTAAAAAAAAATTAATTACCAACTAATAATAATAAAATAACAATGAATATCATCAATATCATTATAATCATTGTCACTACTATCATTATTATTGTTGTTTTTTTTAACACAAAAGAACAACAAAAAACAAACAACAACGCCATCACCACTACAGTGGGACAAAAGTTTCACACAATATGATGGTTCGATATCGTCACGGTTCTGTTCACCGAAAGCAGCCGGGTGCTGTTGCTGTTGCATTCACGCTTGATTCATAAGATAGCTAAGCCAATGACTAGGGAAAGACGCAAAACCAGGACAGCGACTCAGCCGGTATTGACACCAGCCACCTAACCGGCAGACCGTACTTCTCCGTGAGCAAACAGCACTATCATATCCTATAGATGAGGGTTCAAGTGCCACCACACTGTGACAAAACCCAGTGATGCTCACCTGCAGGACGGAGCGATCCACCACTGGCCCAGAAAGTAGTTGGGACTGGGGCCCTGCAGTTTTTATGTCTTGAAGGTTCTGCTCACGGATCTGGGTGCAAAGGAAAGCAGGATGTAGACTGTTTCATGTCAGGGAACATGTGAGCAAAGCCGCATGTAGCAACAGACCTGCCCTCTTAAAAGGAATGAACTACAAACTGACACTAAACTACACTGCAGGACTGCATGATATGGCACCGTGATTATATGGGCATGTGCAATAATCACCAGGGCTTTAGATGAGTGTAAATACATCTCAGTACGCCTCTGATTAATATTTTATGCGTACTACGAATCTGCTTGCCAAATCGTGGGCGCAAGTAAAACATATAAATCACAATTATTACACAATGTAATATCGTGCAGCCCTACTATACTGTATAGATTTTGTACACATGACAATTTGTTAGCTTTCTTACGTATGGTGCATAAATGTTCTTTTATGTTTATTTGGAAGGAAACTGTAGAGATTCATTCCAACAACAGACCTTGTTTCTCATCTCTTGCACCTCTTTGGGGTTTGTGTTGAGCGGGACAAACTGATTGGCCACCGCAGCCTGTCGCAGGCCCTCCTCCTTTGTCCACTGTCATCACCACGGTAAAAATCGAATGCATTGAAACAAAAGAGTTAACATAGAAGCCAAAAGGACATACAGGCTTAACAAAAGAGCATGCATTCAATAAATATGAAATAATATGTTTATAGGTAGGGAGCGTGAGAACCAATGATGATGCAGTCTCAAATTAAAGTTGCAGTTTAAATTTAATTGTACTATATAAATAACTATCATAAATATCGTGTTTCGCTGCCAAACTTGCTCTCATCTACATGTGAAGAACAAGATGAGGTAGGTGAAAAGAAAAATTCCCTACGGGGATCAATAAAGTAATATTATTATTATTATTATTAATAAAATGAAAGTTCATTCATTTGCCCATTTTCAGAACCATTTAACGAGGTATGGACTTAAGTGAACCTTAAAAACAACATTCCCAATTCCTCTGAATAAATTTAAATAGACTGCACTTTTGGAAGGGCTAAAGGTGAAAAAAAAATACGATTTTAAAAATAGCTCCATTATTTAATTATTCACACATCCTTCACTGACGTACCATTCTTCAGGAAAAATTTCTGTCGCTAATTATAGCGACTTAATTTTTCATGTGTAAAACACTCAAACTTTCAGCTTAATGGGTTTAATAGTCTCTCCCTTTAAATAATGAGGTGCTGTGAAACTGATCTGCTAACAAGCACAAAGTACTGAATTTGCTGGGTTTTCTGCCACGATTCTTATACTGTAAATGAGCTCGAGTGATTTTTGCCCATCAAATTAAATGCGGCTTTGCCCAAGAACACCTAAAATGGGTATAACCTGGCACAGTACGTGCGGATGGGTATAACCTGTCACGGAGGACTTCATGCTGAACATAATTTCACCATAATAAAACTTAAAGCTTGTCAGTGAATGTTTTGCCTCGTTTCAGTGAGCCACAAATAGAATAAAACTTTTACAAAATAAATAAAACAGGAAGGTATAAATTTTACAGTGTTACTAGGCAGTTTTTGTCTTTGGTCTTATTCAACAAATTAAAAATATTAATAGGAAACAATTACATTATTGACCACAACACAGATAAATAATACAGATGGTAACAGGACGTAAACCAGTGAACACTGGCCACCATTAAATCATCATTGATACTTGTCCCAATAAATGAAAACCACAGACGACATGAAGGCATCACATGATGGTATGAAGGCATCACATGACGTGAACATGGCGGGTGAGGTGATTTTTTATTTTTTTTAATTTTTTTTTTAAGCGCCGGGAATGAGCAAAAAAAAACACAGAAGCACGAGTGAGCATCACCAAAGTTGTTTCTCAGGCTACAGACGAGACAGTAAAACACAAAACGCTTGCCCATGACTTACAGAAGCTCATGGTCTCAATACTCTCTAGTCCACTGAAAAGGCAGAGTCAGTCGGTGGTATAAAGTCTGATCCAAATTTTCCCCAAATTTATTTGCTGGTAAATCCCACTAAATCCCCAAAGGACATCACGTTTAAAGTCGTAAAGTATGACCCTGCCACCGAGTCCCTGAGAAAGTTACTTAACTTGGAATGATTTTGTGAACATAAAATCAACAGACTGAGTGAGAGACTGCCAGCTCTCTAAACTGGAACCAATCTACCATGCAAATAAACTCTTTTAAACCATTTTATCATAAAACAAAAACAAAAAAGATTCTCCACAACTACAGTTCTTTGCTAAGGGTTCTGACAGACAAACATTTAAATGTAGGTAGACAAACACAGACTGGCAACATAATTGTAGGTGTACAACTTAAAGTATATTTCACCTTCACGACAATGGGAAAACTGAGGTCTTAAGATTCTGTTACTCAATCAAAAGAAGAAACAATTTTAGTGTTGTTAGTCGCACACAGCAAGTGCATTTAACCCCCCATCAGATTTCATCCCCATGCATTACTGTGTATGCACTTACTTTCATGGAAATAGTTGAAATAAGGCCTAGTCAACATAGCATGATCTACATGTACTAATTTCCTCCTTAAAATGTAGCAGCCAAGTAGTAGAATGGAAAACCAGAAGTAGATGAGGAGACGCTTTGAGATGATGATCAAGGAGAGTTCATGGGATGAACATGAAGGCATGAAATACTTACAGATCACGCTTAGTCTCTCACAACACAAACCTTCCATTAGAGATAATCGTTAAAGAGTTAAAATGTGTAACGATTTTAAAAACTTGCTCATGCTTGGGCACCGTTTATAGAAAATCAGCATTTTTGTTAAAATTCCAAATGAAACTTCACAAAAGGGCAAAAATTACACTACAGCAACTGAAATCACTGGGCAGTCTGGGAAATGAACCTTAAGTCACATAAAAGCAAACCGTAACTCTGGAATACCAAACTGGTCTGATCTTGAGCAGTTTCACGTCTTATATTCGCACACTTATATTCTCAAACTGAATTTGTGAATTATTGGAGAAGAGGCTACAAGGACACATATTAATTTCAAAGAAAGGTGACATGCTGACCAGGGCACTTTACAATAAAGCAGCCGTATGCAATAATGTCCTAATGAGAGGTCACCTAATAACTCATATATGATACGCGTTGTGAAAATTTCGATTCGATTGTCATTCAATTGTCTGTCAAATATTTCAATTTAGCTAATCCCAGATTGACTTCAAACTTCTTTTTTCATGTTACTATGAGAAGAATCTGGGTTCTTCACTTCACCAGAAAATCTAATAGAACCATTTTAAGTTGCATGAATAATGCAGCATGGCAAAGATAAGAACGTATGCAGACCTTACCGCTTGAATCACCCGACCTAATAAAGGCAGTTTTCGTTGACTGAATAACTCTACTAAAGCACATCACTACTTTTAGCGAGACTAAATGAAAAAGAACAAGACGACGACATTTGCAAAGCAAAAGTGATCAGCAGCACTACCAAGCCACATCCCACTATGGGTCCAGGCCCCTCCCACCACACCATCTTGTGAACATCCCCGCCCCCCACCCCCCCACAATGCATCTAAACACATGCGACACTGCATGCATCTGGACAGCTGGGGGGGAGCATGAGCCTTCAGGGAATACAAGGAATCAGGGGAGGTTTTCTGCATTACGTTAAAACAAAAAATTAAGGAAGGAAGACTAAACTGATTAAGAAAGAATTCACACACAACAAAGCTTCTTTAAACCAGACCTCTAAATATTCAGGCCAATTAAATATTACTTAATTTTAATTAAATTACTGGTTTTAGTTATCACTGTCCAGAGACTGAGGCTGGCACTGTTAGATATTAAGAGTTACGTTATAATGCAGCCCTGTTTCGGGGTTCCGTCCCCAGAGCCTACAATCGCCGGCCAGCTGTCCACACTAGCCGAACATCTAACTATGAACAATAAGGAAGGCACAGACCAAGCAGCTGGTAATACAGCTTGGCACGCAGACACCGGACGAGAGAGACTGCAGGAAGGGGTTCACGTGATCGTGTGTAACGTTCGCCCACACCTTAGCCTTCGACTTGGGGCTGCCGCCATCGGGGCCTTCTTCGGCGGCCTCGTCGGGACGGCCCGAGTTCAGCCAGCGTGTCTTCTCGCGCTGCTGCCTCTGAAAGCTGTGTTTGAGGGGGGAACGCGCGCCCGACTCACTGTCCTCGGCATAGGGGTAGCCTGTGGCAGATGGGGGGATTTCTACATCACTGTATTTTTTCGCTTTGTCCCGGAGAGCAGGGCACCGGTATGGGTATCCAGTTCTGTAACCCTAGGAGGATGAAATATTATAGAAGGGAAAGAAATTAATCAGTAAGGTATAAAAATGAGTTTAAGGGAAACTGAAATTCAGCTTTTTAGTCCTTTCACCTCAGCTGGGATCCCAGGTATCAAATTCTCTAAAACTTACACTTTAGCCCTTAAGGCCAAGAACTACACAGTAGCAGATGCAGCTGAGGGGAGGCGACACACGATTAAGAAAGAAGCGTCAGCCAGTCACTGCAGCAACTGGGTGTGATGGGCCCACTCTGCTGGCCCTGGGATTCAAACCAGCAACCTTCCCATCATGGACACAGCGTCCTAACACACTGAGCCACAACACCCACATGTCGCACAAAATAACAGCTGACTTTCAGCTGGAATAGTACCAGTAACAGGATTTTTTCCAAACACCCCCCCCCCCCCACCTACCAGGTTATCCAGCATCCTCATGAGAGCCTCAAACTCCTGCTCTCCGACCTGCCACTTCATCTGGGCTCCAGTGCCATCGCCAGTGAGCTGGTGGGGGCGGGGCTTGGCTTTGTACTTCAGCGGATCCAGCATGACCAGGTTTTCGGGGCCCCCGGCGCTAGCTAAAGTACGCACCTGCGGAAGGTGTCCGGTGCAACATAGCTTCACTCACCTAAATACGAGTGCTAAAACAACAATAAAAACCACCCATGTCCACTTTCTGACTTGTGTCTTTTTACTATGGATTTTTAAAAAATATATTTAAAAATATAATTGTAGTCTATTTTTTTTCCTCTTTCCATTAAAAACTGAGCTAAATTTTTATTAAATTAATTATATATAGACGTGCAATATTATTATACAGACAGTACTACAGTTTTAGAAATTGTGAACTTTCTAACACTGTCTATATAATACAATAAATAGTAATATATAATGTAAAATACACACACCCTATATATACACACACATGCGTGTGTATATATAAAATTTTTATGACACGCAGTTTCAGAAAATGGATGAATGGATATATTGTTGGAATACGCTCACTCTTCTGTCTCCTGATAGCGTTTCATATCTAATTGACCAATGAAAAGATGTTTTATGATGTCATCTATTTGTTCATACTAGTTAACAATTACAGTATACTTATGATGATCATTTCTATGGATTACGTTCTATTGCTAAATTTGACAACTTAATGTGGATAACAAGATAACTAACATCATCGTTAAATCTGAATACAGAGAGATCAATTTGCAACTTGTTGACACTGATTTGCCTCGCTGAGGAACACGTATTACTTGTATATAAAAACATTACAATAAGCCTGCACATCTTTAAGTGTAACATTTATTTCAAAAAAGCTTTAAAAACTAAAACCATGACCGATCATACGATATCCAAACATGAAAACAGCAATCAAATGATTTGGCGTAATTAACTGCAAGCTGAACCTGTAAGGATATGAATACTTACCTGGATCTCACAAGCCATCACCAAGTTATGGATGTAGTAAAAGGCTTCCTCCACAGTTTCTCCAACAGAGACTAGGCCATGATTGCGCAGGATAAGAACCTACAACACAATTCATTTCTCTCGTCACCGATTCCCTACATAATAAAAAACAAAGTGAGACGGCTTCCCCTCCAGCACACCTTGCTCTTAGGTCCCAGGTTCTTCTGAATCAACACATTCTCCTCCTCGTCGACCAGGATGCCATGGTAATCATGGTAGGCCACTTCCCCGAGGGACAGTGCCTCCGGTGAGATTGGCAACAAGCCACACTTCATGGCCGAAACCTGAGGGTAGAAGGAGCCAGCGTTCCATCAGTCACCTTATCGTTCCGGGCACTGACCCAACACTTCCTGCATAACAGGAAGGCACAGCAGAGTTGAAGGTCAGTACAGCAACATTAGAAATTTCAAACCCTCTTCCTCCAGTTAAATCTAATTTACATAACATTTTAGTTCCGTCCTGGACTGTAGCCAGAAATCAACTGGGGGCGGGGGGGTCTAGAAAATTTCAGGAGGGGTTAAAACTTTGTTTGTACTATTTCTTTCTGTTTCCATGACAACACAAAAATATTCTAGCAACTGCTATTATAAATGCAATTGCTGCTACACTGAATGCACATAGAATGAAAAAATTCAGTTATTTCAGAGTTATTTTATGACATTCAAACCTAAAAAAAAAAAAAACGTAAACAAACCCCATCTGTCAGAGCAAGTCCCCGCAAAACAGGAAGAATTAGCAGAGATGCAGAGAGACAGAAGGAAGAGCAGAAACGCAGATTCGGGTTCTCACCGCCGCTCCAGCAGGTGTATGGATATGCACGATGCACTTGACGTCCGGCCGAGCTGCATAAATAGCGGAGTGGAGTGTGAATCCCGCTTGATTCACCCCCAGGTTGGTGCTACCCCTGTCTACGATTTCCCCCTGAAGGTTGATTTTTACCTGGAAGCGATTGATATACATGGCAATTCTTTGGTTCAAATAGGTGAAAATTAAGTTAATCCAAGTTTAACATTCATTTCATCTCAGTGTATTATCAAAAGGGGAAAAAATGACACTATGTGCTAAAATTTAGTTTTTAATTTTAATTTAAAGATGGCTAAAATGTTACTGCTCTGCCACTGACCCATAGCACAACAAAAAAATTGCATCCTCACAGACAGATGACCTCAGAAGCTTGAAGCTGTAAAGGATTTACAAGAAGTTGTGGACTGAAACCATAAATAATGGTTTTATTTGTGTGGCAGTGACTTTAAAACACTATTTTCTAAATTTTCTCTCATATTTTGAGAAAATCAGGTCACAAATCAGGTTCCTTTTCCATGACTGCTGAAAGGCCACATTTGACACACAACCATTCCTGCTGAATGACACAAATTCAAATGACTATGCTAAAAATATCTGTATGGTAAACGGTGCGTCATTCTTCACCCTCAGCGAAGTCTGTATTGCATTATTATTAAAGCGTCAACTTGGAAATATGAGACACAGGCACACACTGGGGTCTAACTACATACCACTCAAATTTACGGAAAATGCTGTCAGGCTCACTTGGGTGAAGAGAGGACAGCACAGCAGCCAGCACTAAACATGAATGCTGAATGCATACTGATACACAGACAGTCCTCTACTTACGAATGAGTTGCGTTCCGAATGGCCACTCGTAGCTTGAAACTCGGAAGTCGTTATTCAACGTCATTTTAAGGGTTTATACAAAGTACAAAGAACTAGGATGCTGGGAGTACGCACGCTACGCTGCTGCGCGGCGGGAGTAGTGGCCAGAAGTCGTACTTGGCGGAATTGGTGCGCAGACAAAAAAAAAATGATGTTGCGCACAGGAAATGGGAGCCCAATGAACACAATTTGGACTTATACTTCTCTTCGTTCGTATGCCTGAAGGTTTGTAAGTTGAAGGTTCGTAAGTAGAGCAGCGTCTGTATATCAGCAATGTATTAATTTGAATCAGGGCTATCCATTGAAATTACTAGTATTATTTCACCCACTCAGTTTAATACTTACATTTATTACACTGGTGTGTGTCTATTATGCTATTTTTTCTAAATCTTGCTTAAGTCCTACTTTTAGTTTAGATTACTAATTAGAGGACTGATTGGCTGAAGAGTCCTCACACCTAGATTTCAACAGCTGACCTACAGGTTATCCCAAAAACTACCACACTGGCCCTTTGAGGATAAGATTGGCTGCCCCAGGCATATGACGACATTGGCGCTATGGTTTTTTATTTACTCTTTACTGAACCATGTTGCTCTGCCAACAATACTGGACGACAGAAACCTACCAGGCTGGAAGCTGTGACCTCACTGTACAGAAGGCCAAAGGGGACAATCAGGAAACGTTCCTGATCAGAATTCAGCCGGACCTGAAAGACAAACCAAGCAGATAGCATCAACGTGCATAGGCACTCAACTGCGAAAGCCGCCTGGGGGTAAACGACAAAACTCAAGGACAACCGTTACTGACACACTCACTTGCTAGATAGTACTCGGACACAATATTCTAGATTATTCTATTAACCACAAGAAATGACCCACTTGTGTTAAAAAAGGCGAGTTAATAGAAACTACCATATATAAAATTTAAAATAAAATTGAAAACAAAATAAAAAAAAAAAAAGATTGAAATAACTCGTAAAATTTAAACTAAAATAAAAAATGACAAAATTTAAAAAGCCACCTCGCATTCTGAAAGACGTCTGGCAGGATGGAGTTAAGCAGCAAAAAAAAATAAAAATCATTAATTCTAGAGACACTGCCGCGAACCCACCGTCTGTGGGATTATGGCGCATTCACCATGTGTAACTGTCTCACAGTGCATGCTAATACTAGCCACCATGCGTCTCACCCACCGTTGGCTGACATATCGGAGCTACTCACCGTCAGGTGGTTGTAAATGAGCTGCGACCAGCCAAAGAGGTCTGTGAGCCGGTAGAACGCAGCCAGCTTGGAGCGCAGCAGCTTCTCGCCCTTCTCGTACGCGATGGAGTCAGAGCCACGGAGGTCGTTCACTGGGGTCACCATGCCCAGACCTGCCAATGGCAGAATGGAAGGAGTGCGGTCAACTCAGCACTAAAAGCCACCGATTATTGACATTCAGGAACTGGGTTAAAAAAATAATAATAATAAAACTCAATTCACAATACCCAGCCATAAATCTGATATATGGAGTGATTTTGTCACGTCATGCAAGCCACTGAAATCTACTCTATTGTAGGTCATATGGTCACTGTAATATTCACGAAGTTTATGTAGCCCTCAGGTAGGAGGGAGATGGCATGACTCATGCTTTGAAATGACACACCGAACTATACATTTCAGAGCAGTGTGATGGACAGCAGGAGTGAGAGAGGTACTGTGAGAGAGGTACTGTGAGAGAGGTACTGCTATTGCTTTGTTTATCCACCAGCATTTAATCTGTACTAGATATCGATGACAACTATACCAGCACAAGTCTTCACAATACTGGATCCATTCTTCCATCTATCTATCCATCCGTCCAATTTCTAACCACTGGTTAGGGTCATGGGAGTCCTGGAGTTTATCCCAGGCAGCGTAAGTTAAAAAGTTAGTTATCTTTAGTGTAACACAAGTCCACGGCTGACCAGACAGACTGGTTTTCAGTAACGCACTCATAACTGTGACAATGTCCAGCCATGACCTCCACGCTGCATCATTTTTTTACTTCGAGAATAAAGAATCGAAAGAAAGAAAGAGACGAAAATGGAGGAGAGGAACCAAAAACCAAAGTAGAGATAAAAAAAAAACCCCTCTAGGGGTCCAAGGTCTAGTTGTCCCCCCCCCCGGGAACGCTAACGCTAACAGGACCTGAGAGTGCGGGCTGACTGTACTCACTCATGTTGAGGGCAGCCATGCCCCCCTGCGGCACGGCCGGGTACATAGTGGGGGTGCTGGTGGTCATGAAGTCGGCGATCTGCTGCAGAGCCAGCAGGCTGGTGGGATTCTTCCCCTTCTTCAGCTGGTCCTGGATCATCGTCTCCAGCTCATCACAAAAAGCCTAGATCCAGAGCACAGACATGCAGCCCAACGTCAGTGCGGCGAGAAACCAGCATGCATCTGGAGCAGCGCTGCTCAGCAG
Organism: Stomatorhinus ivindoensis; assembly: GCA_019775895.2. Taxonomy (NCBI): domain Eukaryota; kingdom Metazoa; phylum Chordata; class Actinopteri; order Osteoglossiformes; family Mormyridae; genus Stomatorhinus; species Stomatorhinus ivindoensis. The sequence goes on from JABFEB020000113.1 coordinate 17,244,940, forward strand.
AGTTCACATCAACAGGGGGGGGTCCATGACAACATCCAAAATGGAAGCCACAACTAGTTTTGGGAAGAGGGCTTTCAATGAAGTTACTCATAGAAGTGGTAGTTGTTATGGAAGGTCACATGATGGGGGTCTGAGGAGCAGGGGAGGGGCAGGGTGTGTTTGGCACTGATACCACCCACTCAGTTAAGGACCAGCCACTCATTTCTATGGGCATAACCTTAATCCCAACAATGACAACCCTAACCCCTACACAGTCCTAAACTTAACTATAAGTAACCAAACAAAATACAGAACTTTTGCATTTTTTAGATTTTTGATTGCAGTCACATATTTTAATAAAATTGAGTTTCCCCCTTCAAAATGGTCTCCACAACATCAATAAACATTTATTAAAATTGAAGGGACTAAATGTCCCCGCGTTGTAACAAAAATCTGACTAAAACACACACGCACACACCTATTCCCTAGTTTTATTGCTTTATTGCTTTTATTGTCCCAGTTTGTGTTGGTTGTGCTGGTCTTCTCTCCCTCATCTGAGATTCCCACAGAGAGAACATCACACCACAGCTGGAAAGACATCAATACGGGGGCTAGACGTGCCACCTCTGTCATCTGCAGATGATGTTCTTTGTCTAACCAGCATCTCCAGCACACGCTTCAACAAACTCCATACCAAGTGGCACAGATGAGAATCGGCCCACTTCGCATCGGAAGCTAGAGCACTCTCTGCAGACAGCGCGGGTCACTCCTGTCAGATAAGGAGGGATTCTGGCCTCAGTGAAGGAGTGTAAGCACCTTCAGATCTTGTTCATGATTGTTCAAGATGGAACATGAGACAAAATCAACGGCAATAAAGCAGGAGTTAGGTTGTAAAACGAGACTTGCGGTTTACCAGCTTATCTACATTCCCATCCTCACCCAGAGACCTGTGGTCATGAGCTATGGGCAAAGTGGTGAGAACACGCAGGGGAAACCAGGCGTCTTCACTGGGGAAGGGCTGCTGAAACTCCAGGACGAGAGCAGTGAGCTGAGGTGGTTCCAAAGTCCCACAAGGACGGCACCAAAGGAGACCTGGAGGAACCTGGCCGCCTATGGAACGTCTAGGGCAGGGCTCCCTAATTCCGGTCCAGGAAAACCAGTTTGCAACACAGCATGCAGATTCCCCTGTTCAGGCACACCTATTAAACTTGGTAATTAGCTAATTAAGATGCGTCTGCAAACCATGTTGCAAACCGGTCCAGGGATCTCCCCCAGAAAGACCTTCTGTCACCAACCGGTCCAGGGATCTCCCCCAGAAAGACCTTCTGTCACCAAC